>JARJEI010000001.1:45407897-45971721 GCA_029955415.1 Lottia scabra
GGCAAACGCCATGCAGTGTGCAATGAGGGAAATTTTGCCAGGACAGCGGCATTAGCCTGCTCTTATTTTCGATTTCCAACTGTCAAGGGATCTTTAACATGCACAGCCAATAGCACACGGTTTATTGTCCCATCCGAACGACTAGACGCTTTTCCATGCTTATCCTATCCTCAAATTCCTTAAATGACTCTATATGATGCTTACTTAGTAAATATGGGTGTGAATTCTAAAAATGTTTTACCAGCTGGTACAACTTGGATTTCAGATATCCATGTCAGTTTGGTTTGGTGGGATAAGTGATTAAGTTTGTAGCAATTTGTCCACAATTAAAAACATAAACAATTCAATTGTTTCTTGGAATTATTAGGTGGAGGGGAGGAGTAAAGGCCACATGATTGTCAAGAAGAGGCTATCAACCCCAGGGGCATGTTTCTCAAAAAGTTTTACAATTAAAATTTGTAATTGTAGAATTATTCATTGCAAAATGCTTTGCTTTTAACAAAATTCATTGTAAGATTTTTTGAGAAACAGGGACCAGGCATGTAGGAACTCAATGAGAAGATGTTTAAAACAAGAGGGTCAAAAGCTGGGTCAGTTTTATTTTGGGGGACAATATGGACTGTTACATCAGCATATCATCCTCAGATATGAATAAATATCATTGTTGAGAAGCAACATCTGCATATCATCCTCAGATGAGAATAAATTTCATTGTTGAGAAGCAACATCTGCATATCATCCTCAGATATGAATAAATATCATTGTTGAGAAGCAACATCTGCATATCATCCTCAGATATGAATAAATATCATTGTTGAGAAGCAACATCAGCATATCATCCTCAGATATGAATAAATATCATTGTTGAGAAGCAACATCTGCATATCATCCTCAGATATGAATAAATTTCATTATTGAGAAGCAACATCTGCATATCATCCTCAGATATAAATAAATATCATTGTTGAGAAGCAACATCTGCATATCATCCTCAGATATGAATACATTTCATTGTTGAGAAGCAACATCTGCATATCATCCTCAGATATGAATAAATATCATTATTGAGAAGCAACATCTGCATATCATCATCTGATATGAATAAATGAGAAGCAACATCTGTATATCATCCTCAGATATGAATAAATGTCATTGTTGAGAAGCAACATCTGTATATCATCCTCAGATATGAATAAATGAGAAGCAACATCTGTATATCATCCTCAGATATGAATAAATATCATTGTTGAGAAGCAACATCTGCATATCATCCTCAGATATGAATAAATATCATTATTGAGAAGCAGCATTTGTATATCATCTTCAGATATGAATAAATATCATTGTTGAGAAGCAACATCTGCATATCATCCTCAGATATGAATAAATTTCATTGTTGAGAAGCAACATCTGCATATCATCCTCAGATATAAATAAATATCATTGTTGAGAATCAACATCTGCATATCATCCTCAGATATGAATACATTTCATTGTTGAGAAGCAACATCTGCATATCATCCTCAGATATGAATACATTTCATTGTTGAGAAGCAACATCTGCATATCATCCTCAGATATGAATAAATCTCATTGTTGAGAAGCAACATCTGCATATCATCCTCAGATATAAATAAATATCATTGTTGAGAATCAACATCTGCATATCATCCTCAGATATGAATACATTTCATTGTTGAGAAGCAACATCTGCATATCATCCTCAGAAATGAATAAATATCATTGTTGAGAAGCAACATCTGCATATCATCCTCAGATATGAATAAATTTCATTGTTGAGAAGCAACATCTGCATATCATCATCAGATATGAATAAATATCATTGTTGAGAAGCAACATCTGCATATCATCCTCAGATATGAATAAATTTCATTGTTGAGAAGCAACATCTGCATATCATCCTCAGATATGAATAAATATCATTGATGAGAAGCAACATCTGTATATCATCCTCAGATATGAATAAATGAGAAGCAACATCTGTATATCATCCTCAGATATGAATAAATATCATTGTTGAGAAGCAACATCTGCATATCATCCTCAGATATGAATAAATATCATTATTGAGAAGCAGCATCTGTATATCATCCTCAGATATGAATAAATATCATTGTTGAGAAGCAACATCTGCATATCATCCTCAGATATGAATAAATTTCATTGTTGAGAAGCAACATCTGCATATCATCCTCAGATATAAATAAATATCATTGTTGAGAAGCAACATCTGCATATCATCCTCAGATATGAATACATTTCATTGTTGAGAAGCAACATCTGCATATCATCCTCAGAAATGAATAAATATCATTGTTGAGAAGCAACATCTGCATATCATCCTCAGATATGAATAAATTTCATTGTTGAGAAGCAACATCTGCATATCATCCTCAGATATGAATAAATATCATTGTTGAGAAGCAACATCTGCATATCATCCTCAGATATGAATAAATTTCATTGTTGAGAATCAACATCTGCATATCATCCTCAGATATGAATAAATATCATTGTTGAGAAGCAACATCTGCATATCATCCTCAGATATGAATAAATTTCATTGTTGAGAAGCAACATCTGTATATCATCCTCAGATATGAATAAATTTCATTGTTGAGAAGCAACATCTGCATATCATGCTCAGATATGAATAAATATCATAGGTGAGTAGCAGAATAAACAACAAAACATGGAATAAAGTAAGAAGTTTATCAAAAGTATAAATTAAAAAAAACACATAACAATAAATATAAATGAAAAATACACCATCCACACACCCTCTATAAGATAAATTTTAAAAACAAATATACGCACACTTCAGAATTACCTATTATCATGATGGATTTCAATCAATAAATAATGTACTAATACCTCGAAAAAAATCAATCAACTTACAAATAATTTCAATCACTCAGATTTATAGTACCGTGCAATAAATATTCGTACAAATGGCGGTATGGTTACATTCGCTCTACGACCTTACATACTTGCACATCGCTTGGAAATTATTCCAAAGGGGGAAAACCAACACATATGTATTAGAAACGTTGGACTTGTCCAGGAGTACAATAGCAAGTTTTAGGAAGCGTGTAGAACAAAGGGGGTATATTGAAAACACCCGAGACGAATATTGCACGGTACTGTACATAAAAAATAAATTTGATATATAAACCAATGTTCCCTATTTTTATCCAATAGTTCTAATGTCAAGTCAAGTCAAGGTCCAGTACAGGATTTGAACCCATGGCGCTGTGTTATTGTAATCTTAGTTTAAAAGTCATAAGTATCTGTGACAATCCAAACAGTAAAATAAGAAATATAATTATAGTTATTACTATAATATAGTGACTGATACTGTATTATAGAAGATTTGAACCCATGGCGCTGTGTTATTGTAATCTAAGTTTAAAAGTCATGAGATCTGTGACAGTCCAAACAGTAAAATAAGAAATATAATCATAGTCATAACTATAATATAGTGACTGATACTGTATCATAGAGGATTTGAACCCATGGCGCTGTGTTATTGTAATCTTAGTTTAAAAGTCATAAGTATCTGTGACAGTCCAAACAGTAAAATAAGAAATATAATCATAGTCATAACTATAATATAGTGACTGATACTGTATTATAGAGGATTTGAACCCATGGCGCTGTGTTATTGTAATCTTAGTTTAAAAGTCATAAGTATCTGTGACAGTCCAAACAGTAAAATAAGAAATATAATCATAGTCATAACTATAATATAGTGACTGATACTAGTTCCAATGTCTAGCCATGATCCTGTGTCTTGAACTAGAAAGAAAAAATGCTGAAAAAGAAATAATTGTCAACAATTTGTGATTGATAAAGATATTTTGCATGAAAAATGGTTTTGTTCCATATTAAGTCTCATATTGTAAAAGATAGCTTGCCAGGCAAGGTAATATACGCCCACTGGAGGCTTTGTTTCATAAAGAACATTTGGCAGAAAACAGCAACCATCACAACCATGTAATATTCAACCAGTAGTCATAGGCCTACATTTCGTACAGAACTTGAATTAAGTGTTGTCTAAATATTTTTTTTTCTCGATTTCATCAAGGGTTCAGCATTCATCAGGTTTAGTCAAAATCCTTTTGCCTTGTAGAGTGTTTCTGAGCTTAAAACTGAATGTATTTCAAAGAAGAAGGCCATTAACTCATATCAAATATTTTTGGATTATCGATAGGGATTATCGTGTGATAATAAACTATTTCAATAGGTTTCTTTCAAATCGTTGTGCCTTCTAGAGTGTCAACGAGCTATATATCAAACGCGTTTTAAAGAACAAGGGCAATAATTCATATTTTATATTTTCAGAATTTTATTGATTTTCAATAGGGTTCATTCTTGGGTGATACTAAACAATTTCAGCAAATTTTGTCAAAATCTGTAAAAAATTATGACCTGTAGAGTGTTAACAAGCTAGAAATCGAACGCGTTTTTTAAGAACAATGGCAATAATTCATATTAAATATTTTATGATACTTTTGATTTTAAATAGGGTTCATCCTTGGGTGATAATAAACAATTTCAGCAAGTTTCGTCAAATTCCGTAAAGAATTGTTACTTGTAGAGTGTTAACGAGCTAAAAATCGAACGCGTTTTAAAGAACAATGGCAATAATTCATATTAAATATTTTCCGATTCTTTAGATTTTAAATAGGGTTCATTCTTGGGTGATAATAAACAATATCATCCAGTTTCGTCAAAATCTGTAAAGAATTGTGACTTGTAGAGTGTTAACGAGCTAAAAATCGAACGCCTTTTAAAGAACAAGGGCAATAATTCATATTAAATATTTTCCGATTCTTTTGATTTTAAATAGGGTTCATCCTTGTGTGATAATAAACAACTTCAGCAAGTTTCGTCAAAATCCGTAAAGAATTGTGACTTGTAGAGTGTTAACAAGCTAAAAATTGAACGCGTTTTAAAGAACAAGGGCAATAATTCATATTAAATATTTTCCGATTCTTTTGATTTTAAATAGGGTTCATCCTTGGGTGATAATAAACAATTTCAGAAAGTTTCGTCAAATTCCGTAAAGAATTGTCACTTGTAGAGTGTTAACGAGCTTAAAATCGAACGCGTTTTAACGAACAAGGGTAATAATTCATATCAAATATTTTCCGATTCTTTTGATTTTAAATAGGGTTCATCCTTGGGTGATAATAAACAATTTCAGCAAATTTCGTCAAAATCCGTAAATAATTGTGGCTTGTAGAGTGTTAACAAGCAATTGTGGACGGACCGACGGACGGACGGACCGACGGACATGGGTGACGGCAATATACGCTCCACATTTCATGTGGGCGTATAACAAAAAGAGCCTAATGAGAAAATTTACATTTTGAGCCTGGTTACAAGTGAATAAGGTGTATTCCTTATACGGTATTTATATATTGGTCAACTATGATCGATATTCACCAAGGTACAACACATTTTGTGTGTTTTTTTTGCGATTGATCAGACTGAATCCTGTGCTCAACCATATTTGAGGGAAGCTGTGATGCCCCAGTGAGTTAGATGCTTGTTCGTTAACCTTGGGGTCCAGGAGCCTTATTCTCAAAAAATTAACTTGATTTTACTGTTCCAGTCATCTAATTGGACAATTATTAAGATAGCTTGCCAGGCAAGGTAATATACGCCCACTGGCAGCTTTGTTTGAAAAAGAACATTTGGCAGAAAACAGCAACCATCAAATATTCAACCTGTAGTCATAGGCCTACATTTCATTCAGAACTTAAATTTAGTGTCTTCCAAACATTTATTTTCTTGATTTCAACAAGGGTTAAGCATTCATCAAGTTAAGCCAAGATCCTGTTTATGAGCTTCAAACTAAAACCTATTTTGAACAAGAAGGGCAATAAGTCATATCAAATATTTTTCGTTTCTTTTAATTTTTGATAGGGTTCATTCTTGGGTGATAATCAACAATTTCAGTAAGTTTTGTCAAAATCCGTAAAGAATTGTGACTTGTAGAGTGTTAACAAGCTAAAAATTGAACGCGTTTTAAAGAACAAGGGCAATAATTCATATTAAATATTTTCCGATTCTTTTGATTTTAAATAGGGTTCATCCTTGGGTGATAATAAACAATTTCAGAAAGTTTCGTCAAATTCCGTAAAGAATTGTCACTTGTAGAGTGTTAACGAGCTTAAAATCGAACGCGTTTTAACGAACAAGGGTAATAATTCATATCAAATATTTTCCGATTCTTTTGATTTTAAATAGGGTTCATCCTTGGGTGATAATAAACAATTTCAGCAAATTTCGTCAAAATCCGTAAATAATTGTGGCTTGTAGAGTGTTAACAAGCAATTGTGGACGGACCGACGGACGGACGGACCGACGGACATGGGTGACGGCAATATACGCTCCACATTTCATGTGGGCGTATAACAAAAAGAGCCTAATGAGAAAATTTACATTTTGAGCCTGGTTACAAGTGAATAAGGTGTATTCCTTATACGGTATTTATATATTGGTCAACTATGATCGATATTCACCAAGGTACAACACATTTTGTGTGTTTTTTTTGCGATTGATCAGACTGAATCCTGTGCTCAACCATATTTGAGGGAAGCTGTGATGCCCCAGTGAGTTAGATGCTTGTTCGTTAACCTTGGGGTCCAGGAGCCTTATTCTCAAAAAATTAACTTGATTTTACTGTTCCAGTCATCTAATTGGACAATTATTAAGATAGCTTGCCAGGCAAGGTAATATACGCCCACTGGCAGCTTTGTTTGAAAAAGAACATTTGGCAGAAAACAGCAACCATCAAATATTCAACCTGTAGTCATAGGCCTACATTTCATTCAGAACTTAAATTTAGTGTCTTCCAAACATTTATTTTCTTGATTTCAACAAGGGTTAAGCATTCATCAAGTTAAGCCAAGATCCTGTTTATGAGCTTCAAACTAAAACCTATTTTGAACAAGAAGGGCAATAAGTCATATCAAATATTTTTCGTTTCTTTTAATTTTTGATAGGGTTCATTCTTGGGTGATAATCAACAATTTCAGTAAGTTTTGTCAAAATCCGTAAAGAATTGTGACTTGTAGAGTGTTAACAAGCTAAAAATCAAACACAGTTTAAAGAACAAGGGCAGTAATTCATATTAAATATTTTTTGATTATTTTGATTTTCAAAAGGGTTCATCCTTGGGTCATAATAAGCAATTTCAGTAAGTTTCATCCAAATCCGTAAAGATTGTGACTTGTAGAGTGTTAACAAGCTAAAAATCGAACGTGTTTAAAACAACAAGGGCAGTAATTCATATTAAATATTTTTCGATTCTTTAGATTTTCAATAGGGTTCATCCTTGGGTCATAATAAGCAATTTCAGTAAGTTTCATCAAAATCCGTAAAGAATTGTGACTTGTAGAGTGTTAACAAGCTAAAAATCGAACGTGTTTAAAAGAACAAGGGCAGTAATTCATATTAAATATTTTTCGATTCTTTTGATTTTCAATAGGGTTCATCCTTGGATCATAATAAGCAATTTCAGTAAGTTTCATCCAAATCTGTAAAGAATTGTGACTTGTAGAGTGTTAACAAGATAAAAATCAAACGCGTTTTAAAGAACAAGGGCAATAATTCATATTAAATATTTTTCGATTCTTTTGATTTTCAATAGGGTTCATCCTTGGGTCATAATAAGCAATTTCAGTAAGTTTCGTCAAAATCTGTAAAGAATTGTGACTTGTAGAGTGTTAACAAGATAAAAATCAAACGCGTTTTAAAGAACAAGGGCAATAATTCATATTAAATATTTTTCGATTCTTTTGATTTTCAATAGGGTTCATCCTTGCGTGATAATAAACAATTTCAGCAAGTTTCGTCGAAATCCGTAAAGAATTGTGACTTGTAGAGTGTTAACAAGCTAAAAATCAAACGTGTTTTAAAGAACAAGGGCAATAATTCATATTAGATATTTTTTGATTCTTTTGATTTTCAATAGGGTTCATCTTTGGGTGATAATAAACAATTTCAGCAAGTTTCGTCAAAATCCATAAAGAATTGTGACTTGTAGAGTGTTAACAAGCTAAAAATCGAACGCGTTTTAAAGAACAAGGGCAATAATTCATATTAAATATTTTTCGATTCTTTTGATTTTCAATAGGGTTCATCCTTGGGTGATAATAAACAATTTCAGCAAGTTTCGTCAAAATCCGTAAAGAATTGTGACTTGTAGAGTGTTAACAAGCAATTGTGGACGGACGGACCGACGGACAGACCGATGGACGGACCGACGGACATGGGTGACGGCAATATACGCTTGATTTTAGTGTTCCAGTCATCTGATTGGACAATCATTAAAATTGATTTTAAATATAGCTTTATTATCCAATCAGGTAACTGTATTTCTTAAAATTTGGATTTTAACCAAGTTAAGTTTTGGAGGATAATGTCCCAGGGTTCTATCTGGACAGGGCTCGAGATACTACATTAGGATTTTTCAATCCAGTTGTCCCCTGTCAGTGATACAAGCTTGGTATTCTAGTTATAGTGAAATAAGGACTTATAAAAAGGTCTAAATTTTAGTGTTTCTAGGACACTGACAGTGTCAATTTGCACCATTCCAATTTTCAATCAAATGTTTGAGGTCAAATACATTACTGACTTGAATAAAAAAATTAGAAATTTCACAAAACTTACCAAACCCATAAAATCAGACATGATGAGTACAAGTAAAAATAAGGCTTTAGTTGGTACCCGTGTTATAACATGCACACCTCGAAACACACACGTTACTATTAATAGTGGTATCAAAATCTGAAAAAATAAAGAAGTATTTTTTTTAAATATTCCGGACATTGCTAATCATGCAATGGGTAATTAGTTACAAATGAAAAATTATTCTTTAAAGTTTAAATATTTATTATTTTATAACTTTCTAACTGAAAAGTAGTTCTTAAAGGGATTGTAAACAGGTTTTCTAAACTTTGTATCTGTATCAGGGACGTTAGTTCTTGCAATTCCACTAAAACTAACACGTTTTATGACATCACTAATAGTGATCTGCATAGAGATCAATAGAAGCTTCCGGTAGATCAATATTAGTAATCATTCAAGTCAGCTTCAGAATTTTAATATTTGTTGTAATAAAAATTTTCATTATGAGCTTTGTTATGGATCCAAGATGGCCGATGCATGTGTAAGAAATTAAGGAGTGGATAACATTTATGTCTTTATATAGTTTCAGTCAAGTCAGTTTTAGAGTTGTTTTAGATATTTGTTTAATTTCTCTTACCTTTACCATCATTAGTATTCCCATAACAAATGGATTAAAAACAGTTAAAAAACAATATACTGATGATGGATCAAAACTACAAAAACACAGAATAAATATTAATCTATTTATATTTCCAAGAATTTCAAGAAAGAATGTTTTTCTTATTTCTGATTAGCCTACGTATCAGGGACACCAACAGCATTAACCCACACCATTCCTTCTTTCAATCAGATGTCTGTGGTTCAAGTAAATTCCACTTCTATTTTTCGTATTTCGTGGGTCAACAAACATTTCGTGCTCTGGCAATTCAGAAAATACATTCACTTGAGTATTTAGATCATAAAATTTTTCAAGGGAGAAGCCTTAAAAGAAACAAATATGCTGCTCATAAGGAAATTCTAGCTATACAACACTAAAATCCTTGCCAACACACAAAATGTTCAAGAACAAAGTGAAAACTGTTTTATTTAACTCTTGTTAACCTTTATACCTTTTTTGTTCGCGCCATGAGCACACATTTTGTGTGGAGTTTAGCGCTATATAAATATACACATTATTACTATTATTATTATTACTGATATATCATTAAGATCTAAAAAATAAAGAGAACCATACGTGTTAATGCTAGCAATATTACCAGTTCCAAAAAATCCTATTAAGGTTAAAAATATCTTTTTCTTGGTTAAAGAAATCAAAGAATACAAGAATATCTGCAGTAAATTAAATAATACATAATATGAAATTTCTTAAAAGAATACTACCTCTTAGAATGAATATAAAATCTAAATTTTCAAACTTGGTCAATTAGAGTATTTATTCATCAGGGGACAAACCTAGTGGCATAACTATAAAACAGATTACCTAAATAATCTGATAAATCCAGAAAACTATAGTTATATACAATAATTGAAAAACGCTTAATGAAATATTAAGTGTTTTCAATAATAACCTGTAATTGTATGGAAATTTACATAGTTTTATTAAAGTGACATCACCTCTTAGAATGAGCAAACAAATTAAGTTTTCAAACTTGGTCAATCAGAGTATTTATTCATCAACAGTGTCCAAAGTATACACACAGAATCCAATAAACCCCCAAAAATATGCTAATTTCCATACAATTACAGGTTTTAATTGAAAAACGCTTGAAATTTGATTAGGCATTTTTCAATTATTGTATATAAACATAGTTTTCTGACTTTATCAGATTACTTAGGTAAAGTTTCCTGATGAATATATACTCCTATTGGCCAAATTTGAAATTTACATTTTTTCTTCATTCTAAGAGGTAGTATTCCTTTAATATAATAGTTTGTAAAGAAAAGGATACAAAAAAGAAAGTTCTGCGTAGATCTGAAATCTCCAGTGATCTGATAACGTCACTATGATTTTTATTACTGAGTAACATCTCATTATCAAAACTTATTTCACTTAATTTCTGAAATTGATAAAAATGAACAAGATTAAAAAAAAAACTGAAAATATACAGAGAATCTCTTACGAGTCTTTCTTGATATCAAAAATATCACCACAAGTCGATAAAAATGCAAAACGCCAAGGTTTTTTTCTATTTTATCGACTTTAATGAATGAATGAATGAATGTATGAGTGTGTGAGTGTGTGAGAAGAACATGAAAGGATTGTATGAAAATAGAATCAGTTATTGTCAATAAGTCATTCATTATAAATAGTTTAAGTTCAGTTTCAGGCCAATATATGATGAAAACAAAGTCTTTAATTTGAAAAAAGTCTCTAACAGGGCCCCAGTTTATTGTTTGACACCTTTTAATCTTATCTGCATAAGATGTGTTCAACACTCTAAAATTTTAGTTTTCAACAAAAATAATGGACAAAATAAAGAAAAGAAGAAAAAGAGAACAAATTTATTAGGATTCTGTGTATCTGGATTTTATTTAAGTTAAGTTTTCGAGAATAAGGCCCCAGGTAAAAACAGAAACTTTATTTTTATTAATCTTTAGTTTTTAAGCAATTTTCTATTTCTTTGCCACATTAAACTTTCGTAATTTATGATGTTTTACCTTTAACTGTTTAGTCTTTGCAGGTCCCCTTTTCGTTATTACAGAAGAACATGAAAAGAATGTTTGAGAGACTGTGTGTATGAGTATGAAACCTCTATTTTGGTTCTTTCTTTTATGAACCTAACAGTGAGTTGATACTAAAAACACCTTATGATAATCAAAAGTTATCTCTGTCTGTTTTGTGACCTCAGCCAGTGCTTTGATTGATATTTATAAAATCTCAATCTCACTTTATCATAGTTTATACCAGACATTTAGAATTTTCAGAGTAAAAATGGACAAGATAGAAGAAAACTTACTTTATTTGATTTATTCTGTGAGTTCTCATTCTCCATACACAACCAATAATATAACAACAAACATAATGATGATACAAATAACCCTTCATAACTAAACAATTTGGTTAAGGAATAAGACAAACATTTAAGGATTGAATGCAGATTTTTTTGAGTTCATTGGGTGATGAACACAGAATTTTCACGTTTTAAATTGAGTGAATGTCAGGTTTAACACGTGAAAATTCGGTGTTCATCACCCAATGAACGCAAAAAAATCTGCTTTCAATCCTTATATTTACATTCAGTAGTGTTCAGGTATTTTTGCCAAATTTTAGTGTTGAAATTATAGCTTTAATGGCTATAATATAGTTACATTTGTAAGAAAATTGGGAACAAAATCGGCAACAGAACTCCTGTCAATTAACATGACGTCAAAACAAAACTCGTTTTATGACTTCACTGACAGTGATCTATCAGAAGCTACTATTGATATCTATGCAGATCACTGTCAGTGACGTCATAAAAAGCTTTTAGAGGAACTGCAAGAATCTCAGACGTTGGAATGGAAATTGGAATGGTGCAAATTGATGCTATCAGTGTCCCCGATACACATACAAAGTTTATAAATATGTTTTACAATCCCTTTAAAATCATAAAAGGATACGTAATAGACATGAGTTGGTATAAAGCTATAAATGATAAACAGAGGCTGGATAATCTTTCTTGTATATTACATGATGACAACAGAGGTAGACTAGGACATAAGACTGCAATATACAAAAATATAAAAATACATAACAATTTGTTGTCACTCGTATCTACTTCGGAACTAGACATGCTAGATAACCTTGTATGCTATTCAGTAAGCACCATATTGAATAAATTATACTTCAGCCAATCACAATCATTCTTCAGAGGGTATTGTCTTCTTACAAGGTAAAAACAGCCAATCAAAAACAATCTTCGAACAAGAGTTGACTTTTTCCTGCCCATTTATCAGGCAAAATGGCCGCCTATCATGACCGAGTCATTACATAGTATCAGATAAAATGATGAGGGTTGAGCTGAATGAATTTGTAGTATGGACACCATTTTGAATTCTATATCCATCTTTGGCAATCAAGCACAACATGTCTTATAAAACTCACCTAGTAAAGTCCAACTAAATATTTGACATTTGAGTGGAAGGCCTTGACCTTCATTGATACTATTTTTAGTATCAAACACCACACATGTTGACAAAATAAGTAATATACTCTGAAAAAAGATACACAAAGTTTTGTTTGAATATTTCTGAACCACTTGATAATTTGGTCAAGAGGGCTGAATTCTTGAAAAAATAATTTAAAGGAATATTATGTTCACTAACTGTTCGACTAAAAAATTTTAGTCTCAGAACCAGCAAATCTTTAGCCAAATAATAATGTACCATGTAATTTAAGCCTTCAAATCCCCATGTATCCATAATTATATGAGTTAGAAAACACAAATACAGAAAATTAAAAATAAATGTTTAGGTATAGGTTCTATTGAAACCTTAGTTATTATAAGTTGTAAAATATTATATGTAATGTAGAAATAAAATATTGTTTAAATCATTGAAGGGATTGTGCGATATATGGGAAGTTCTAGTGATTCTGAAGGTTATTTACATATATTCAAGTCTCAAATCAACCCTCGAAAATACCAAACATTACCCTTTAAGATGATTTTAAAGTACAAATCATCTGATTTTATGGATATATCATATCAAAACATGACAAATTAAATCTTATGCTAAATTAAAGGGGACCAGTTTTCATTTTTATTGGTTGATTTGGGTCTTGAATATATTTAAGTATCCTTCAGAAGCACTAGAAATGTACGAAAATTGCGTATTTCCTTCAAATATATCTTAAATTAGACATTTCTCCTTCTATTTCTATAGATGACTTTTCTATATATTGCATAGTATCGGTAATGTGTAGTAGGGCATTATAACTTTCAAATGCTAATAATTATGGATGCACATGGATTTGAAGACTCAAATTTCAATGGTGAGTTGTGATAACCAATACTAAATTGTTGAGCTAAAAAATCTGAGACTTAGCCAAATCGATCTGCGAAAATGAATCCTGTGTCCCTTTAATAAATAGTTAAATTCAATAAGTTACTATAAAACTAACATATCAATACAAAGTTATAAGATAGTGGACCACAGCCATATACCCTCAACGAAAAAGCCTTAAATTTAATCAGGAATAAACTTAACTTTCTCAAACCTTTCAATTTAGGTCCAGTAACATCAATTTTAAGTTTGAACAAAATTGGTTGAAAACTAAGAGAGTAATAGCGTATTCAAGGTTTTGGGGTAAGGCAATAACTCTGCTTCTAATGATCGAAAATAGCTCAAATTCGAACTTGATCTTCGTTTTATGAATATGTATACACAAACCAAATTTCATTTGATTCCATCAAAAACTCTAGTTTTTAGAGCGTTTTAGAGCGTTTACGAGCAAATGTTGACGGACGGACGGGGGTGCTGACAATATACATCCTCATAGGGAGATGAGGGCATATAAAAAAAACAAAAACTTGACATAAATAAAGAAAAGTTACCTCTAATAATAAAATATAATTAATACTTTTTACTTTCTGGTCATCATATTGTCTGAAAAAATGGAAATTACAATGAAGTTTATAGTCAGATGTCTGTGGTTCTTACAATACAATGATATCCAATAGCCTTTTACTCAATACACAGCAGTTTTTCCTTTATCAACACTTGCAGAAAAACAAGGAGTATTACTCTATATAAGTTTTGTATTTACCTTTTTATAATAATTAGACCAATACTGAACTGTAAAATTCCTGAACATAATCTACAAATAAACATAATCTACATATACACATAATCTACATATAAACATAATCTACAAATGAACATAATCTACACATAAACAAAATCTACAAATAAACATAATCTACATATAAACATAATCTACAAATAAACATAATCTACACATAAACATAATCTACATATAAACATAATCTACATATAAACATAATCTACAAATAAACATAATCTACAAATAAACATAATCTACATATAATCATAATCTACAAATAAACATAATCTACAAATAAACATAATCTACAAATAAACATAATCTACAAATAAACATAATCTACATATAAACATAATCTGCATATAAACGTAATCTACATATTAACATAATCTACATAGAAACATAATCTACATAGAAACATAATCTACAGATCCACATATTCTACAAATAAACATAATCTACAAATAGACATAATCTACAAATAGACATAAACATCATCTACAAATAAACATAATCTACAAATAAACATAAACATCTACAAATAAACATAATCTACAAATAAACATAATCTACATATAAACATAATCTGCATATAAACACAATCTACATATTAACATAATCTACATATAAACATAATCTGCATATAAACATAATCTACATATAAACATAATCTACAAATAAACATAATCTACATATAAACATAATCTACAAATAAACATATTCTACAAATAAACATAATCTACATATAAACATAATCTACATATAAACATAATCTACAAATAAACATATTCTACAAATAAACATAATCTACAAATAGACATAATCTACAGATCAACATATTCAACAAATAAACATAATCTACAAATAAACATAATCTACAAATAAACATAATCTACAAATAAACATAATCTACAAATAGACATAATCTACAAATAGACATAATCTACAGATAAACATAATCAACATATAAACATAATCTACAAATAAACATCATCTACAAATAATCATAATCTACAAATAGACATGATCTACATAAAACATAATCTACAGATTAACATAATCTACATATAAACACAATCTACATATAAACATAATCTACAAATAAACATAATCTACATATAAACATAATCTACAAATAAACATAATCTACAAATAGACATAATCTACAAATAGACATAATCTACAAATAGACATAATCTACAAATAGACATAATCTACAAATAAACGTAATCTACATATGAACATAATCTACAGATCCACATAATCTTCAAATAAACATAATCTACAAATCGACATAATCTACATGTAAACATAATCTACATATAAACATAATCTACAAATAAACATAATCTACAAATAAACATAATCTGCATATAAACCTAATCTGCCAATAAACATAATCTACCAATAGACATAATCTAAATATTAACATAATCTACATATAAACCTAATCTACATATAAACATAATCTACCAATAAACATAATCTACAAATAAACATAATCTGCATATAAACATAATCTGCATATAAACATAATCTGCCAATAAACATAATCTACCAATAGACATAATCTACAAATAAACATAATCTACAAATAAACATAATCTACATATTAACATAATCTACATATTAACATAACCTACATATAAACATAATCTGCAAATAAACATAATCTACATATAAACATAATCTACAAATAAACATAATCTACATAAAACTAAGTAATTTTCCATAAAATTATAGGTTATTATTGAAAAATGCTTAATAAATTGCTTAATATTTTGTATATCTTGTATATAATAATTATAATATTTATGGAAGTTTTTCTGGATTTATCAGATTGTACAGTATAGCTATGACACCAGAAAAGTTACTTAATGAATATTAACTTTTATTCACCAAGTTTGAGAATTTTTCTTTTTTGATCATTCTAAAAGGTAGTATTCCTTTAAGGAGATAAATGACTTAACAACTTACACTAGTGTATAGTTTGAATTCTGACCAACCAATGGTAAGAGAGGAAATATCGCTAATACCAGACAACTAATACTCCATCCTACTTTCGTATGCTGAAATTAATTAATAAAAAAAAATGAGCCAGGAAACATCTAAGATCTAAATTTTCTGTCAACTGAATGAAATATAAAATAATTTATGTCGAGGGATCATTATGTCAAGGGATCTTTATAAGGGATCCTTATGTCAAGGGATCATTATGTCAAGGGATCATTCTGTCAAGGGATCTTTATGTCAAGGGATCATTATGTCAAGGGATCTTTATGTCAAGGGATCATTATGTCAAGGAATCTTTATGTCAAGGGATCCTTATGTCAAGGGATCATTATGTCAAGGAATCTTTATGTCAAGGAATTTTTATGTCAGGGATCTTTATGTCAAGGGATCTTATGTCAAGGGATCATTATGTCAAGGGATCTTTGTCAAGGGATCTTTATGATGCACAACTTGTAGCCATTGTTACATGTCAGCCCCTCCAATTTGTATCATTGACAGGGGAAAACTTAGTTGAATAATCCAAAGGTATCATCTCAACCCATGCTGGGATGGACCATTGATCTTTAGGTTAGCAAGCTAGCTTCTAACTCACAATGGCTCCCATAGTCAGCAAAAGACTAGACCCTGGGTTTTCAACTGGTTTTCTCAACTGTCCCAAAAAATGCATAAGGAAATGACCATGTCCCCTGAATTGTCTGAAGAAGTCACAGCATTTTTAGTTTTAATACAAACTTAAATTGTGGTCGTTACCAGCAGTGGACACTGGTGTTTCAAGATAATACAAAATATAACATATTTTTTTCAGACCTATATATCAGTTTGTGTCCCCTGATGAAGTTCCAAATGTCCCCAGTCTGGGACATGTCCCCTAAGTTGAAAACCCAGGGACTAGACGAACAGACCTACCTTGCTAGCTGTATTGGAAGAAGAAAGAGGCCAAACAGCCATTCCTAATAAAACTAAAGACAGTAATTCACGATAGAAAAACCCTACAACCTGAAAAATCAACAAATACATAAATATTATTAACTTGATGAACTCCTTTTAACCCTTAGATCCCTGACGTTACTTTGGCTAAAACTCCAAGCAATATTTCTTAAAATGTATTACGTTAACATTGTATGACGTCACTTGACAATGGCCGCCTCACCAGCTTGTCGGGTATAAATAACATTAGGATGGTCTTGTCGGGTTGAAAGGGTTAAGGATGCCAAGTTGACAATCAGAAAAAAACTATGTGAAATCTCTGTGACAGGTGCTAAAGTTACCCAACACATTCCTGCATATGTTTAGACTAATGAGAATGTGCAATGCAATGCAGTGGGAACTGAAATAAAATGCCATGACTAGTTGTCAATTAGGGTGTTCCAAAATACAGCAAAAAGGGTCTCTGTTTATTTTCCTTTAAAAAAACAAGAGCCCTCTGACCCTTCACTGTAATCTTAGGGCAATTTAAAAAATACCTGAAAACTTTCTTACCAATATCTGTAGACCTAAAACTGTACTAACAATAGATATCACTAATTCTACCTTCTTGTTTTTATTCAATATTCGTCTTGTGTTCTCAAATATATTCTTACATCTAGAACATTGAACAGAGCAATTTACAATACAATACAATCATAGCCGTAGGAGACAGGGGGGCAGGAGGGGCCCCCCTAAATATTATGTTTGCGTAATCGGGCATAATATCATTTAAATTCTCCCCTGTTGAGTCGTGGGCCCCTACGGCTATGAATACAATACAATACAATACAATTCTTTCATTAGCAAAATAGTTCAAATATCATCCTGAATAGAACAGAAACTGAATAGAGCTAGATTTGTCTGGCTTCTAAAATGTTGTAAGATAGATCCTCTATTAAATTCATTAAATTCAAAAAGATAATCAAATTTGCAAAATATCTACAATTTAAAATTATATGGTGCCAAGCAGGGTATGCTAACTCTTCTAGACACCTAATACCACTTTTCGTTTTAAAATATTTACTCATTTATTGATATACTTCCTCAAATGATAAGTTCATTAGCTGCTACCAATGTATTGTCAATGTGTTTACATGGATTTCGAGATCTGTTTTACAGTTGGGATCGTTCGTGCTTGAGTTTTATACTGTTATATAGTATCAAAAACAAGGTATGTAAATTGTGGACTACAAAGGGCAATCATAGCTGTATCAGTGTAAAACGTAGATAAGTCGGCTATAAATATCATTTTGAGTAAAATTACAATCCAGCCATGCTATGACACTTCTTTGTTTTACTTATATATATTCCATAATAATCCAAATCAACTATATAATTTCTTACCCATATAGCGCTTTATTCCATAAAACTACTGGTAGTAAACAGTATATATAGTACATTACTGGTGCATGCATTACTGAAACATAAATTCAAATTATTTATAAAATAACTCAAAAGAAAACTGCATGTTTTTCCACATCCCATTTTAAAGACAAACGTTCACAATCCCTTCGACTGATTATTGTACTTGCAGAGCCTGCAGCACACAGGGCCTTGGTTTTATTGTTACATCCGTACAAATAGATGCTTTACCCGGGAAACCTTTGGTGGAAGACCCAGCACGCTAACCGCTTCGCCACCGAGGCTTGAGCGAATTTCGCCAAGGTAAGCTGTGAACCGAACTTCGGAGAGGGGTAAATACCCCTTTTCTAAAGGCATCCACATTTGAGCACATAAAACTGTCAAAACTTGATCAAAAATATTGAGCCACCTAATTCATATCAAAGTACATTAATTTATATAAAAAATGTCAAATAAAAAAAGAAAAAAGTATACTCACTGTATAATAAAAGTATAAGAACTAGACCTATAATATAAAATATGATGTTAATCACACGAGACTGGGACTGTTTTATCTGGAATCTAAGACTAGAATATCTGTGTAATACTAACTGTAAGACAAACGCCATCCAACCAAGAAACCCAGACACTATACTCGTTCTACAATATAAAATGTTATAAGATTTGAACGACATATAGAAGCGAGGAGCACATATAACAAAACACAAGACAATATTATGGAATATAACACACTTCTTTAATACAGCTAGGCACATAACGTTTCAACACAAGATACACGTGTTGTCATCAGATGTAATGTTAAGCGTTATGTTCCTAACTGTATTAAAGAAGTGTGTTATATATATTCCATAATATTGTCTTGTGTTTTGTTAAATATAAAATATCAACATTACAATTAAAGTAATACTATCTCTATAAACTTAAATCTAAATTCTCAAATTAGATCAAGAAGAATATATAGTCATCGGAAGACTTAGACATAAAGGGCTTGTAAAGAGGTTTTCTAAACATTGTATGTGTATCGGGGACACTGATAGCATCAATTGGCTATCAGTGTTCCCAATACACATACAATGTTTAGAAAACCTCTTTACAATCCCAAGAACTGTTCTAACATACAACAAAATCCTTGTTAAATCTGATAAACACATACAATTAGTGCAGTCTAATTAAAATCAGACCCTAATTTCGTTTTGTTCGGTTTTTTAAATACGGTTTCGTTAACACTTCATTAAGGTCTGACAACCTCTTGCGATTGCAAGTGTCTACATTAACTCTGGTTTTAACCAATCAGATCTTTGCCCTCTACCACGTTGGGAATAGGTGCATATTAGGATTCCTAAGTGCTGTAGACTAGTTTATCAGGGCATTTTTATCAAGGTAAGGTCAGAGCGCATGTAGATACTTTCTATCGCTCGTGGTTGTCAGACTCTAATGTAGTGTTTAAAAACAGGATTTTAAAAAAAAATGAATGACATTATGGTCTGATTTTAATTAGACTGACAAATAGTGTTTTTAATCGATTGTGGACAGCTAAGGTCTACTAATACCCCTTTCGCACTGCAAAAGTTATCTGGATCGGATCCAGTTCTATCCGAATAACTTCCAGTTGCTTTCGCACTGGTAAATAAACTTATTCGGTTATAACCAGAAGTTATCCAGATAGAAAAATCCACCTCCAGAGGTGGATTTCGTCTGGATCCGATCCAGATAAGTGGCAGTGCGAAAGCAAACAAGAAGTTATCCGGATAAGATTATCACGTGATCATCAAAATGGCGTCTCCTCTTCGCGGGGACGATATAATTGAAATAGTTGAAAATCACAAGAAAAGGATGAATAAGGTACACGAATTGTTTAGGGAAATAATGCATATCCATCGGTAGATGAAACCGATAATATATTCATATGTTACATTGTTAAACAAGGAATAACCGGGGTGAGAATCGTGTGATAATGTTTTGTTTTGTCACATAATGTGACATGTTACTAAAAATAAAAAAGTTATCTAGATAACTTTTTTCGGCAGTGCGAAAGCGGCGATTCAGATAGGATTGCAGTGCGAAAGCAAACCGAACCGAATCGAATCGAACTGAATCGGATTTTTCTATTCGGTTATAACCGAATTCAAAAATCCAGTTGTGCAGTGCGAAAGGGGTATTAGTTTATGGATTTAATGGATTATCCAAGGATTCTGTTAGTCTACTTTATGAAATACTGGCATAAAATCTGATCTATTACGGTCTACGATGTAGAACCCACTTACCCTAGAAAAGATCTATTATAAGTCTGGTAATAATTTAATCCTAGTAAAGTTGTTTTTATCAGTTCTTTTCCTTCTGATATCTACAATTAAAAAACACAGGATGAATTCCTCAACAACACAGGCTATATTGGACAAAAATTATATCAGGAGAACAGTCTGAATAATAGACCTAATTCACACCTTGCTTTTACCGCTTAGAAACCAAGGTTCATAACGCAAATGACATCAACCCATTCATAAAATACGACATCAAATGAATGAAAGTAATATGACGTCACTAATCACCATATCAACAGCGAGAAAATGGTCTAAAATTTGGCTTTTCGGCCCTTTTCTCAGAAATATGTGAAGAAACACTTCATCTGAAAGTATTTTTAAATAGTGTAATTAATTACAATTTTAACGATGTAAAATTTGAATATGTTTGAGTTAGTGTGACTTGATAAAATGGTGTTAAAGACCTCAAAGTGGTGATTTTTCTGCAGGGACAAGATGCTGCTTTTGTTTGCTTGCGTTATGAGCCTCTATATGGATCCAAAATGGCCGACGCATGAATAAGGTCTATAGAGGGTTGATTTGGGTCTTGAAAAGTTTTTAAAAGTTCTATAACTGCCTGAAAATCCTCTATATACTTAGTTTGTATTAGTGAAATACTTGTCTACAGTATAAGATATGATATTCAACAAATTCTAACTTACAGCTTGTTCGTGCTGACCTGCTTTTATTAACGTCTTCAAATTTCTTAAAGCATTAACCTGAATATAAAACAATAATCATCAGTGCTATAAACAATAATTATATCACTCTATATATATCAGAGGTGGTTAGAAACAGGTTTTATTGTACCTTTAAGTAAAGAAGAATCCTGATTTTAAAAAGCCTGACAAAGATAGAAAGATAGTTTAGAAATATGTTAATATACAAATTCAACACCCTGATTAGGACTGGGTATCGATTACCAAATTGAGATTGATAATTGAAGGCAGGTTTGTACTGGAATCCCTTTTACGAGTCCAGTTATCGGATGTGTCGTGAGGTAGGCTTTACAGATCAAAAGATACAACGGAATCGGCTATCAAATATTTATTCAACGTATCCATATAAGACCGTAAAACTGAAATAAATAAAATAAAAAAATCCTTAATTCATGAAAATGAATAGAGTCAGTTCGGTTACAGTCGTAGCTACAAAACGGACTAAAATATCTTAGTATAATATATACATCTTAATGAATTTAAACAATCAAATTAGTTTTATAATATAAAAAGGGTAATAATATAGATCTACCTCGTTCCTCGCTAAACCCGATCAAGAACCCATCTTTCTTTCTTTCAAACCTTTCGAACTAACGGAACGTCGTTGTCAAGTTAGGAGCGCATTGTTTACGTCACATGACCATGACGTCAGAACGTCTAAAACTAAGAAATGGACAACGTTCCTTACATGGCTCCTCTAAATTGATAATTTAATTAATGGTTAAGTTATTAGTTACATTGTCGATTTACTACAAGCTATTTACATATGAAAGTAACTCTTAGAATTACAAAAAAATAAAGATTTCCCTTCTATATTATCATTAAAGCTAATTAAATCACTGTAAATACATGTAATTAGGTCTACTCCACGATAAATACGGCAAAAACAGATAACAGATAAACTAAATACAATTAAGGCTCCTTGGCGGGGATTCCCGGTTCTTCCACAGACAATATTAAGACTAATTTATGAATCGGTCTATCAAGATATTTTCTTGATGTCCGTCTTTTACCATTCATATCAATTTCTGAGGCTAACTCGATTCTGACTTTGCGAGTTAGATTGTCAACACTAGGAAAAACTTCGGAAATCCTTCCAAGTTTCCACAAATTTCTAACAATATTATCGTCCTTAATTAAAACAATATCATTTACTTTAAGATTACTCGTCTTATTCTGCCACTTTTGTCTTGGCTGAAGAGACTGAATATAGTCACGGCGCCAACGTTTCCAAAATTCGTTTGCAAGAAACTGCACTCGTCTCCAACGTTTGCGTAAATACAAATCATGTCTTACAAAAACACCAGGAGGTGGCAAAATAAATTGACTTTTCATAGTTAGTAAGTGATTTGGAGTAATAGGTTCAGGATAATTGGGATCATTAATATCATGAATAGATAATGGTCGACTATTTACGATCGACTCTGCCTCGGTCATAAACGTTCTGAGAGTTTCATCATCCAGAATTCCACCGTGAGTGTGTAAAAGGGCAACCAAGACGCTACGAACAGATCTAATTAATCTCTCCCAAGATCCTCCCATATGACTGGAGTCTGGTGTGTTCATCTTGAATGAAATGTAGTCGCAGTTGACCTTTATTAATTCTCTTGATATTGTGCCATCATCCATTTCATTGAGAGCAGCTTTGAGTTCTGACTGAGCTCCAACAAAATTGCTTCCTTGATCCGAGCGTAGTTGTCTTATTGGTCCTCGTCGACATACAAAGCGTCTGTATGCATTAAGAAAGGAGTCTGTGTTCATTTTATGAGCTACTTCCAGATGAATAGCGCGAGAGGCCATACATGTAAAAAGAACACCATATCTAGTTACTTCTCTTCTAAATTCCTTCACCACAAAAGGTCCAAAGTAGTCTACGGCAGAATATGTGAAAGGTGGGGCTGGTTCTAGTCGATCTTTTGGTAAAGGTGCCATTTTTTGAACTTGCGTTTGACCAATCAGCTTTTTGCATGTTACGCATTTGTTAATGATGTTGGAGATGACTGTGCGTCCACCAATAATCCAGAATCCCGACGATCGTACCAAATTATGGGTAATTCCACGGCTTTGATGATTACATTTTTCATGAAAATCCCTTACTATCAATTCTGTAATGTGATTGGTTTTGGGTATGACAACAGGATGTTTACAATTAGAAGGCATTTCGGCATTTTGAATCCGCCCTCCAACACGGATTAGACCATTCTGATCAAGGAAGGCATCCAGTTTATATAAATTATTCGAGACCTTTAGGGCCACTTTCTCTTCTTTTCGGGTACTTCTGTCATTCTGACTTGTAGTTTTTTCTAATCTTTTCAGGACTTTTAGTTCTTCTGAAAAGTATTCCTTTTGTAGTTCTTTCAAAATAAGTATTTCAGCAGTTTTCAATTCTTGTACGTTGGATGGCCTCCATGTGCTATTTTCGTGTAGAACTTCGTTTGAATGAACAGCTTTGCAACGACGGAGTAAGCAAGATATGGCTAATTTCAGTCTGTGCCAATCTGAAAATTTCTTAGTCCTGTCTAGTAATGACGCAGATTTAATAATTGTAGTCAAAGTAACAATCTTTCGTACTTCAGGATCGTCTTCTTTTAGTGATCTCAAATTTTCGTCTCTATTTGTAGGTAATCTTTCAGTTTCGGTAGTTTCCCAAAGAAAGTCAGGACCATTCCACCACCGGCTGCCATTTATTAATTCTCTAGCATGTAGTCCTCTTGAAGCGTCATCAGCCGGATTCAATTTGGTATCTATGTACTGCCATTGAACAGGAGATGAATAATTTCTAATTTGTTGAACACGATTTGCGACATACGTGTGAAATCTTTTTACGTCATTTGATATATATCCTAAAACAACTTTACTATCCGTCCAAAAATATTCGTGAATACAATTATATCCCAACTCGTTTTTCAAAATTGCTGCTACTCTAACAGAAATGACGGCTGCAGATAATTCTAATCGAGGAACTGTAACGATTTTTGTTGGGGCCACTCTGGCTTTAGCAGTTAATAGAGTTACTTGGATTCTTTCTTTGATGTCTACCAATTTTAAATACGAGCATTGGCCATATCCTTTAGTCGAGGCATCACTAAAATGGTGTAATTCAACACGCTCAACTTCGTCAAATATTTCGGGCTTGTATGATCTTCTTATCTTAAGGTGATCTAGTAGTGGAAGTTCTGATTTCCATTGAATCCATCTATTTCTTATAGTTTCTGGAATATCCCTGTCCCAATCGTTATTCTCGACACAAAGATCCTGAAGAATCCTCTTTGCAGTGAGGATGAATGGACATACTAAGCCTAAAGGATCGAAGATGGAGCTAACAGTCGAGAGTATACCTCTTCTTGTTAATGGTTTTTCATGAGCTTTAATACGAAAACGTAGAGTGTCATCTTCCACGCACCATTGGACGCCAAGTGCTCTTTCTAAATTTTCATTCTTTTCTGGATCAATATTTTTAGTACCAACAGCTAAGTCTTCTTCTGGTATATCAACAAGAACTTCTTTATTATTACTCATAAACTTGTGAAGACGAAAACCATTTCTTGCACACATTTTTTGACTATTAGCAATTAATTCTTTAGCTTCTTCTACGGTAGCAACAGACTTTAAACCGTCATCGACGTAAAAGTCACTCCGGATAAATTCTGCGGTTTTAGTTCCAAATTCAGATTCATACATGTTGGCAGTAGTTTTCAGTCCAAAATTTGCGCAACCTGGTGATGAACTTGCCCCGAAGAGATGGACGGTCATTCTATACATAGTAGGTTCTTTTGTAAGGTCACCATCTCTCCACCAAAAGAAGCGGAGGTAGTTGCGGTGTTCTTCGTTGACTTTTAACTGAAAAAACATGGCTTCCAAATCGCAAATAAATGCAATTTTATCCTTTCTGAATCTATAAAGAACGGAAATAAGGCTATTAGTCAAATCTGGACCTGTGAGAAGAAGATTATTCAGACAATGGTTTTGGTAGGTGATACTACAATCGAAAACGACACGTATTTTGGGTTTATTAGGATGGTAGATTCCGTGGTGTGGTATATACCATACACGATCGGTCAAATATATTTCTGAAGCTGGAACTTCTTCAGCGTATTTACTATCAATTATTTTCTTCATAAACTTCTGATAATCTTCATTGTACTTTTTGTCCTTGGTGAGTTTCGTGTGAAGTCCTTTCAATCGCTTGAGAACACGTGCTTTGTTATCAGGAAGTATGATATCTGATCCTTTAAAGGGTAGTGGCATTTCTAAATGTCCATCTTCTGTTCTATGAATCCCTTTATTAACGATATCTAAAAACTTGGAATCTTCATATGATAATGGTTTCTCTAAAGACGTCTCGTGGAAATCTTGTTCGAACATAGAAATAATATGTTTCGGACTAATAGTTTCTCTGGCGGATGTTCGAAAGGCAAAATGACATTTTTTACCATCAGGGGTCGTTGTGCATAAGTGACTTGACGTAATATGAGTTTCAGAAAACTTGTCTATCAATCCAACTACACCCCAACCTAGTGATGTACGGATACCATAAGGATCTTCATCATTACCAGGTATTATTTCAAGTGGTTTTACAGCTCTAATACAGTTGATACCTACCAGTAAGCCTATCTTCATGTGTGGATTATAAGGCAATAATTTGTGACTTATTCTTCGTAAATGCGGCCACTCAACTGCCGTCGTTCTTCGTGGTATCTGGTCTCTATTTACAGGAATTTGTTGACGGCTGAAAGTTGTAGGTAGGTATATTTCTTCCTTTTCATACATACCTTTTACAACTAATCCATCAATTTTATGACTCTTAATAGTAGCAGTTCCTAACATGGTCGACAAATTAAGGTTGGTTTCTAGTCCATCTATCTCCAAATCTTCGCAAAGAGAATCGTCTATAAAACATGAATCTGATTGATCATCAATAACCAAATACGTATCTATCTTATGTGCAGGATTATCTTTATGATGAATTTTCACTGGAACTATTAAGGAGTGTGATGTACACAAGGTTCCATTGACACTATTTACTACTGCAGAAGGGTTTGGTCGTTTAGATTGAATTCTTGGGTTATTTAACCTGAAATCCTTTCTCTCTGAGCGTCGGAAATTGTCATCATGGAGTGGTGTTGGGTGAAAACCGTTACATTTCTTACATATCTTTCTATCCTTACAAAGAAATTTCATATGGCCTTCACGCAAACATCCATGACAAATAGAGTTTTCTTTCATAAAATTCGATTTATCATTCATGTGCATTGAAATAAACTTTCTACAGTGTTCTAATTCGTGACTTTGTTTACAAAGACTACAGGGAATAGGCATAGCGGGTGGTGAAGCAGTTGAAGACGTCGATAGTGAACGAGAAGGAATTCTTCTATCTTTAGGTTTTCTGTCATCGGTTTCTTCTCTGAGAGCTTTGAGGGAAGTTACAGGATTACACCATATTCGCGCTTCCTTTTCAATAAAATCAGCAAAAATAGGGAACGTAGGGAAGTTGTTCTCGTTCTGTAAGGAGTCATCTACGATTCGGCTCCATCGCGAGGCGATACTGGTTGGTAACTTTTTAAGCAGCCTTTGATTTTCTTCTGGGTCGTTCAAACAGTTTAAATATAAAATTGAATTCATTGCTGTTTTGGTATTCTGTAAAAAATCTGAGAACTTTCTGAGAGCGATTCCATCATTATGAGGTATGTGAGGCCAATCGTGGATCTTCTTCTTGTATGCATTGGATACAATAAAAGAATTTCCGTATCTGTTATGCAACGTTTGCTTTGCCTTTTCATATGCTTCCATGGTCTGCAAATTGAATAAGGGTTTTATACTTTCATTAGCTTCACCAGCTGTAAATCGATGGAGGTAAAAAAGTAATTCAGCAGGATCACTGGTCTTTTTTTCAATAAAGGTTGAAAATGATCTGGACCAAATGGGGTACTCTAACGCATCTCCCCTGAACACAGACGGTTCTGGGACAGGTAGCTTTTCTTTTCCAAGATGCTGACATATAACTGCAGCTAACTGGCTAATGGGATTCAGATCTTGTGTGTTGGCAGGAGGGTTTGTGTTTATAACACTATTGGTTGGTGTCGAGTTGTCTGGTGAATCCTGTTTCTCAGTTATCCTTGACTTAGTATCATTTTCATTTGAGGGGTAACTTACATCATACCTTCTGGTAGTAATTTCGGGTTGTATTGAAACAGATTGTGCTTGAGTACTCAAATATTGTGTCATATTGTCAACAGGAGGTAGTCCTAATTCCACATTAGCATCCGGTCTATCTTCCTCAATTTCGGCTATAGCATTAATTTCTGCCTCTGTTACTACCAACTCTCGAATTATCTCGGTTTTCTTCACCTCACTTTTCTGCTTTTCTAACGTGTCAAAGAATCTTAATTCAGCTTTCAGTCTAGCTGCCTTAGCTGCCCTTTCTGCTTTAGCTTCACGCGAAGTAACGCTTGATGACCTCGACAGAGTTGATTTTTTAGAATTTATACTGCATGCACCTGAAACAATACTAATATTATCGTCAGACTTATCGTTATTATGAACGGATTTAACATTGTGATCACTCTTATTAACAACATTAGATTTATCATTTGAAGCAATAACCTTAGTAATAGAATGAATATGATTTACATTGTTTAAATTATTATCTACAGAACAAGGGTTACTATTTAAAATTTCAAAATTATTAATTAGAATTGATACCATATTTTGTGTTTGACTGGACACGAAATCAAAATGTACTTTTAGATCTTCTCTCTCTTCTTCAGTATCTAATAGAGCTTCTAGCGTTGAATTAGCGTTTACGATGTCCTTGTATAAAGTCTCTAGCTTCTCTCGATCTTCCTTCAATTCTTCTTGAGTGCATAATTCTAATTCCTTTTCTGTAATATCGGAAACTAATCTCTTCCATCTTCTCTGCACAACGTGATATTCTCTTTCTGCTAGTTGCTTATCCAGTTTAGACATATTAGTAGGACTATCATCTTTGATAATGTTCGATGCCATAGTAGAAATATCTTCTCTGTTCACCAAACTCTTTCTTTCTTTTATAGTTGATGAACGGATGAATATTCCTCGACGGGAGTTGTAGTTCTAAACTGCTACAGGCTATTCTTTCCTTTAAATAAAGCTGAGACTGCTTCTTAAAACTAAAAAACACTATGTCGCCTTTAAACTTTAAGATTAATCTTTATCTAGTAACCATCTAACGACAGCTGACATAACGAGTCGAGTTTTACTGTACTGGAATCCCTTTTACGAGTCCAGTTATCGGATGTGTCGTGAGGTAGGCTTTACAGATCAAAAGATACAACGGAATCGGCTATCAAATATTTATTCAACGTATCCATATAAGACCGTAAAACTGAAATAAATAAAATAAAAAAATCCTTAATTCATGAAAATGAATAGAGTCAGTTCGGTTACAGTCGTAGCTACAAAACGGACTAAAATATCTTAGTATAATATATACATCTTAATGAATTTAAACAATCAAATTAGTTTTATAATATAAAAAGGGTAATAATATAGATCTACCTCGTTCCTCGCTAAACCCGATCAAGAACCCATCTTTCTTTCTTTCAAACCTTTCGAACTAACGGAACGTCGTTGTCAAGTTAGGAGCGCATTGTTTACGTCACATGACCATGACGTCAGAACGTCTAAAACTAAGAAATGGACAACGTTCCTTACAAGGTTACCGATCAATAATCGATTAATAATCAAAATATTTCAATTGGGAAATCTTTTAATCTGCATATGTTTTTCTACGTTTTTGTACCTGAACGTTTGTTATTTATCAATATCAGGTATCGAAGACAAATGAAACTGAAGTAATGTCCCGAATTTTGTATGATTATCATGATAAAATGGGTCGTGACTTCTCTGATAATAAGTGTGTAGCAGATAATATTAAAAGAAAATTTGACTATGAATTTTAATCGATTAATAAATTTGATAATTGATAATCGAATTAAATAATTTGAAATGTTGATAATTGATTTTTTCAATTATTAGACCCAGCTTTAACCCTGATCATTTACAATTTAAACTTCTGAACTAGAGATGCTCTCATTAGGTTTTAAAATAATTAACAGATCCTTAACAGTTTTAAAGTCTGAACTGTTTTCAAGATAAAAGAAGATTTTAAGCTATTTCTAATATTTTACGACTATATAAAGAAGAAGAAAAAAATAAACATTCTTACCTTTTTAGTTGGTGTAAGATCTCTGAAAAAAATAACAGAAATGAAATGAAACCTGCACCTTTTTGGCTGTTTGAGAGGGGCAATAATTGCAGTGTGAAATGGAGAATTTGTTCATCTCAGCACCAGTTTTCTCCTCCTTTTGATTTCCAACTGTTAGAGGATACTTATCATGCATAACCTGTTTGGTTTACTTTAGTTTTCTACTTTAGTTTAAACATATTTTTTTATAAATATTCAAATGGATTAAATACACGCTTCCTGAACATCAAAAGTCTTTGTTTATTGTTCCATCCATTTTAAAATTAAAATTGAATTACTCACTGGAAATACTGGAATGTGGCCGAGAAGGAACTTTCTCTAACTTGCTCCATTTTCACCTAAAATTATAAAGATTCAGTTTATTTTTTAGATAAGAGATGCCAACTACTAGCTAAATTCTATGTTAACAGGTCTCTGAAGGAACATTGTAATTTTGATTTAAAAATATGAGTCTTTTTCTAGAAAACTTAACTTTAGATGATTTAACGGTTCTATCACTAAATTTTTATGTTAAAATCCATAGTCTCTACTCGTGACCTAGGCCAGTGTTTCTATAGTAGAGTATCTTCTATAACACCTATAACCAATTTCACATTTCGATGTATTATCCAAAAAGATAACTGTATGTCTTAACATCGTGATTCAATCTTTGTTAAAGGGATTATAAAGAGGTTTTCTTAACTTTGTATATGTATCGAGGACACTGATAGCATCAATTTGCACCATTCCAATTTCCATTCTGATGTCTGTGGTTCTTACAATTCCACTTAAACTAACATGTTTTATGACGTCACCCCCACTGATCTACCGGAGGCTACTTTTGATATCTATGCAGATCAGTGGAGGTGACGTCATAAAACGTGTTAGTTTAAGAGGAATTGCAAGAACCACAAATGTCGGAATGGAAATAGGAATGGCGCAAATTGATGCTATCAGTGTCCCTGATACACATACAAAGTTTAGAAAACTTTACAATCCCATTAAGTTTTCCAGAATAATGTCTCCGAGAGGTAAATAACTCACATCAAACTGTTCCATTATTTGTCGAGCATTAGAATATAACGCTTCAGCCTTCTGCCATTTTGTTAAATTTAAATAATCCACTGGTAGCATTCCCTGAAAATTAAACATAGGACATCAGAGTCTTCAAGATTGTAAAGAGGTGTTTAAAACTTTATGTGTATTGTATGGGAGATTTATTTTCACAATTCCTATTTTCAATTAGAATAGCAATAGACTTTTTCGTGTTGTTTTGTAGCCAAGCAATCTAATTAAAATTAGATTACATTACGTTTCAGTTATTTTGTGATTGTCGACTCCATGTAATCTAAAGACTTGTATAAGGAGGTCATCTTCTGGTTACGAATAAGCTATTTATAGCACGTGCCACCCCTCTGCCAATCAGAACACCGTTTATATTTGAATATTTTGTATTGCGTCATAATTTGGACTGCTGTGTCGCTTTACTTTCTGTTTCGTTTTTCCACAATGCATATCAATGCATAGACCCGCGATCTTGAAGGTAGATTTTGATTGACTGGAATTTTTGTCACCAGAAGATGACCTCCTTATACAAGTCTTTAGATTACATGGAGTCGACAATCAAAAAATAACCGAAACGAAATGTAATCTAATTTTAATTAGATTGGTAGCCAAGGCACATAAAGCAAATTATATCATCCATTGAAGAACGACAACGCAAATTGAATATAAATGGATCCTACTTACAACTGAATTTAAGGGAAAAGCAGCACCAATTAGATAAGACATCAATGGAGTTATATCAGCCTGTTCGACATCTTTCCTTTCTAAATGATCTAATCTCCAGTCTGAATAGATCAATGAAAAACTTGTCACAGTCCAAATATGGTGCAATAACATAGTGAGTTTCCTTATCAAAAACATATTGTATGTACATTTCATATACTAAGGTTCAGAAAATCATAAAAAGTTCTAAAACATAGTCAATACTCTTTGCATTTGGGTATTTTACAGCCTGCCTTTCTCTTTCTCTGGTTCTCTACCCACAGTAAAAACTTCTTCTCAGTCCTTATCCTATATTTTTATTCTTTTTATTTTCGCTTATCTCCACTTGTTTTTCATTTTCTCATTATTTTTTATAACATATTTTTACTGATTTAATATGGGATATGCTGTACAGCGCATTGAAACCTTTTTGTGTAATGCGCTATACAAAAAATAAATTATTATTATTATATTAATTAACGTATATTTCCGAATATAATGCGCACCCATGTATAATGCGCACCCCTTCCTTACCCCATCAAAATCGGTACCTACCTTGACAGAATTTATCATCAAACTGACCACACCCTTCTTGTGTCTGGGGTCCATGTATCCCTGCCCCCCAGGCTAGCAATGGGGTCAATGTTTCACTTGGATGTCCTGCACCATGTGAACCTAAACCAGAATTACATAAATAGAAAACATTGAGAACTTTTATAACTGAAGGGAACAAGAATGCTATTCAGGGGCTGATTTGGTTTTTGAATATATGGAAATAGTCTTCAGAAGAACTGCAGTCATAAACCCTTCAAATATACACCCATTTTTTGATCGTGTAACAGAGATAAATACACATTGCTTCGAAAGTCCAACTTTTGACAGTGAGTTGGGGTAATCATTTCTAACTGATTAGATTAGTTAAAGTGATTGTAAAGCATATTTCTAAACTTTGTGTGTGTATCGGGGAATGGAAATTGGAATGGCGCAAATTGATGCTATCAGTGTCCCCGATACACATACAAAGTTTAGAAATACGCTTTACAATCACTTTAAAAAAGATCTCTTAACTCCCAAGTTTCCAATCGAGTTTAAATCCCAAACCTTAAAACTTTTACTGCTGAGTAGTGCTGGTTATTGCCAATCATGCCACGATACGATACGCAATGCGATACAAAGGTCACAATACAATACGTATCGCGATATGGGATTAAGGGACAAAAATTGAAATTTCATCTTCAAAGTTCCAATATCTATTTTTGTATAGCTTTATTAATTGGAAATTTGGTAATTCAGATGTAAGGAATTCTCCATATCCACGTCTTATAAATATTTACAAACAATTTCAGTCAAGTCAGTTAAAAAAATTGTGATTTCATTCGCTGACTAGTAAAAAAATCATCACTTTTCATGAAATGAGGGGTATCGTCAAGTATCGATACACATCCTCGCGATACGATACCCATATCGTGGCTTGTCATATCGCGATACATCGATACAACGATATATATTGTGACAGCACTACCGCTGAGTGTCATGTTGTTGTATTATTGAGTCAACTGGAGACTTACCCCAATCAGTCATGCCATGGTCAGAAGACATGATATATGCTGTTTGTCCGTCATTGTTATAAAACGTTTCTATCAATTTCTCTATATCTTTAATACCAGTATCAACATATTCAATATTCTTTAAATACGACCTTAAACAGTTAGAATGATTAATCTTTATTTCAGAACGCAATTAGGATGATAAAACTTCCTGAAAAAACTAATAATAAACGGATCAACTATCTTAAAAACACTAAGATATATGGATATACTACTTCTGCATTTATTACATACTACGTTTCGAAACACATACAGGTAACGTTATCAAGTAAAATGAATTAACAAAAAACAATACAATATATAATGAGAAATGTGAAGCCATTGGATCAACTATTTCTTCTCAATTTTGCCCCGAACAAACTGATTGGAGATCTTGACATTGATTGGACAAAATCATCTTTGATTGAGCACAGTGCTGTAATGAGGATATTTTTGAGGGGTGGTTATTCGAGCAATATAGGATTTGCACATTTAACAGACTATAGATATGGGCTAATTGAGGACGGGCAAATGCCATGCAGTGTGCAATGAGGGAAATTTTGCCAGGACAGCAGCATTAGCCTGCTGTTATTTTCGATTCCCAACTGTCGATGGATCTTTAACGTGCACAGCCAATAGCACACAGGGCCTCGGTTTATTGTCCCATCTGAACGACTATACGCTTTTTCCATGTCAGTCTCTCCGACCTGCATCACTGACAGGAGGAAATCGGGTTGAAAAATCCAAAGGTATCATCTCGACCCATGCCGGGATTGAACCCTGGACCTTCAGGTTAGCGAGCAAGCGTCTAACTCACTGAGCCACCGAGGCTCCCCAATATTCATTCTAAGAGTTAGTATCTCTTTAATAGCAACTAAGTTTCTGTAACAATGTTACTGTGAGTATAGATAAAGAAACCAAGTACTAACAATCCGCTAAACAAAACTCGAAATCCAAAAAGACATTTTGACGAAACATAGGTAACAGTTATGAACTTTTCACATGAGGAATTATATATATCATACATGAGTAAGTATATCATAATGAAAAGTGGTGTCTAGAAGAGTAAGCATACCCTGCCTGGCACCACACCCATCCTAGCTGTTAAACATACACAAAACAAACTACAAACAAGACTAACTTACTGTGAGTAAGGTTTCTGAGAGTGACCTGTAGTATCTATACCCAGTAAATGAAGAAAAAATACAATTTTATCTTGATTCAATTTCTCTTTCAATTTTTTATCTTTTTTAGCAGTCTCAAAGAATTCCTACAAAAGTAACAGAAATGCTAAGTTTCAGAAATTAAAAAAAAAACATCTAAGAATTAAACGTTGGTCTCATTAGCATTATTGGTGCGTAAACGCAATAGATCACGTGACAAACTGAATAAATGACAAAGTCATTTATGTATGTTTGTGGCGTGATCTATTGCGTTTACACACCAATAATGCTTATGAGACCAACGTTTAATTCTTATATTTATATTCAAATACTTTTATTTATCAAATTTTGACTTTTTATATGATAATTTGCTTGAATTTCGCCATAAATCTTAGATTACGTCATTGTTGTGCTTAGACGACGTCATAGTGTCATGTCACAAACTAGCGTTCATCGAAATACCAGTTTCCTGGTTCATTGAAGGAAGTGATAATAGAAATGTAAATATTTTCTTTTTAATTTGACAGAATGGTAACCATTAAGTTATTCATTTCTTTCAGTGACTCTAAGGCAGACCTTCTCAATTAATTTTTGTAAAGGACCAAATGTATTTTATGAATGATATATAAGGGCCAAAGAGCTGAGGTAACGAAACGCAGCAAGCTAGACGAGCAGTGTGTTTAGGCTGGTCCCTCTCGAGGGCTTCATTTGAGAATATCCTGTTCTAGAGTGTCATTCCGCTCAACCTTCTTCATTGTTGGAGACTATGTTCGAGACTATATAATGACTCGGCCATGATAGGTGGCCATCTTGCCCGGTATTTGGGCAGGAAAAGACAACTCAAGGTTGATTTTGATTGGCTGTTTTTTCTGCAAAAGATGATGACACATTTGGAAGAATGATTGTGATTGAACTATAATTGATTCAATATGGCTTCCGTATAGTGTGCGAGGTTATCTAGCATGTTTAGTTCCTAAAAAGATACTAGTGCTAGTGTGTGTGTAAGAGCCCAAAATAATGAGGGCATAAATAAAATAGAAGATGAAAAGTAGGAAAAAAGATGCTGAATCGGGAGACCAAAACTTCTGGTGTATAAAAACTGAGTTGGTTAAGGAGAAGCTTTTCAATATATATAAAAGAACAGGCCCTTAGCCAGGAATTTCCAAGGGGGGGTTATATTGACTCACAAAGCAATCAAACTCAACTTTAACAGTTACAATTCAAACAGAAGGTCTACTTTAACAGTGCTCATTGGTTTTCGTACGAACCCCCCTGGCTACGGGTATGAAGAATGAACCTTATACTGACCGTTACTCTATTAAAAACCCAACTATCTAATCGTCTCATGTCCGTATCTGAGGCACCAAAATCTTCTAATTCTGACGAATAACAATTAATATAAACATGGTCTCCACTAGCACCTAAATATAAAACATGATATCGAATTTTGCCCTATTTTGGAATAAACAGGGGGCCATGACTCTGGGAGCTTTGTGATTTTGGGCCACAGCTTGAAAAAGGTTGGGAACCACTGTTTTACATGCAGAGACTGTACCATGCAAGACCTCTGTTAATTGTCCCATACGAACAACTAGACGCTTTTTGTATCCACTCCTACTTACCTTTAGAGAACATTGGTAAAACATCAGGACTTCCCCAGGACCAGGTAAATCTACTCTCATTAAAAACTGAATCAAATTCTACAGGATTCTCCTTCCATCCTACAATATACATCATTTATTAATAAATCTATTTTATTTAGAAATATCATCTATTTACTTGTCCTGTGACTGTATATTTGTTCCTCATAATAAATATTCCTTGTGGAACGAAGATTATTATAATAAATGACCTCAGTAGGAAGTCTTATCATATAATATCAGGGTTAGGTGAGAGTGGTTGTAACAACAATATATAATTGGAGTTACGAAAGCACAGGCCGAGTTGAAAATTCAGCTCAATCCACAACAAAATAAAGTAATTATAATGATCATTAGAAATCTTAGAATATCAGATAAAATCAAAAGGTATGGGATCATAGTTTTTCATTTCAGTAACCAACATCCCAGCTTAGGGTTAGGGCTAGTTTTATATTATAAAAGTTCCAAATGGAACAAATATTACATTTATTATAGTGGAACTTATATATTGTCACAGTCCTATCAATCATAATGTATTTAATTATTTGGACATAATCCTTGATATAGTGTTACAAATCATTAATGGAGTAGGGTTGGGTAGCCTGCTCGCAGCACTTGCACTGACCTACCTTTGGCTTCACAAATTTTAATGAATTTTGTTTTTTTTTTTTTCTTTTTTTTTTTTTTTTTTTTTTTTTCTTTTTTTTTTTTTTTACAATTTGTCGCAATGTTCTTAATCGCTTGAGGATAACATGTCCATTTAATACACATGTACTTGTGTATATTGCTATATTGTATATCTTAAAAAATATCCAGTAGCCTGTGGTCATGTATTTGATCTCTAAATCATCAAATTCTGTACAATAATCGCTTGAGTATAATATGTCCATTTAATACACATGTACTTGTGTATTTTGCTATATTGTATATCTTAAAAAAAAAAAAAAATATCCAGTAGCCTGTGGTCATGTACTTGATCTCTAAATCATCAAACTTTGTACACAATTTTTTTTTTTTTTTTTTTTTTTTTTTTGGTGTCTATATGTTGTATATTGTATCTATGTTTGTCCCCATGGGCTGGGTGTGAGACAGGACCGTTACCACTCGTGGTATAGGGCCTAATTCTGACCCATGTAAAATAAAGAGTTTATTATTATTATTATCGTTAATGGGCACACGAAGCAAACTATATCCATATTTTCATCAATCCCCTCTTCCTTCCCCCCACCCCCTGTAATGAAAAAGAAATCTGCACCCCTGAAACATATTAAAAATTTGTACAAGCAAAACAATTCCGTTAATCAAAAATCTCGTCCAGAGCATGTCAAAATTGGGTGCAAAAGTTATATAGTAGTGGACTTCCCATACGAGAAGTACCATCAGGTGTTGTGAAAAGAGTAAGCATGGTCTGCTTTGCATGCGACACCCTCAATATAAAATAAAACAGATATAAAAACAGCATACCTTTAGCCACTGCACTGACATCTTCATAGAATCCTGCTATTAAAGCAACGTGGCCGGGACGAGTTTCAGTTGGTACTCTAGTGTGAGATACACCCCATGATCCCCTTCTTTCTATTATATCCCTACAAAATACATCACATTTACATGTATAACATCAGGGAACTTGCCTGGCAGCATAAACTATACAACAGATTACCTAAAAAATCTGATAAATCCTGAAAACTGTTTATATACAATAATTGAAAACGCTAAATAATCTGATAAATCCTGAAAACTATGTTTATATGCATTAATTGAAAACGCTTAATAAAATTTTAACACAAAAAAAAAAAATATGTGTTACCTTAAGTAAGGAGCAATGGATTTTCCATCCTGATCCACTTGATAGAATTTATCAGCTCTAAGGCCGTCAGCAACAAACAGAACAAGACGTTTGGCAGGTGGAGGGAACTCTGATTTATGTGGTGTCATTCCATGAACCAGGGGGGAGGTAAAATAAATATCAAATATGGAGTAAAACAGAATCAGGTGAACTGCTACACCCGCAATTATTAGTTGCCATAGTAACATTCTTGCCTGAAATATAAAATTAAACTTGTAAATTGTACTCATAAAAACTTAAAAAAAATTGTTTATCTTTGAATTAAAATAAGATGCTTATTGTATGACAACTGTTTAATTCAAAATTTCATGATCATACAAAAAAAATACCGTATCTAAGCTATCTGTCAACTTTTACAGAACCAACTGGATGACTTATGGAAGGAGAAAATAATATCAAAAAGAGAAATACCTACTCGAAAAGTAGATTGTAACCTTAATATTACAGTAAGGCCACATAAAAAAAAAAATTGGTGATATTGGAGGTTTTTTTTTTTATTTTTTTTTTTTTATAGGACCCTAAAACACTTAAGCCCACATGATACAATTGCAGCGCATGCGCGGATGGGTGTTGTAGTTCCTACTATGGTTGCTAGATGGACCTACTGGTGATATTTCCTATTATATTACAGTTATTCTGCGTTAGATGTCCACAAAAAATTGAATTTTTGCTATACCTACGCTATTGAGCGGATTGTTTACGTTTTTTTTTTTAAATAAAAAATTTAAAAAAAATCAGAGACAGGGCCGTTTTCAGGCACGGGCGGGGACGATCACCGATTGTTTTTTTTTATGTGGCCTAATCTACACTTACACATAGTCTTATTGCCTATGGCTATTCAATATTTAACCTTGTGAACTCCACAAAGATGTCCAGATGCAAGATGAAGATCTAAATATAAAATAAGATGGATAAGTCAAAAGTTGAATCTTCTTTTCCACGAAAATTTAGATTCAAAACAACGCAAAAACTACACATAATATGTCTAAACAGAAACTTAGTTTTGATCGTAACACAGTGATAAAATTTTCTTGGGCTATCTTAAAATCATAAAGTTGTTATTAGCGAAAATAAAAGTTTTACCGAAATGCAGATTTTTTAGTTTTCCGCCGGCAAGGTATTTTGTAAAGAGTTATCTTCCCTTAGCTAACAGAATAAGAAACGATTGATGATTGGACACTCACCACCAATCAACCAATCAAATTATTTCTTACAAATTAGTAAAAAATTAAGGCAATGCTTTTTTACCTTCAAGTCCAAAGAGCCAAACCGGAAGTTGAAAACGTAAACAAACTTTTCAAGATTATAGTTTCATTATTTTTATATTTTTTACGGATCTGATGACTTGAATAAATTTTAGAACGAACGATGGGTAAAATCGAATGGGCCATGTGGGCCAATGAACAGGCCATAGCATCGTCTGCAGGTAGGGCTACAATTAAATTGCAAGTTTGAATGTCAAATAATTTCTGTTGAAGTTGAAGGTAGGCCTATCAGGAATTAGGACTACTAATTCAAACCAAAATTCAGGACCAAAACTACCCGCTCAACGGCAGGTTTTATCTGACTAGACCAAAACAAACTCGGACCAATGGAAACACGCACTACTTTTTTTTAAAATGGTTTTTTCCTAATGACAGACTTAAAGATGAGACCACTTTTTTTTTCAAGACCCAGACCGTCCCTAACATTGCATACTGATACGATTTTTTTCTAACCACTGCCCACTAACCATAACTGTCTCCGAGTTGACTGGTATTCTGCAGATGGAATACTAGTCAACCCGGAGACATGTCAACTCGGAGACAGTTAACTCGGAGACAACATATTATTGAAATAAAAATGATATCTTATAACATTGTTTTGTTCTCTTATCATAAATTATTAGAGGTTTAGATTTTATACTGATCAAAACGATCGAAACTTTATTTTAACAATTTAATAAACCAATCTTCCCGTTATAACATTGACTCAAGGTCGCATGCGTATGAATCTCGATTGACAAAAGGCAAAACTAGTAGATAAATTTAGTGGACCGATAAAGTTTGAGTCTTTAAAAAGCAAAGGTACTGTCAAACCCAAAATGGATGTTTTTTACTGTCATCAATTTAATTTTGATTGTCCTTCAAATTATGCATAAATAATGAACCAATGGAATATTAATTTACATACTAAATCTGCTAATTTCCCGTGTCAGCATTTTGATTCTATTTATAGTAACAATCAACCTTTATTACCTCCTTTGTTTCTGTACTGAATCTAAGCCCTCCTCAATCTAAGGTGTCACAAATTAACGGGATCTCATTGTTTAAAGTCACCCAACCTCATAATTAATAATAAGTTTCATTTCTTAATTAGAAAATTTTATGTATTGCCAACGAAAAAAAAAAAAAATCTCTACCGGCCTCCGATGAAAATCTAGGTCACTTCAAATTTAATCCAAAATTTTACTGTGAATATCACCTTGATACCAGTTACAGTGTATTTAGTCCTTGCATAACCAAATTATAAAAATACTTTCAATTTGTTTACAACATAGTTATTGTACTAAACTTCAATAAAACTGGTCTTAGTAGGCCTAGGCATAATTATTTATTGTTCTGACATGGCTGACGGCAACGGCATGATTTTATACATCGATCTAGCCATTGGTACCGGTATCAAATTTCATAATGGAAAATATTGCAACAAACGATCGAGTTGTATATTGTCTCCGAGATAACCAAACATTGTCTCCGAGTCGACTCTGCCATTATTGTCGCCAAGTTGGATTTTGTCTCCGAGTTGACTGACAAAATATTGTCTCCGAGTTGACCGAACACCCGTCTGCATAGTGGGTGTCATTGAAAAAAAAAGTGCTCCAAGTGTTCAAGTTTATCGCAATTCTTAAAAGCATGTTAAACTTGTGAAAAAAATATAAGGGCCCAATAGAGCTTAACTAGCATAGTGAGCAGATTGTTTTAGTGGAAGGGGTCACTCTCGATGGACCAAGATACCAGTAGTACAAACAAATGCACGCAGCACAAAGCTGTTATGAAGACAGCTTCCAATCCCTTTTTAAGTCCATAGTAATATGTGTTTGTTTCTTTATTTCAGTTGTTTTATTGGGAGGCATCATAGCTGTGGCAGGACAGTTTCCTAACTGGCAGTTTGGTGCTTATGGAATGTATCCATTTCAATTTTTACATGTACTATTATTTAGATAAATTCATGAAAAAAATTTGTATATACCAGTACCGGTACTTGCTAAAATATAAATTGTAATCTTACACAAAGTGGAATTTTATTTTTAAAATTGACAGTTCATAGTTAGTTTTCAGTCAACCCAGTTGTAAATTTGTTCCTCATAATAGATATTCCTTGTGGAACAAACATTATTATAATAAATGATCTCGGGAACTCTTATCACAATGTTTATATACCAGTACTTGCTAAAATTTAAATTGTAATCTTACACAAAGTGGAATTTTATTTTTAAAATTGACAGTTCATAGTTAGTTTGAACAAAGATTATTATAATAAATGATCTCAGGAACTCTTATCATATATCAGGGTTAGGGTAAGGGCTAGTACTATTATATAATAAAAGTTCCAAATGGAACAATTATTACATAACATATGTTCTTTGGAACACTTATTATAGTGAACTTATATAACGTCACAAACCCAGTTGTGAATGGGTCTAGATAACCTAAGGAAGGTCAATACCCAGAGAGGGGTCAGGGGTCAGTTGGAATAAAGGGTACTTATAATTTCAGTCAACGTAGCTGTAGGATAAGTAATTAGAAACGATATTCAAGTTACTATCCTTGTCATATATGACAGTTTCTGCTCTCTATTCATTTCCAATTCCATCAGATTTCCTTAAATCTAATCTAAGAGTAGCAGGAATTTTGGTGGCGCTGTTAGAATATCCTAGAAGTAAAAGACTGAATGGAAAATGTGTAGAAAGAAAGTAAGATTTTTGTGTCCAAATTTACTGCAAACGTATGAACGTGGACTAAAATATATTGTCCAGAAATTGTGTAGATCTAAAAAAAAGTTGTGCCTTAAATCTGTTTAATGTGATAGAAATCAACAGTAAAAAAGCTTTTAATTTTGTTTATGTGTATTGGGGGCACCGATAACTTCAATTATTTTAGTTAAAGTGGTTTTGCTGGAACTACAGATGTCTGAAAATTTAGATGATGCAATAAATGATATGCATAGAAATATTAGAAAACAACTGCACAAATCAGAACAAAATGATTGAAGTATAATAGAGATGATTGAAGTAGTGCATACCACGATAGGATATGAATCGCAATACAATGGTCACGATACAATACGTATTGCGATATGGGATAAAGGCACAAAAAAATGAAACTTCATCTACAAAGTAAAAATATCAATTTTTGTAAAGCTTTATTTATGTGCAATTTTGAAATTTAGTTGATAGGAGTGGTATCGTCAATTATCGTACCGTATCGTAATATGACATATCGCAATACATCGCTACAAAGATATATCGTGCCAGCACTAGATTGTAGTATGGCCTTAACCTTGCACCCATTTCTATAAATGAATATTCAATTATGAATAATTTTTATGTTTTTCAATTTAAGATTTCAGAGACCATTAACCCTAGTTGTTCGGTGTTTTGGTTTAATCACTAGAAACTACTTTGTAAGATTTGTCTTCTATTTGTTGTAAGTATGTTTATTCCTATATTTAAAGGAATACAACCTCTTAAAATGGACAAAAAATCTGAATTTTCAAACTTGGTCAATAGGAGTATATATTCATCAAGGAATTTGCTTGGTTGCATAACTATACAACAGATTACCTAAATAATCTAATAAATCCAGAAAACAATGTTTATATACAATAATTGAAAAACTCTTTATCAAATTTAATGCGTTTATCAATTATATAGTTTCATGTTTTTTTTACATTCTGTTTGTATACTTTGGACATTGTTGATGAATATATACTCTGATTGACCAAGTTTGAGAAGTTAATTTTTTTGTTCATTCTAAGAGGTTGTATCGCTTTAACAAGTTTAACAGCCTAATTTTTAGTACTTCTTTAGGATAAATGAAGACTGCAACAAGGAAAATTCTTCAGGAAAGCAGCATAAGCCTACTTCTTTTCCAATTTTAGAGAATACTCTAATTTCCATTCCAGATTAACAGTACCATGTTGTTTTATTTTACCAACTTTATTGGGAGGAATGTGTTTTTTTATTACTAGTATTATATATTTTGTGGTAGGTATAAATAAGTTATATATCTTAAATTTCAATATTATTAAAAAAACGGAACACCATTTTATGGTAAATTTAAAATACCTCTACAAATTATACCCCTCATCTCAGAAACAGATTTTTTTTAGCTTACATTATTAGAGGTTAGTGTGGTTGAAAGCAAGCAACAAGTTACTATTCAACAGAAGGCACTGGCACAGGGTTGAAGCAGTATTCACAAAAAATGTTATGGTGAAATTTAAGCCTAATCCATGTCTCCCGTCCTCAATTCGCCCAGATAGGTGCAGAAAAGTAGGACATAAAACTCCATTAATTTCATATCATTTCTAATCCATGTCTATCTATAATTGTCAGAGTTTAAAAGTAAGATAAGATAAGATATTCTATTCTATCATTATGTACCATAAAGGACAGCTTATACATATATTTAAAAATGATACAAAAACAAATATATACTATAAAGATTTTCAATTTTAATGGAAAAAAATAACAGTTATTTCTGAAGACTATATACAGACAGATTCAGGACCCAAATCAACCCCTGAAATACCAAATGTTCCCCTTTCAAGAATTATAACTTATAGGAATTTTCTAATATATTCTTTCTGTAATATATTTTTGGAATATTGCTGATTTTTCTAGCAAGAAAAGCAAGGATAGTGTTCCGAATCAGTTTTAAAAGTTTTAGTTGTAAAATATTTTAAATTGACAAGATTTGGTTTTTTTTTGCAGGCAGCCATAAAAGGGGAAGAATGGAAGCCGGTTCTGGAAAATTATAAACCCTCACAGGGCCCCACTGTGATAGAACCACCTAGACATCCACCACCAAGACACCCCCCTGTACAAAACCCTAATAGGACCTCGGAAATATAGAACTATCAAGACATCCCATTGTATAAAACCCTAATAGGGCCTCAGAAATATAGAATATCAAGACACCCCCCTGTATAAAACCCTAATAGGGCCTCGGAAATATAGAATATCAAGACACCCCCCTGTATAAAACCCTAATAGGGCCTCGGAAATATAGAATATCAAGACATCCCCCTGTATAAAACCCTAATAGGACCTCGGAAATATAGAATATCAAGTCATCCCCTTGTACAAAACCCTAATAGGGCCTCAAATATAGAATATCAAGACACCCCCCTGTATAAAACCCTAATAGGGCCTCAAATATAGAATATCAAGACACCCCCCTGTATAAAACCCTAATAGGACCTCGGAAATATAGAATATCAAGTCATCCCCTTGTACAAAACCCTAATAGGGCCTCAAATATAGAATATCAAGACACCCCCCTGTATAAAACCCTAATAGGACCTCAGAAATATAGAATATCAAGTCATCCCCTTGTACAAAACCCTAATAGGGCCTCAAATATAGAATATCAAGTCATCCCCTTGTATAAAACCCTAATAGGACCTCAAATATAGAATATCAAGTCATCCCCTTGTACAAAACCCTAATAGGACCTCAAATATAGAATATCAAGACATCCCCTTGTATAAAACCCTAATAGGACCTCAAATATAGAATATCAAGTCATCCCCTTGTACAAAACCCTAATAGGACCTCAAATATAGAATATCAAGTCATCCCCTTGTACAAAACCCTAATAGGACCTCGGAAATATAGAACTATCAAGACATCCCCCTGTATAAAACCCTAATAGGACCTCGGAAATATAGAACTATCAAGACATCCCCCTGTATAAAACCCTAATAGGACCTCGGAAATATAGAACTATCAAGACATCCCCCTGTATAAAACCCTAATAGGACCTCAAATATAGAATATCAAGACACCCCCCTGTATAAAACCCTAATAGGACCTCAGAAATATAGAATATCAAGACATCCTCCTGTATAAAACCCTAATAGGACCTCGGAAATATAGAATATCAAGACATCCCCCTGTATAAAACCCTAATAGGACCTCAAATATAGAATATCAAGACACCCCCCTGTATAAAACCCTAATAGGACCTCGGAAATATAGAATATCAAGACATCCCCTTGTATAAAACCCTAATAGGACCTCAAATATAGAATATCAAGACACCCCCCTGTATAAAACCCTAATAGGACCTCAAATATAGAATATCAAGTCATCCCCTTGTACAAAACCCTAATAGGACCTCAAATATAGAATATCAAGTCATCCCCTTGTACAAAACCCTAATAGGGCCTCAAATATAGAATATCAAGTCATCCCCTTGTATAAAACCCTAATAGGACCTCAAATATAGAATATCAAGTCATCCCCTTGTACAAAACCCTAATAGGACCTCAAATATAGAATATCAAGACATCCCCTTGTATAAAACCCTAATAGGACCTCAGAAATATAGAATATCAAGACATCCCCTTGTATAAAACCCTAATAGGACCTCGGAAATATAGAACTATCAAGACATCCCCCTGTATAAAACCCTAATAGGGCCTCAAATATAGAATATCAAGACATCCCCCTGTATAAAACCCTAATAGGGCCTCAGAAATATAGAATATCAAGACACCCCCCTGTATAAAACCCTAATAGGGCCTCAAATATAGAATATCAAGACATCCTCCTGTATAAAACCCTAATCGGTCCTCAGTAATGTAACAAGAATTTCAATTAGCTGGAATAGGAGAAACAACATGAAAGAACCACAGAACTATTAGGGGATTTGGAAAACAATCTACAAACCCAAACAGTAGCTATGCATGGCTGAAATGAATTGGGGATTTCTCAGTAAGTCCTGATTTAGGAGTGCTTTTGAAAGTTTTAGTGGAATAAAAGTCCGACATACTAATATCAATGTTCCTACAACACATAAAGAGTTGAAAATGTAATGAATGGAGTTTTACGTCCTACTTTTCTGCACCTATATGGGCTAATTGAGGACGGCAAACGCCATGCAGAATAGTTTATTGAACGTGAACCACATACAATTATGTATATATAATATAAAAAAAAGTACAACATTAGAGTGTGCAACGAGGGAAATTTTGCCAGGACAGCAGCATAAGCTTGCTCTTATTTTCGATTTCCAACTGTCGAGGGATCTTTAACGCGCACAGCCAATAGCACACGGGGCCTCGGTTTATTGTCTCATCCCATCCGAACGACTAGACCAGAAAACTTCTATACAATCCCTTAAATGACAATTTTATCAAATATTTATCAAACATCAGCTGGCTCTGATTGTATACGTATCCTATTTATTGTATATTGATCAGTATAGATGATTTATTTTTGTATAATGTGAAAAAATAAAAAAAAAAACCCAGTTTTTTTAGTTTTATACCAAACCAAACCCTGTTTGCCACAGCCATTTTAGAAAACGATTTCCCATTTGAAAATACAAAATATGACTTCCCTTGAATCTTAGCATAGCCCACCAGGATTATATTCTCAGGATGGGTGTTCATTCGGCTCAACCTTCGTCATTGTTCGAGACTATGTAATGACTCGGTCATGATAGGCGGCCATCTTGCCCGTTATTTTGGTAGGAAAAGACAACTCTTGTTTCAAGGTTGATTTTGATTGGCTGTTTTTTCCGCGAATGAAGATGAGACTTTCTGAAGAATGATTGTGATTGGCTGAACTATAATTTATTCAACATGGCAACTACTGTACAGTATTCGAGATTATCTAGCATCTCTAGTTCCGAAGTAAATACGAGTGGATTGGTGTTAAGAGTTTAATGAGAATAATATTTCCGCTGCTCAAGACTACCACCCCCCACCCCCTGAATCATTCTGTTACTTTTAACTGATGCTTGGAGCCAGATATCAATATCTCCCTATTATCTCATAGAAGGGGCGGATCCAGGATTTAGAGAAAGGGGTGGGGCAATGAAATATAACTTGCTTCAAATAAATCGGCACTGCGAGCGGCAAATTTTTAGAGGGTTCTGACGTAAGTCGGCCAAAAATAGGGGGAGGGGGGAGGCTCGAGCTTGCTCAAAAGAAATAAGTTTCCTACGATGGCAGTGAGATGATTGGGACCAATAATTTATCAAAATGATTAGATTACATAAGGGTATAACATTTTCTTAGCGGACATCTTGTATAATGACTGTTTGGAATCTATCTGTAAGGAAGGAAGATAGCCATCCTAAAACGGATTAATGTAGTCCAAATTGATTTTGAAGAGTGTGAAGAAGTTTATCATGATCTACAGTAATGCGAAAAGAGACAAATTATCCCGATCTACCAGTGGCGTGGTACCCGCTCAACGGCAGGTTTTATCTGACTAGTGGCGTGGTGGCTCCAAATTGGCTGGGGGGGGGGGGGGGGGCACAAACCCTTTTTGGCGCTCCCTGCAACTCTAATCCCCACCCACACCCTAAGGTATTCTGTTCAGGTATGGATCAAAATGCATGAATGCACTGATGCACATGTACAACCTCTGGAGCCCTTCGACCGTGGAACACCGCGTCGAAGAGGAGGAACGAGGTAATACGGGGTTCCTTTCATGAAAATTTTTGAAAATTAAGACTGTTGTAGGTGCGATCTAGATATATTTCAGGCACTTGCAGCCCCGATAAAAATATTCGATACTGAAACGCAAAACACAATTTTTTTAGGTTTAATAAGTAAGTGTTATCAGTAAATGAAAGATTCTGAGAGTGACATTTTTTATATCACACGGGTTTTGTTAACATAATTTTTTTTCAAGTGGATTAACTTAACAGGCTTCATCCTTGGGTGATTACAAACATTCACACTATTGTCTTCATTGTCCTTTAAGTTTTCGTTTTAACTGTAGTAAACGCGGGTTAATTCAACATTGTTCTAAAATTGAAATTAGGCTTTGGACCCCAGAAGTAAATTCAAAGATCCAAAATAATTAATTCAGTCCGTAGGAAGACCGGAAAGACCTAATTTTGAAGTACAAAAGCAATTTTACCATTTGTCATAGTGAACGCTTGTAGCGAGCGCGGACCTATGAGAGACCCTCATAGTTGTCTCCCTTGAATAACTGTAAGCAACGAAATGTAACATTTCGGCTCACTCCCTTCATTTATCACAACTTAATAGGCTTTATCCTTGGGTGACTACAAACACTCACACCAAGTTTCATCAAAATCCATCAAGAAATCAGCTCTCTATCGGGTCCACAAACAATTCAAGATCAGGGCAATAATTCATAGTAAATATTGTTCAATTGCTCTTATTTTCAATAGGCTTAATCCATGGGTGATAACAAACACTCACACCAAGACCCCCGGAAACTTCAAGGTTTTAGCTATTTGAAACAATTCGGGAAGGCTATTTGACGCTATATTTTTGTATTTTTTTGTATGTTTATGTCTGCTGTAGGTCGGCTCAACTTTACCGACGGATATCAATAACGGGGGCGGATCCAGGATTTATAGAAATGTGGGGGGGGGGGGGGGGCACTCTGAAATATAACATGCTTCAAATGGAACGGCACTGCGAGCGCCGAAGGCGCGAGTGGCAATTTTATAGAGTGTTCTGACATTATTCGGTCAAAAATAAGGGGGAGGGCCCGAGTTGTATTGGAACTAAAAGAATAAGCTCGAAAATAATTATTATTTCTTAACGATCGACTTTTTTCGAAGGGCTTTTGGCGCCCCCTTGCAACGTCGGCGCCCCCTGGTTTCCATTCGCGGGGGGGGGGGGTGGGGGCTTTTGGCGCCCCCTTGCAACGTCGGCGCCCCCTGGTTTCCATTCTCTGGGGGGGGGGGGGCCCAGGCCCCCGGCCACCACGCCACTGCGGTCTACTCTGAGCACCGCAGATCATTCACCACTCGCAAAAGCGTCGTTTCAGTGCTATGTGATGGTGGATAGGCTGCTTGTCCATGAGACTGTTCTCGTCGAGATGATCTATAAGACATACTTTAATTCTCTAGTATCTGCGATAAGAATGGCAGAATTGACACGGGCCGGAAATTGCTAGGGGCTGTGGCATCAAGTTCCGGCTTTTTGGAGTGGTTTCACGACTGCTTGTTTGAATGCTTTTGGTACGATTGCAAATTGAAGACTTCTATTTTTTATATCAGTTATCACAGGGAGAAGGTCATCTGAGATTTCAATAAATTTCTAAGAATGGTGCGAATTCATGCTTTAAATGTCCCCAATTTTACAAAAATTAAAAAAATTTTTTTTTAACATCCTCTTTAATTCAATGTCACATGTAGAGCTGTAGGGTTTTTACGACAGCATGACTTGATAACAACTCCGATACTTTCCAAAGATAACAAATCAAGTGATAGATAACAAATTAAGTGATAGATAACAAATCTGATTCATATCTCGATCACCCATCATGGCGACGTTTCGCCCTCTTCTCTGTGTAATTATTTATATTGGATTATTTGTTTATAGTCGAACAGATCATGTGAAATATGACGGGTAAGGTTATTTCATGTTTCCCATCTCATCCAATCATCCGTTTGATTGCCATCAACAAGGGCGTGGATTTAGGGGGGTCGAAAGGTTCTATATTTTACTACTCACGAAGATGCCTGATATTTTTGGTAGAACGAGATCAGCCAAGAACATTGGAACAACTCCAGATAACTATAAGAAGACTGGAGCCAGTCCATTAAACACCATGAATGATCAAGGAAAATCAACTTCCACTAATGATCAAAGGTTATTAAACAGAATTGATGGAACAAGTCAGACAAACAACAACGATTGGTTCGAGATATTATCCAAACAACTAGAATCTATCAAAACAAACCAAGAGAAAATTATTACGAAGCTGGATACCATACAAGATAACAACATGAAGGAAGCTATCAACAACATTTCCAGCGACTTAGTAAAACTTACAAGTGATATCTCTAAACCAAAACCAAAACCAACAACTCAAATTGACACTCCACAAAGACTTGTCAACGAATTTAAAGTCAACAACCAAATGGAATGGAGACGACTCATTAACAGTAGAAAAATGGCATTTTTTAAGATGATACAATCTAAGGAAAAGGCCGAAATTTACCAAGACTTCCTAAACATGGAAGTCCCATTCATACCCCGCAAACTGCGAGAGCATATTGCTGACCTGGAATCAACCCAACAAATCGAAAGAAGAAATGACATGAACTGCAGAAAATTGGAATACCAAATAGATTCCCTCTTTGATATTTCAACAAGACAAGCCGAAACCCTGACCAAAACAGAGAACGAATTTTCAGAACTGGTCGAAACATGCTCCGATACAGATGCATGTCAAATCCTAAAAGACCTCTGGAAATCCGAAATCGACATGCAGGAAAACAAGTCAAGAAATATTTGGAAAAAGCGTAAAGAATTCCTTCTTTCACTACCAAAGAGAGAGCTGGAAACCAACCAAGAATTAGTGGAAACCAACCATGAGACTACACTCAATGGCTGGCAAACCGTCCCTCCTAGAAACAAACGACCTAACAAATATTTTTTGGAACACGGAGACAAATAGAGGCGCCCACCGCGACAATATCAAAACAGACAACACCAACACAGTCATCACGATCGAACGACGATGTCCCAACAGAGACACCAGCAACGACGAACTCAACAGGACCTCCCCAGGAATCGAACACCATACAGGAAGAAGAACGACAATTGGAATTACGAGGAACCAATGGACCGGAGAACCCGAATCAACCCAGAATCCAGACGGATCAACTCAGGATACAATCGGAACAGCAGATCAGCGTGGAATCAACCGACATGGAGACGATAAATCCAAAAATAATTAATCTATCGTCATATCTGCTGAATGAAAATGAGATTAAACTCCTTATCCGTGGTCTTAAATTCACACCGACGCCTCGTAATCCAAACGAATGCGAACTAAAAAGTGATATAATGGAATTCAGTCGCAAATTACGTCTTCGAGAATTTTTTAAGGACAATACCAATGACGAAAATGTAGTGAAGAACAAAAGTGATTTCAATCCAGGTAGAGGTAAAGATATAATACTTGACAATTATATCGACTACCTTACAAAACTTCCTTTACAAACGAACAACAATGTGAAATCAAATGTGACACGAAACGAACAAAACGCACTGAAATCACTTAAATCTAATAAGGATATTATTATCAAAGAAGGGGATAAGGGAGGTGCTATTATCATAATCGACAAGGGCTACTACGAAAACCACATTTTCGAAATTTTGGAGGATTCTTCAACTTATGTTCAAATTAACAATAATAATGACCAAGAGACAATGAATTATATTTCAAGATTGATCTCTATTGAAGGGATTGATTTGACCAAAAAAGAAAAAGATTACCTCAATGTATTTCCACATAAAACTAGCCAATTTTATGGATTACCCAAGATTCATAAATCTGATTCCATTAAATTAGCAATTAAGCATCAAAACTGTGAATATATTAAGATATTTCAACCACATGACTTAAAATTTCGACCAATTGTCGCTGGTCCAATGTGCCCTACACATCGCCTCTCAAACCTAATAGACATACTTTTAAAACCATTTCTATGTAACATTGATTCCTACATAAGGGATGATATTGATTTTTTGAATTATTTACCCAATAATATCAATGACGATGAATTTTTTGTAACTATGGACGTCTGCAGTCTTTATAGTAATATTTCACACAATTTATGTATAGAGGCAATAAGCTACTGGTTAGATAAATCACCAGAAGTGATTATCTACCCACGCTTTACACAACAATTCATTCTAAAATCTATCCAAATAATACTAAATAATAATACATTTGAATTTGGAAACCATTCTTGGAGACAAACCCTTGGAATCGCAATGGGAACTAAGTGTGCCCCACAATTAGCAAATTTAACAATGAGTTTTCTAGAGACAAAACTATATTCCATAACAGAGGTAACATATGGAAGCGCCTTTACCAATTTTCTCAAAAGTCAATTGAAAAGGTATTTAGATGATTTGTTTATAATTTGGAAAAGACAGTTTGGTAATATTAACGATTTATATGACTTACTCAATAACCTTGATCCCAATATCAAATTTACAATTGAGACAAATGAATTCAAAATTTCATTCCTTGATGTACTAATAATCAGGAAAGACGATTTGATTATTACAGATCTCTTCTCTAAAGATACGGACACAAAAAATTATCTTTCATATAAATCTTGTCATCCCCGTCATATCAAAAACAATATCCCTTTCTCTCTCGCTAGAAGAACGTGTGCCATAGTCATCGATAAGGAACTTCGAACTAAACGACTCGATGAACTTACGCAATATTTAATCAAAAAAGACTATCCGATTAATTTAATTAAAAACGGAATAGAAAAAGCGAAGCAAATTGATCTAACATCATTAAGAACGCCTAAAGCAAGAACAACGTCGGATTGTATTCCCTCTATCTCAACTTACTACCCGATCCAAAAAGAATTTTTTCCTCACATTTTTAATAGTAAAGATATATTATCTTCTAATGATAATCTTACCAAATGTTTCGATGGAATTAAATTCATTAATAGTAAAAGACAACCCGCTAATTTAAAACGAATGCTAACTTGTGCTAAATATCGTAGTAATGATACTTCATACTCTACATCTTGTTGTAAAAAATCTGCTTGCAAATTATGTAATCAGATGATAATTGGAAGTACATTTAATTTTAAGAACTGTAACTTTGATTTTAAAATTAATAGTAACATTGACTGTAACAGTCGGAATTTGATATATGTACTAATTTGTAACAATTGCAGTAAGATATACATTGGTGAAACTGGCGGGCCCCTGAACCTCCGTATGAATAACCACAGGAGAGATTCTAACAATCCAGAAACGGCACCATGCGCTGTCTCGAAACACCTTAATAAATGCGCACATCACCTAGATATTAAATTTAAAGTATTCCCATTTTTTCAATTGTTTACTGACAATATGCAATTAAGACGACAAAAAGAAGCGTGGTTCATTAAGAAGTTCAAACCTGAACTAAATGTATAATCCCCTTCTTGATTACTGTATATTATATTATCGTTCAATTATATTATATTGTTATTTATATCTAATTATGTAATTACTTTCAACACAATGATTTGTTAACAAGTGAGTAACTATGGTATTATATGTTTGTTTTGAATAGTTACCTATGAATTGTATATATTGTTGAAATGTAAAATTATTTATTATCTCTGAAGAAGCTATTGAGCTGAAAGCATGCTAAGATAATGTATATAAATATGGATTAAATAACAACTTGTTCTTTCGAAAATGGATTAAATGTGTTTCATTTTACCAAAAATAGAAGACAACCCTGATTTCTTATATATTTTACCGTGAGTAAAGCAAGTACTTCTTTTTCTATATATTTTACTACTCACGAAGATGCCTGATATTTTTGGTAGAACGAGATCAGCCAAGAACATTGGAACAACTCCAGATAACTATAAGAAGACTGGAGCCAGTCCATTAAACACCATGAATGATCAAGGAAAATCAACTTCCACTAATGATCAAAGGTTATTAAACAGAATTGATGGAACAAGTCAGACAAACAACAACGATTGGTTCGAGATATTATCCAAACAACTAGAATCTATCAAAACAAACCAAGAGAAAATTATTACGAAGCTGGATACCATACAAGATAACAACATGAAGGAAGCTATCAACAACATTTCCAGCGACTTAGTAAAACTTACAAGTGATATCTCTAAACCAAAACCAAAACCAACAACTCAAATTGACACTCCACAAAGACTTGTCAACGAATTTAAAGTCAACAACCAAATGGAATGGAGACGACTCATTAACAGTAGAAAAATGGCATTTTTTAAGATGATACAATCTAAGGAAAAGGCCGAAATTTACCAAGACTTCCTAAACATGGAAGTCCCATTCATACCCCGCAAACTGCGAGAGCATATTGCTGACCTGGAATCAACCCAACAAATCGAAAGAAGAAATGACATGAACTGCAGAAAATTGGAATACCAAATAGATTCCCTCTTTGATATTTCAACAAGACAAGCCGAAACCCTGACCAAAACAGAGAACGAATTTTCAGAACTGGTCGAAACATGCTCCGATACAGATGCATGTCAAATCCTAAAAGACCTCTGGAAATCCGAAATCGACATGCAGGAAAACAAGTCAAGAAATATTTGGAAAAAGCGTAAAGAATTCCTTCTTTCACTACCAAAGAGAGAGCTGGAAACCAACCAAGAATTAGTGGAAACCAACCATGAGACTACACTCAATGGCTGGCAAACCGTCCCTCCTAGAAACAAACGACCTAACAAATATTTTTTGGAACACGGAGACAAATAGAGGCGCCCACCGCGACAACATCAAAACAGACAACACCAACACAGTCATCACGATCGAACGACGATGTCCCAACAGAGACACCAGCAACGACGAACTCAACAGGACCTCCCCAGGAATCGAACACCATACAGGAAGAAGAACGACAATTGGAATTACGAGGAACCAATGGACCGGAGAACCCGAATCAACCCAGAATCCAGACGGATCAACTCAGGATACAATCGGAACAGCAGATCAGCGTGGAATCAACCGACATGGAGACGATAAATCCAAAAATGATTAATCTATCGTCATATCTGCTGAATGAAAATGAGATTAAACTCCTTATCCGTGGTCTTAAATTCACACCGACGCCTCGTAATCCAAACGAATGCGAACTAAAAAGTGATATAATGGAATTCAGTCGCAAATTACGTCTTCGAGAATTTTTTAAGGACAATACCAATGACGAAAATGTAGTGAAGAACAAAAGTGATTTCAATCCAGGTAGAGGTAAAGATATAATACTTGACAATTATATCGACTACCTTACAAAACTTCCTTTACAAACGAACAACAATGTGAAATCAAATGTGACACGAAACGAACAAAACGCACTGAAATCACTTAAATCTAATAAGGATATTATTATCAAAGAAGGGGATAAGGGAGGTGCTATTATCATAATGGACAAGGGCTACTACGAAAACCACATTTTCGAAATTTTGGAGGATTCTTCAACTTATGTTCAAATTAACAATAATAATGACCAAGAGACAATGAATTATATTTCAAGATTGATCTCTATTGAAGGGATTGATTTGACCAAAAAAGAAAAAGATTACCTCAATGTATTTCCACATAAAACTAGCCAATTTTATGGATTACCCAAGATTCATAAATCTGATTCCATTAAATTAGCAATTAAGCATCAAAACTGTGAATATTAACGATTTATATGACTTACTCAATAACCTTGATCCCAATATCAAATTTACAATTGAGACAAATGAATTCAAAATTTCATTCCTTGATGTACTAATAATCAGGAAAGACGATTTGATTATTACAGATCTCTTCTCTAAAGATACGGACACAAAAAATTATCTTTCATATAAATCTTGTCATCCGCGTCATATCAAAAACAATATCCCTTTCTCTCTCGCTAGAAGAACGTGTGCCATAGTCATCGATAAGGAACTTCGAACTAAACGACTCGATGAACTTACACAATATTTAATCAAAAAAGACTATCCGATTAATTTAATTAAAAACGGAATAGAAAAAGCGAAGCAAATTGATCTAACATCATTAAGAACGCCTAAAGCAAGAACAACGTCGGATTGTATTCCCTCTATCTCAACTTACTACCCGATCCAAAAAGAATTTTTTCCTCACATTTTTAATAGTAAAGATATATTATCTTCTAATGATAATCTTACCAAATGTTTCGATGGAATTAAATTCATTAATAGTAAAAGACAACCCGCTAATTTAAAACGAATGCTAACTTGTGCTAAATATCGTAGTAATGATACTTCATACTCTACATCTTGTTGTAAAAAATCTGCTTGCAAATTATGTAATCAGATGATAATTGGAAGTACATTTAATTTTAAGAACTGTAACTTTGATTTTAAAATTAATAGTAACATTGACTGTAACAGTCGGAATTTGATATATGTACTAATTTGTAACAATTGCAGTAAGATATACATTGGTGAAACTGGCGGGCCCCTGAACCTCCGTATGAATAACCACAGGAGAGATTCTAAAAATCCAGAAACGGCACCATGCGCTGTCTCGAAACACCTTAATAAATGCGCACATCACCTAGATATTAAATTTAAAGTATTCCCATTTTTTCAATTGTTTACCGACAGTATGCAATTAAGACGACAAAAAGAAGCGTGGTTCATTAAGAAGTTCAAACCTGAACTAAATGTATAATCCCCTTCTTGATTACTGTATATTATATTATCGTTCAATTATATTATATTGTTATTTATATCTAATTATGTAATTACTTTCAACACAATGATTTGTTAACAAGTGAGTAACTATGGTATTATATGTTTGTTTTGAATAGTTACCTATGAATTGTATATATTGTTGAAATGTAAAATTATTTATTATCTCTGAAGAAGCTATTGAGCTGAAAGCATGCTAAGATAATGTATATAAATATGGATTAAATAACAACTTGTTCTTTCGAAAATGGATTAAATGTGTTTCATTTTACCAAAAATAGAAGACAACCCTGATTTCTTATATATATATATATATATATTGCTGTATAAGGTCTGTTGCTTGTGGTCAAATGCATCTGACCTCCTGATGATGAGGAGACACAAGACAACAACCCTTGCGCTATATTCCCTATTTTGCCCTAGTTTGGAATAGAACAGGGGGCCATGGCTCTGGGAGCTTCGTGAATTTGGGCCACAGCTTGAAAAAGGTTGGGCACCACTGACTTAAACCATCGAAACCTTAAAGGGGAATGTTCAACATTTCCAAAGGTCGATTTGAGCTTTGAATATATGTAAACCTCCTCCAGAAGTACTAGAACTGCACACAAATTGCATATCCATTCCCTACCTACCTAAACATTTATCTTACATTTTCTGTATTTGTGTTTTCTATATAAGGCATAGTCTTACTAAACGACGAGTCGTATTTTTGACTTTTAAACGCTCATAATTGTGGCTACACAGGGATTTGAAGGCTGGTGTTTCGAGGGAGAGTTGTGAACATTATTATGGATTAGAATAGCTAAAAAATTCCAGGTTCTGAGACAAAAATTTTATTGGTCGAACAGTTAGTGAACATATCCCTTTAACAAAAATTCAAATTAAAGCTTTTGTTGCAATTTTGTCTTGGTCTTTCTCTAGGCTCTTATACATCGTATCACGAATACGGGTTTTTGAATGAAAGCACCACTACTCTCAGAAACTTCAAGTTGTAAGGTGAACCCGCGCTTCCATCACTGCTCCTTCTGCTTCAAAGATAAAAAAAACAACTCAGTCACTCAGTGACTCAGACAGTCACTTTATCTGATAAATGTTTTCGATCCAGAGTAAAATCCAGGGTTATTTTAGTATCGCAAGTAAATAGGCTACAGAGGGGGACGGGTTGGGGGTTCGGGTGGATTGTGATCTCTTTTAGATGTATGTTATGGTAAGATACCTGTATGTTTTTTTCTGGGTTTGGAGTTCATAGGCCTGGAGATGAAAATGAAATGAAATGAATGGAGTTTTACGTCCTGCTTTTTTGCACCTAAATGAGTTAATGAAGACGGGCAAACGCCATGCAGTGTGCAGTGAGGCAAATTTTGCCAGGACAGCGGCATTAGCCTGCTCTTATTTTCGATTTCCAACTGTCGAGGGATCTTTAACGTACGCAGCTTATAGCACACGGGACCTCGGTTAATTGCCTCTCCGAACAACAGCACTAGTCGCTTTTTCCATGTCAGCCCCTCCGACCTGCATCACTGACAGGATCTGCTTGAATCACCAAACTCTATACTATTTGGACCATTTAGTTATTGTAATTCTATGTAATATTTTAGACATCGCGTGATTAGATTCACCCCACAAGATCAGAAACAATTCGAACTGGTGCAAAAACTTCAGACTGATCCACAGCAGGTTTGTTATATCTTTACAAATTTCCGTTAGAAAATCAGGGTTTAACACTAGACTACAGACATTTCTTACATTTCTTAACCCAACCTGGAATTATTTTGGATTTTTGAAGAAAAATCTTATTCTTACTGGTAACTTTATCTTTATTTACCGTTTGTATACGCCCTCATCATGTGGTCCACTATCTTTAAGTCTTAAAGTTTCTTTTGGTTTGGGTGGGGGTGGGGTTGTCATGTGCATGAAAATGTCCCTCCAAATAGGCCACTGAACAACGGTCAGTGATATATTTCATCCATTTGCTTTGTTATGTCCAGGGTTTAGGGATAATCTTTTAAAGATCCATGCCAAGATGTTGTACCAAGATCATTTGGTAAAAAGGATCTCCTTCGTAAGTCAAGATGTAATCCAAATGGCCGATTTTTTATAATTATTAAGTATTAATTTTTCTTTTTAGATCGACATATGGCACCGATCAGCAGGAATAGGATGGCCATTAGATATTTCTGGTTCTGCTGTGGATCTGATACCAGTACTAGAAACGTTTAGTAAAGTTGGGATGCATGCTGATACTCTAATTAACGATGTACAGGTCTATATCGACTCCCAGATGGAATCTAATCAAGGTGTTTCAGGAGCAGATGATGATTTTGATTACAGTAAATATCATAAGATTGAAGAGGTATGGATGAGTGAAGTTTACTAAAAAAAAAGACGGCCATTTTGAACTGCAGATTTAACCTTGTATTGTTGCCATTATTTGCCCATAATACTAAATGTATGTTCTGTATATTATCTTTATCTGTATGCGTCTTTTAGTCTCCAGAAGTTAAAGTCCACCTCCACCTTACAGTTTTATAGTTAGACTAAATAATAGGTTTAAAAATGGAGTTTCCTAAAAATACAAAGGTGGGGTTGTGCTTAGCTCTAAATAATTGAGAAATAATTAAAACGCCATATTCTTTGCTAGGTCTTGGATGCGATTTGGATTAAGGAATTGTTTTGCTTGTTCGGATTTTGTTCAGACGCGGTCTGTCTAGCTAGCCGTTACCATTAATACGTCCTGTAAAACAGCAAACTGTTAAAATATCCTATACTAAAGCAAGCCAGACTGTGTGTCTATATTAATCCAATCTCTTATACAGAGTGGTCTTCCCCTGCAGTCCAGATTATGAACAGAGCCTGTATTATGAATCTGGACTGAGCCTTTCTACGTCTCGAAAACGGTCAAGTCTTTGGTCTAATCGATATATGTTCCAAGTTTGATTTGTAGGCCTTTTTTCTGCTTTCTTCAGGACGAATTACAACGTCAGTTTTCATTAGAATAAACAATTGCATTTTTTTTATTAGAGGTAGCGTCGGCTGGATGGTTTGGATTTAACCCCCATCGCCCCCCACCCCTCTTTAGATGCTAATATTTGTTGTTTGCAAAAAAAGAGATTAGGCTAATGCCACTGTTCTGGATAAAGTTACTCTAATGCATACTGCTTGACGTTTGCACCCCATTAGACCCGACAAGCGTGCAGGAAAATAGGACATAAAACTTCATTTCATATCTTACAGATTGAACAATGGGTAAAGGACATCACCCAGGAGTATTCCAATATATCCAAGATGATCACAATTACAAAATCTTTTGAGGGTCGTGAAATGCTGGCAATTCAGGTAAAGGGTATTACAGAAACATTAAAGAATTACCACTTCTTAGAATGTAAATTATCAAACTTGTGTAAACATTTAAAATCTCTTTCTCAAAGCGACTGTTGACTGATTGGCTACATTACAATTCCACTTAGACTATCGCGTTTTATGACGTCACTCCCACTAATCAACCGGAAGCTGCTAATATATCTATGCAGATCAGTGGGGGTGACGTCATAAAACGCGTTAGTTTAAGTTGAATTGCAAGAACCACGGACGTCGGAATGGAAATTGGAATGGCTCAAATTGATGCTATCAGTGTCCCTGATACACCTACAAAGTTTAGAAAACCTCTTAACAATCTCTTTAAGAAGCAGTGACGTATAAGGAGATGGATCGGGAAGAGGTTGTGGAGGGGTCGTGTGTATTTTCTTTAACTTTAACATTTTCAGAACCAGACTTTCCAAAATGATAATATGTACCTTCAGCTATTTGTAAAGGGTTACCCAAGTCGTGGCATGGCCTTCTTGCTGGAAGAAGAGTTTACTTACTTAAGTCCCATATTTATTTTTCTGCTGCCTAATCTTGTGCTAGACCTCTTGACTTTTGAGAATGCTTTTTTTTTCTTCAGATTTCGGCCCCAGGAAACTCGACAAGTCAACGTCCTGCAGCCTTTATAGAAGGTGGTATACATGCTAGAGAATGGATCTCACCAGCTACCGTCATCTATATGGCTTCTCAGGTCTGGAAGTTATGCTACATTGTAATATCTATATTAGTGGTTTCAGGTTTAGGGCACCATCATCCGATTTATGATATCCATCTACCAAATTTTGCTCAATGGCTGTGGTCAATAAGATCTGGTAATGGTATGACCCGACCGATCAATCATACCTTAGTTTCAGATACGAGAATACTGTAGCTATCAGTCCCGTAGGAAGCAATTTCATATTGGGGGAGGGGTCGGGGGAAATTGTACAAAACTCATTCTCAAGGGTATTGATTCAGAATTCAAGACCTTTGGGTTGGCTGTTCCTGCCTACATTATGGTACATAAAGCAATTTTGATTATACTGGCCCTAACAACATACCAGTAATTTCTTTGTTATATCTTGAAAATAAAAGAATATCATTTCCCTTCACCTCCGACTTTTCCTTCGGGGTCTGGCTATCCTATGTCAATTGTGTTAGCATCGCACTCTCGGTGAGACTGTGCCATCGATAGAATATAAATTTTAATTAAGAAAAAGTTAAATATCTATTTGATGTATTATTTGAATTGATCATGCAATTTAAGTTCAGTTTTAGCTCTTATCTGGAATTTAGCAGTACATGTATAGTACTTTTAGATAGAGAGCGTTACAAATTTTGTTAAAGATTTTGTCCCTATCTTTCCAGATGTTGGAGAACTATGGAAAAGATAAAGAAGTAACGGCTGCTCTGGAAGCGTTCGATTGGTTCATTGTACCAGTGGTCAATGTTGACGGCTATGCTTACACTTGGGATAAGGTATGTTTTCACAAAATCATGATGAATTATAACACTAAGACCTTGGATCCCAACCTTTTAAACTCTTCGTACCCCTATTTTTTAACACAATATCTCCTGCTACCCCTTCGGCCACCGCGCATACAGGATTTGGAAAAATTTAATTTTTCAATATTTTAGGAACGATTATGGAGAAAAACAAGAACAAAACATATTTTATGTTATGGATCTGATCCTAACAGAAACTGGGACAACCATTGGTGTAACGGAGGTTTGTTCATGTTTATGTTATTATTGTTCTAGATGAACAATTAAAGGGATATGTTCACTAACTATTCGACCAATAAAAGTGTCGTTTCACTACTATATGATGGTCGATAGGCTACTTGAAATTTGTCCATGAGACTGTTAACGGGATATGTTCACTATTCGATCAATAAGTTTTTAGTCTTAGAACCTGGAATTTTTTTAACTATACTAATCGATAATCACAACCCTTCCTCGAAATTTAAGCCTTAAAATCCCTGTGTAGCCATAATTATGAGCGTTTGAAAGTCAAAAATACGACTCACCGTTTAGCAAGACTATGCTTTATATCGAAAAGACAAATACAGAAAAATGTAAGATAAATGTTTAGGAAAAAAAAGGGATATAATTGAAGGGACTATGCGATTTTTGTGCAGTTCTAGTACTTGTCGAGGCTATTTACACACATTAAAGGCTAAAATCGACCCTCGAAATTGCCGAATATTCTCCTTTGAACTGTCGTCATTCCAGCCTTTATACTTTTATATAAATTTACGACTATTTTTATGCCTAAACTTCATATGATTATTAGTTTGTTTTATGGAATGGAACTTTTTAACTTTAAAAAATATTTTATAACTATTCTAATGTGACAATGAATTTATTTTGGTTTTTACACTTTCATATGTTTTACAAATGTGATAATAGCGCCACGGAGCAGGCTCCTCTACAAATGAATTATATTATTATAATATTATTACAACCAAACAAACATTGGAATTACATTTCGAAATATGAGCCAGAAAGCTGAAATCCAGTTCTATATGAACCGTGTGCTGTTGTCTATGCACGTTAAAGATTCCTCGACAGTTGGAAATCGAAAAGAATCAGGCCAATGCCGCTGTCCTGGCAAAATTTCCCTCATTGCACACTGCACGGCGTTTGCCCGTCCTCTATTAGCCCATATAGGTGCAGAAAAGTAGGACGTAAAACTCCATTCATTTCATTTCATTTTTCCAGAATCTGGTCCTGGAGGTCGAAATCCCTGCTCTGATACTTATTGTGGACCCAATGCCTTCTCAGAACCTGTTGTCAAGGGGGTAGCAGACTTTATTTTATCCAAACCAAAAGGAACATTTAAAATCTTCATTGATTTCCATAGTTATTCTCAGTTGTGGATGACACCGTTTGGTTGGACTAAAGATCTTCCCGCTGATTACAACCAACAGGTCAATATCATTATCATTAGAAATATTTGCATAATTAAAATGAGCATATATAAATCAGAATTTATTAATAGTCGTTTAGAGCCTTGGTTTTCAATCTGGGGGACATGTCTTAGACTGGGGACATTTCAACATTCTCCAGGGGACACAAACAGTCTAATTAAAATGAGCATACATAAATCAGAATTTATCAATAGTCGTTTAGAGCCTGGGTTTTCAATCTGGGGGACATGTCTTAGACTGGGGACATTTCAACATTCTCCAGGGGACACAAACAGTCTAATTAAAATGAGCATATATAAATCAGAATTATTAATAGTCGTTTAGAGCCTGGGTTTTCAATCTGGGGGACATGTCTTAGACTGGGGACATTTCAACATTCTCCAGGGGACACAAACAGTCTAATTAAAATGAGCATATATAAATCAGAATTATTAATAGTCGTTTAGAGCCTGGGTTTTCAATCTGGGGGACATGTCTTAGACTGGGGACATTTCAACATTCTCCAGGGGACACAAACTGAGCTATAGATCTCGAAAATATGTTATATTTTGTATTATCTTGAAACACCAGTGTCCACTGCCTGTAACGATCAAGTTTTCATTGAAACAAAATATGCTGTTACGTCACGAAATGATTCGAAATTGCATCTTTTCGATGACTTCTGCGGACTATTCAGGGGACATGGTTATTTCCTTACGCATTTTTGAGGACATTTGAGAAAACAAGTTGAAAACCCAGGGTTTAGAGGCTCACAGTAAGAGACAATTCTTCTTAAGTGTTTCTAATGAATCTTTAATCTAATTACATGCTAAAACTAATAACCCATTATAATTGTCCAGTACATTTTCGATATTCAAAAGAGACTTTTAGACCACTCACTCTTTTGAATTCTGTAAGGAATTCTCATCTTATTTAGCTCATAATGAGTTGATTGGTCATTTTCATGAAAATAAGGGAACCCATCCTTTAAATAGCAGATTCCTCTTCATCATTATCATGTCTATGATAAACTACAAAGTAACTATTGTCGAACAGACTGAAACACCTATCCTGGGTTTTCAACTGGTTTCCTCCCGAATACGCATGAGAAAATAACAATGTCCCCTGAATAGAAATTTCGGGCACTTTGGTTGACAAATATGGAGGTATAACGTTGCCAATATTGTCGATTGTGTCGCAACGTTAAAATACCAATGTCGTAATTACAAAATGCATTTGTCAATGCTGCAAAGTACAATTGTCGATGTGTAAAAATGCAAAATGTATAAGTATACTCAACAATCCAATGAAATACAGCTAACAATTTACTCTTTGCATTAGGCACTTTTGCATTATACATTCTGCATTAGTCACTTTGCGTTACGCACTTTGTATTATCAAACCTTGCAGAATAGACTTTTACACAATAGAACATATACCTTATATGGAATGATGACGTATATTCATTTGCATACGGAAAAAACGGCGGATATGCACGGAAACTAATAAATATGCATGCGCATTGATACATGTCCTTGTTGACACTTAAAGACGAGTTCTCCCTTAAAGATAAATATCTCTGTATTATTTCAAATTTGGATTCTTGGGAATTATTTCAAATTGATAGTTAATAATTTGTAATATTATGTTAAATATAGAAATCTAGGCCCAAGTTCTTCTAAAAAATGGTGGGGGGGGGGGGGGGTGCAAACGTCCTCGAAAACTTTGTGAATTTTTAAGCTTTGCAGTGGTTAAACTCTATTTAGTTATTGCTTCAAGGATGGAGTGTTACCCCCTCTAGAATATTAAAAAAGAAACTCCCTGAAACGTTATTTGCTGACGAATTTAAGGTTTATTTGTATAGGGGATCACAAGAAGAAAATGTTAGGAATAAGACACCTGGAAATGCAAATTTCTGAAATAGCTGAGAGACAGATTTTTGAGGACTAAACGCGATCGAACGCAATTTACTGACATTTTTTGACGAATTTAAGTTTTATTTGTATAGTGACAGCAATGTCACCAGAAGAACAATTTATAATTAAGAATTAAGATGACCATAAACATTTCCTGACATTTCCCGTTGAATTTAAGTATCAGAATGGGGTTGGGAGAAAATGCGCTTACAGGCGTCCAGTACTCAAAATTGTCAAGGTTAGGTCCCTCAGAAATTTCAGAATTGTGTTTCCAGGCGTCTTATTCCTGACCTTTTCTTCTTGTAGTACTTCAATTTCAGTCCCTTAAAAAATAAACCTTAAATTTGTTAGATAATAACGTTTCAGGGAGTCATTTTTTTAATTTTCTAGAGGGGCTCCCTAGAAATCAGACTACCAATGAGCACCCTTGAACCAATACAGGTAGCAATAACTCAAATTGAAATAATACAGAGATATTTATCTTTAAAGGAGACCCCATCTTTAAATGTCAAAAAGAACTTGTATCAATGCGCATGCATATTAATTAATTTTCGTACATTTACTACATTTCCGCCGCTTTTTACATATGCAAATGAATATACGTCATCATTCCATATAAGGTATATGTTCTATTGTGTAGAAGTCTATTCTGCAAGGTTTGATAATGCAGAGTGCGTAATGTAAAGTGACTAATGCAGAATGTATAATGCGAAAGTGCCTAATTCAAAATGCATAATGCAAAGAGTAAATTTTAAGCTGCATTCGTGTGACATTTCATTGGATTGTTGAGTATACTTATACATTTTGCATTTTTACACATCGACAATTGTACTTTGCAGCATTGACAAAGGCATTTTGTAATAACGACAATGGTATTTTTACGTTGCAACACAATCGACAATATTGGCAACGTTATACCTCCATAGACAAACACCCCCTTGTTCTTCTTGACGATTACCTGTGTGTATGTAAATTGTGGTCCAGATATAAAGATTCTTTACGGTCAGTGGACACTGGATTAACATTTACCCAGAAAATTCAATATTTTATATTTTTCAGACCTATAGCTAAGTTTTTGTCCCCAAGAAAATGTCCAAATGTCCCCATTTCGGGACATGTCCCCCTAGTTGAAAACCCAGGACCTAATAATAGTGAGTTTTTATATTTTCTATTTCCAGGAAGCCTCATCTAAAGCTGCTACAGAGGCCATAACAGACGTACATGGAACTAAATATGTGTATGGACCAATCGCTACCACCATCTGTAAGTATTGGATGAGGAGAGCTAGGAAAGATTTTGAAAAAATATGGTCATTTCGTTTTCTTTTTTTTTAAGGTTACATGAAAAAAGTGTGATCACACCAAATGTCATTCATATAACATGAAAACTGTAGTCTCCATCGCGTTCACAAGCCAATTGTGGACGGACGGACCGACACCTCATCGACGAGTTGTCCTTAAGTCTTAACAAGGGCTCTGCTGTAATTGCTAATGGTTAGTTTCTGGCATATGGGTTGATAATTTCTTTTTCAAAGTTAATTTTGGTTCGTATTTCAGATTTGGCGAGTGGAAGTAGTGCGGACTGGACGTACAGTAATGCCAGTGTGAAATATTCATATGGTGTGGAGTTGAGAGATACAGGAGAATACGGGTTCCTGCTCCCTGCTGAACAGATTGTACCCAGTGGTCAGGAAACTTTACAGGGTTTACTCACTCTAGCAGATTATGTCAAAAATAATACGTAAATAAAATTATCTTTCAATAGTTTTCTGTAAATATTTATTTTAGAAAGCTTTTGTGATCACTGTCATCGTTTGTCTTGGACATTGCTTCACTACATGCCTAACGTACGATGCATCCATATTGAGGGACTTTCAATCAAGCCCATCAAGAGTTAAAGGGATACAACCAGGTTCTCTCAAATGGCGACCCGCGGGCCAAATCCGGCCATTGAGAATGCCCCCTCAAGTGTCATCCCTGACGCTAAAACGCTATTCTCGCTATGCTAGCTAAGCTGATGCTATAAATATCTTTTGCGTTTAAGACTTTGATAGGAAAATTAGAACACATGACATTTTTAATATTAAAATTGTAAATCACGGGGTATTGCGGTATGAAATTCAATATCAAAGATGGTTTTAAACGTTTGTATTTAACACAATAAAAACCCTGCAATATATATTTACAACAATTAGCAATATATTACAACAATTAGAAATATATATTCACATATCACAGTAATAAATTTATATACACATAGCACAATGATATTTTAAAATAAAGGGAGGTAACTGCATATTGTAATGAATGCAGTAAACGTATGAATTATGGAAGATTGTAAATATAAATTACTAAATAAATAACCTACCCTGTAACGGGGTTTAAAGGCAACAAAACTAAATATTTACAAAACTTTATACTAATATAATACTAATATAAACAGCTGAAATAAAGATAAGTTTTTACACGTTAAGTAAAACATTAAGACTGTGGGCTTATGTTATATTGCTATCAGTGCCTCGACTAACACTGTGACTAGGCGGCAGCAATGCCGCGCAGTGGCGGTATTCTGCCGCCCAGTGAACACAAAAGTCAGTCTCGGTCGGCAGTCCTATATATATTGTTAAAATATCCCTAGCAATCGACATTCTTTAGTGTAAAATATACCTAACATTACATAACAGAAATAAGAACTAGAGCCACACGTGGCACAGAGTGGAACTTTGCAAATGTGCAAATTGCTAAGGGGAATGTTAAAAATATCGACCATGAACTTAAATCCCAGTCGACAACTTTTAAAATTTTTGTTTTTTTGAAAGGCATTACTCGATAACAAACTGGGACTTTGCGGAAGCAAAGTCCCACAATAATTTTTTTGTTTTCAACAACGGTATGATGTCTGTACATGTCAAAAGGGTGGGCTTGGGGGGGGGGGGGGGGGCTAATTACAATCTGCCCCCCCCCCCCACTAAAAAATATCAATTGTTATATTTTTTTCATGCATTAATTCATTTAACTGAGTCTTTTTTAGTCAAATGTCAGCAAATAGCGTTTACAGGCATCTTATTCTCAAAATTTTCTAGACGAGATCACAGACCCTACACAAATAATCTTAAACATTAAATTCAGTCAGGATTTTACGTTTTCCAGGTGTCTAAACCTTAAGTTCGTTAGGATACTGCAATTGTGGGTATCTATTTCTCAAAATTTCTAGTCTAGGTCCCTCAAACCCTATACTAATTTTATGATCTTGAACTTTAATTTTGGTAGAATATGTCAGGAGGTTGCGTTTCCAGGCATCAAATTCTCAAAGTTTTCCCCTGATGGCCTTGAAACCATGATATGTACCTTATATTCGCCAGAAAATGTCAGGAAATTGTGTTTACAGGCGTTTAGTTCTCAAAATTATCTAGGCTAGATCCCTCAGACTTTACTATACAAATAATCTTCAACCTCAAATTTGCTAGGAAATGTCAGGAACGTTCGTTTCCAGGCGTCGTATTCTCAAAATTTTCTTCTCGTGGTCTCGCAGTCCCTACACAAAAGAATCTGAAGTTGGTCAGGAAATTGCATTTGTGGGAGTCTATTTCTCACAATATGTCTACGCTAGATCCCTCAGACCCTATACAATTAATCTTGAACCATAATTTCGGTGGAATATGTCAGGAAATAGCGTTTTCAGGCGTAAAATTATCAAAATTTTCTTCTGGTGACCCTATACAAATAAACTGTCAATTAGTCAGAAAATGTCAGGAAAAAAGTGTTTACGGGCTTGGCTGGCTACGGGCTTGTGTCTGTTTCACTGATTGCATTTTCGGTGATCTAGTTTTCATCTTCGTCTGTTCAATTAACTGCCGCCCAGTAACAATTCCTTAGACGAGGCACTGATTGCTATGTATATTAAATAGTTTACAGATAAAGACTATCGTGTCCACAACATATTTTCAAAAGCAAGGGCAATAACCCATGAAATATATTTCGATTAGTCTGATTTTCAATAGGATTTATCATTGGGTGATTATGAACACTCACAGTAAGTTTCATCAAAATCAACAGACAGACAGACAGACAAAGACATAAATACCCCCGGACATTATTTTCGATTACATATACATTGTACACTATAAATGTTCTCATCATAGCAGTCTTATTACATTTCGGTATATCTAAAGTTCGGAGTGTTTAGGATCTCAGTGTTAAACTGGTTTCTGTTAATTTAAATCTCTCTTTAAATTTATTACAAAGGTATTCAGGTGTTTTATTCTGAAATTTTTTTAAGGCATTGATCGTATTTTATGCCTTGATAAAAGGTTAGCCAATGAAAAATTTCAAATACCAGTTAACAGGAAATAAAGTAATTTTATCTGATAGCATATTTTACAGGGAGGTCCTCTTGATTTACATAACACAATGTTAGCTTTTACCCACAGGTACATGGGGACAGGATAACATATTTCGGTGCTTCGTGAGTATCTTCTGAGTGAGGACCCCGAATAATCCCTTTTTTTAAAGACGTTTATTTTAATTGTGTATTTATTTGGCAATTCAGGCAATTGTGCCGATTTACTGAAAAATCGTATTTGAAACTTTTGCCGGTCGACTTACTATAATAAGACTGAAGGTAAGATACTCTCGTCTTGTTGACATGAGATACCATTTGCCTATCAGCTTGAAATATTCTTAATAAACTATCCTGCCTTTCATGTCATATCATCTATTTATATGTTTATATGTCTCATGTGTTTATATTATATATATCAGTGTTATAATGTTGGTATGTATGAAAGTGTGTATGTTTTAACTGCCCAGAAAATAGTTTTTAATGAATACAAGTATACAAAGTATCTAATGAGTATATTTATACCAATCTTCAATGTCAGGTAATTTAAGAGTTATCTCCCTTAATTGTAGGGGATTACAGGATAAGAAAAAGATAAAAGATGTATTTAGATATTTAAGAGAACAGAAAGCTAACGTATACTGTATAAAGGATACTCATTTTTGTAAACGGGAGGTTAACACAATCAGAACACAATGGGGGGTGGAGTGCTTCACAAGTCCAGGAAAAAGTGACTCTAGAGGTGTTAGTACAAAAATTTTGAATTTAACACTTTGAATAGTAAAATAGATGAAAGTGGCAATTTACTCACTCTAAACTTAGATCTAATTGGTTAGTTCAAGGTTAGCTTAATTAATTTATATGGTCCAAATTGTGACAAGTTTCTTTCAAGAAATTGAGAAAATAATACGGGAATATGATAATCAGTTTGTAATAATTGTAGGGGATTGGAACTTAGTTCAAGATTTTAACAAAGATTGCTCTAACTAACCCTAAAGGCAAGAAAATTGTAGCAAACCTAAAACAAACTTATAATCTTGTAGATCCATGGAGAATAAGCAATCCTGATAAAATAGGGTTTACCTGGCGAAGGACTAATCCGACAAAAAAGGCCAGGCTAGAGAACATAGTGATATTACCTGGAAATCGCACTGATCACTCAATGATTCAATTAGAAACTAGACCTGTTCGACACAGATCTGTCAGCTTCCGAGTTTTGGGCATGAAACTGAAGTGCTATTTAAGGATTTGATGTAGATATTTTTGCGTTTATTTGGCGAGACCATACATGCATGATTTAGCATCTAAAAAAAGTGGTAGTGGTCCAAGCTGTAGTATAGGCCTAACCTACGAAATAGCCGTGTATTTTGTGAAGCCATGTATTATATTAAATGTACTACCCAACAAACACTTAATATTTAAAATCATTTTATAAGGGTTTCAAAAAGGTTAGTGGCAAAATAACGGTTTAAAAATGTTTAAAGCATTGCTCTTGCCGCAAAATCTTGAATATCTATTACACCGATTTTAATGAAACTTAAAATGGATGTTAAAAGTTTAGTTTACTTCTGATGAAAGGATTTTTCAAGATTTAGGCCTCTTACGTCAGTTTTGAGAACTTATCGCCCTATAAATATAAGTGCTTTTATCAACATTAATTGCTTGTAAAAACTAGAATCAAATGAAATTCGGTATGTGCATAAAATTCATAATTTGGAAGTTCAAATTTGAGCTACTTTCGACCGTTAGAAACAGAGTTATTGCCCTTGCTTCAAAATCTTGAAAATGCTATTACTCTTTTAGTTTCCAACCGAATTTGATAAAACTTAAAATGGATTTTATTGGAACTAAATCGAAAGGTTTGAGAAAGTTTAGATTACTTCTGATTAAATTGAAGGCTTTTACAAGATTTAGGCCTCTTCGGCAGTTTGGAGAGTTACCGCCCTTAAAAATCTATATAGTAAGTGCTTCTATCAACATCAATTGCTCATAAACACTCTAAAACTATAGTGTTTGGAGGAATCAAATGAAATTCGATATGTGTTTACATTTTCATGAAGCGAAGGTAAGGCCTTTTATTTTTTATTACTTGTTTTACAAAATTTTGACTTAAAAGTTCAATGTCGGCGGTCGAAATAAAAATAAAAATAAAAATCCAAAAATTGAAGTTGGCATAGCACAGACACCAAAATAATTAGTGATAAAAAATCAAATTTGAAGTATCTACCTTACTGGTTCATTCCCACGAAGTCACCGCTTGGGTCATAATTAACCAAAAAAAAAAAGAAAAACGGTGACGTCCCGGGAATTATTTCATAATTTGGATTTTGGAAACAATAGGATTATTTTTTGTTATCTTAGCAGACTTAAGCCTACTTAATCGGGTTATAGCCAATTAAACAAAAATTTATTTAACATTTTAACAGAAATACTTTAATTTTAACAAATGAGAAACAGAATCAGCAAATTCAAACACATTTACATTATTATTAGTGAATTGTTGTCTGTTCTGAAGCAGACGGGCTTCGAGTGTCCTGTACTTTCGTTTCTTGGCAGTTTGTTGTTGACCACCGGCATAATGCACCATTCTTATTTTTTATTACATTATTACAAGTTTTTTGACGCGACTGTGCCAACCTTCTAAATTGTTATTTGTTCTGGGAGCTTCGGATCCATAGTGATTCCATTCATCCAAGCCATAAACTCCTTCCAACCATTGATTCGTTACGTAGTCGGCTAGTTCTACCAATCTGGGATCGTTTGGCATTTCACTCATGGCATTGACGAAGACTTGGCAAAACTGGCAAAACAGCACATCTTCGAACAAAACGGGTAATATCTGCGTCATCACCATACTGTCGTTGTAGACCACACTGCTGCGTGCGTCTCCATATATGCACTGTGTATAACAACCTTTCCATTGGGAATCTGGAAAAACTGTCAACAACAGTAGGCCTATCGGCTGTTTCTTGATGTCGGTAAAAAGTCGTAAGCGAGCTGAGCGTTTGCCATTTTGAATGAATATGCATTTCCTTGACATAAACGTCTTTATATACATGTATATCAAATGGTGAATAAAGTTCAATATTTCAATCACAGATGCCAAAACGATGAGTGACATCGTTAAATAGTCATTTATGTAAGTGAACGAATTTCATGAATTTTTGTCACCGTTAATGAGGTCTTAACACCTTTAATCTCCTGGCGGCATTTACCTCAAATCATCAAAGAAAACAAAACGGTGACTTCCCGGGAATTTTGAAATTCGTACTGGTGACTTCCCGGGAAGACACCGCCTTACTTTGGCCAAAATGTATTTTTAATAAAAATACAGGCTTCATTTTTGCTCTTTATAATATTTTAAATCATTTTGAAACTTACGATAATTTTGTATTTTTTTCTCCGTGACATTGAGTCTAATTTGACAAGGTCACGCTCGTATAAATCTTGTTAAAGTAAATAGAAAACGGTAAATGTTAAGGGAAGTGTTATATTCATACATGTATGTTAAATAATTAGTTATAGAAATGATTAACTTCTAAAATTTGATTCGGTCAAAAAAAGACAAGTGTTTTAATATCTTCATATGATAAAGCGTTGAAGCGTAAAAATTCAAATGGGAATGGCTTCTATTAATATGGCAAGAACACAGGCACTCGTTTTCTATCAATGACAGGTCTATTAACCCTATATATTGTAGTGGAAAATTCCATGGATATAAAACAAGTGCCTTTGACTTCAGTAGAGTAGGCCTACCAGCCTGGCCTAATTTTACTTCCACTGATCACGTTGACAGCAGGTGTTCACAATATTCCTTGATCTTTCTTTGATCTCAATGGGTCTTGTTTTCTATTCTAAATGTACTCATCAAACTAATCAGTGGTGTCACAAATTAACGGGATCTTATTGTTTTTAGTCACCTAATCTTATAATACGTTTATTCAAGTAGATTAAGTTTACTAAAGATTTACAGAATAACTACCGTCCTGCGTACTGTCATCAGAACTATTTTTCCCGCTCAATTTTATTGGCGTCAATAAGTCTACAATCAGAAGTCAACTATAACTTGTATTATTGTCTTGTCAGCAATCTGTTTGAAAGTTCTAAAACTTTTGGATTATTTTACTGGATTTAAGGATTAAGATCGTTCCCGGTAAGAGATTCGTTTTGACAAATTATCCGTTACGGAACCTCCTTTCTCTCCGTGTATTTTTGGTATCGAATTTTGATCAACGGTAATTTCAAGTAGGCCTATTTTCCTTCTGTGATTTTATACATAGATTTTCTTGTCCTTTCTTTCCGTGTTTTAAACATCGATCTATTGGTATCGCATTTTGATAAACGGTAATTTCAAATCTTTTCTTTCTGTGTTTTTATATATCGAATTTTGGAATCACAGGTCTCCCGTGATGATTGGGTGATTACGTGCCGTATATTTTCTTATTTTAATGAAGTGGAAACTATCAGATGTTGGAAAATAGGTCTACTGTATAGTTCGTGTTATTGATATTTGGCAAATTATTTTTTTTCCTCAGATCATTTGCACAGTTTGTGTCGGCGGCAATAAAAAAAATCTCCAAAAGTCATTTTATTTTTATTTCATTTTTGCCGTTTTGAATGTCGGCGGGTTCGTAAAACAAGTAATAAAAAATAAAAGGCCTAAAGGTCGAATTTTTTAGAAAGAATACTAACTTTATCAATAGAATCTATGTATTAAAACTGACATGAAAATTTTTTTCAAGAACAGAACCTGAAATCACAAAGCTTTGTAAAGTTATGCAACCAGGTAAGTCTCCTGACGAATTTATATTCCTTTTGACCAAGTTTGAAAATTAAGATTTTTTGTTCATTTTAAGAGGTTCTATTCCATGAAAAAAAAAATATTTACAAAATGGTATCTTCGATGGTCAACATGTAATATACGAGGGTGTTCTGAAAAAGTAATAGCCTGACTCGGAAGGAATTATGTCAAAGTGATGAAACTTGGCATGCATTAAATTCGACATTTTCTGATACTAACGACATGGCTTATTTTCAGATTAACTTACGTTGATGTAGTGTTTGAGAACTTTGAAAAGTAAAACCGGAGACATTTTGTTTAGACACAAAGTTTTAAGTAAAACAGAGTTTGCGACAGAAATTGGTAGTCATTTAAGCCCTTTTACACCAGGCCGTTATAAAGCATTCCGTTCTTGGTCCGGTCTAGGCTGCGATAAAATGTGACCATTTATATTACAGTAAACTCAAGTGGTCTGGGAACGGTTCTTCATTTGTAAGAAATAAAGAAATAAAGCAGTCTAATTAAAATCAGACCCTAATTTCGTTTCGTTCGTTTTTTTTAAAATCCGGTTTTTTAACCACTACAGATCTTTGCCCTCTCCTGCGCTGGGATTTTGTTCTCGAACAATAGGTGCATTCTAGGATTCCTAAGTGCTGTAGACTAGTTTATTAGGTCATTTTTATCAAGGTTAGGTCAAAGTTAACGTGAACGGCTGTTACAGCGTCTGGTTCTCAGACGTGGTTAAAAAAACGGATTTAAAAAAAAAACGAACGAAACGAAATTAGGGTCTGATTTTAATTAGACTGGAAATAAAGAAACATCTATATTTTACAAGGATAACAACTTAGGTTCCTTGCGGATCCTTTCTCCCAGTTGGTTCTTGGCCAAACCTCGGATAAACCGTACCCATTTACAGCTGGGTGGACTGGAATTATGTGAGAATGTGACTTATTCAAGGTCATCGGACTATCACACCCTGATCGATAATGCGCAGTAAACCGTTTTAGTTGTATGGAGGTGGGCCAGAATTGGAACCGTTCCCAGAACGCGCGACCGTTTACATTACACAAAATTCAACCGTTTTGTCTCAGAACCGTTCACACCAGAACGTAGTATTTTTGTAATGTAAATATTCACAATGCTCCCTCGAAATATAAGCCTTCAAATCACCGTGTAACTATACATTTTTAGCGTTTGAAATTCGGAAATACGACTCGTCGTTTAGTTTAGTAGTTTAGTATAAGACTATGCATTATATGGAAAACACGTATACATAAAATGAGAGATAAATGTTAGGGTTATAATTGAAGGGATTGTGTGATTTCTGTGCAAGTGCATATTTAAGCATTCATATTATAGTTCTATATCCATTTTCCTGGATTCAGTCTCGAATATTTATGTACAAATTTGGCCATTTAATTTCAAGCTTTTGTTCTTTTCTAATTCTATTTAAATAAGTCTTCTCTGGAACTTGATTTTTAAACTTTTAGGTTCAACATTTGATTGACAAATCTATCAGTTTCCTGGTTGTATATTGCATCTATAAGTAGAGTAAAAGTGTTCCATCTGGGACAGATCTCTCCCATGTTAAAGAGCCTGGTGCTGGTGCTATAGCAATATGCACCAGCACGCGAGCGGTGGGGCGGACTGCGGCGGATCGATATTATTCGCGCGCGCGTAATTTGAATTTGGCGGGTTGACATTCTTTGTTTTAAATTTTGAATGAAATATATTAATTGAATATTGTATAAGAATAAATATCTAATCTGTTTAATGATTGATTGATGTTTTTTAATTTTAAGCGAAGATTTGAGCATAATCTTTGTTTTCCATAAGATTCTATCGTCATGAATTTAATAAATGATATAGAAAAACAATATTGGGTCGATAATTATTCACCTTCAGTGATAGAAAACACACACAATCTATTAAACATCTGTTGATGTATAAGATGATTGTAAAGTTATTCAATTTTTGTTTGGATTGATTTATTCCGGTTTCGAACTATAAATATAATTTTTTAATTGAAGTGTATTCATTTATCACGAACTGCAGAAGGATAAACATGACTAGCGCTTCATCTTTAAGAAACTGGGAATTTTGTGGAAGTAAATTTTCGAAATCTGCTATTGTATATTTTACGCAAGTTCTTTGCATATACATTTTGTTATGCTATTCCCTCTATCAGTTGTCTGAATCTCCATCAGGACCCTTATCAACATTCTGGTGCGGTATTATAACATCATCAGTGGCCTATATGCTTCCCAATCCAAAACTAAAATTCAATAAAGTTAACCAGACAGATGTCGAGTCTCACATTTCTATTTAAAGAAAATGTGGCTTACTTTGTTGATTTTAATATCGAGTTACATTGAGAGTCGAAGGAGAACAATAAGTGGTCTACCGCAACACTGTCTCGAAGTGTATTTAAGAGACTAATATAGTGTTAATAATGATTTTAAACGAATATGTGTGGATGTCCAGTGAACAGAATAAAAACATTTACCCTGATAATAAACCATACAGGTTTAAGGTGCAATTACCACAAAACATCCCCGTGGGTGGAAATTGTTTAATAGGTTTGTGTAAAATACGAGGATTGAAGACACAAAAACCTAAAGAAATATATATTTGTTGCGATCAGTGTCAATATTCAATAGTCGATGGTAATTTATATCCCGTGTTGAGGTGTATCGATACTAGCGAAGAAGTTAAAATAATTCAAACTCCGTTTTACATAAGCAGCAAAGTCATACAATCAATCGATCAATTATCGTTTTATATATTAGACGGTAAAGGTGAACTAGCCTCATTCTTAAAAGAACCGTTGAAGATAACCATTCACATCAAATCAGGAAATGAATAAACAGGAAATTTATATACCAAATACCCAATCGTATATGGAGTACTTTAAATCAGATATGGATGAAACACCGACCAAAACGCAAAATAAAAAGAAGACACAACCGCGAATTCGAAATAAAGCTGTCAAAATACCATGCGCGAGAAAATTAAACTTTAAAACGAATGCGCACGAAGAAAATTCATCATTGACCAGCATTCCAGCCAAGAAGAAGGACGATACAAAGAGAAAAATTATCATTAGTAACGTTAAAGATCGATTGTTTTAACAATGTCAGCTTTATCCACAGTCACATCGGAATCTGTACCTCGAGAATTATCTCTTTTCTCCATCAACGGTGTACAAGCTGCTGTCGAAAAATCATATTTCCAAGATTACCGACCCATTAATCCTATATCTGACCAGTCTCCGATTGAATTTAACATATCTGGAAAAAATGGACACGAATATCTCGACTTACACAATTCGAAATTATATGTTAAATGTAAAATTGTTAACGAAAACGGGACGGCTTTGACTAAAGACGTAAACTGTGCTCCAATCAATTCATTACTCCAGTCATTATGGCAACAAATAGATGTCGTCTTACAAGGAAAGACCATATCCACTACCAATAACCATTATGCCTATAAAGCTATGATTCAAACGTTAATGAAGAATACGGATTCTCCTCATTTAGAGGGTGAACTTTTCATCAAAGACAGTGCGGGTTTAGCGATAGACAGTGCCGAGGTTATGGGAGCAAACCGTGGTTTATATTCAAGGTATAAGTTTACAGAAGAGAGTAAACTATGTGACTTAATAGGAGATTTGCATTTTGATTTGATTAAAAATAAAAGATATATCTTAAATGGTGTTGATACCAGGATAGTTCTACATAGAAACAGCCCAGAATTTCTATTGATGACTAAAGAGGAAAAGGGAAAAAAGAAAAATTACAAGATTGTATTATCCGATGTTATTTTTAAGGCTAGGAAAGTTATTCTCAATCCCGCAATGATGATGGCTATAGACAATTCATTACTTTCATCTAATGCTAAATATCCCTTTACCCAATCTGGAATTAAAGTATTGAATGTACCCGCAAATCAGTTGTCATTGACGTGGGATAATATCTTTCAAAATAGTAGACCTTTCAGAATTTTAGTAGGATTTGTATCAACATCTGCCTTTACTGGAAATTATAAGAAGAATCCTTTTAATTTTCAACATTTTAATATCAGTGATATCACTCTCACATGTGATGGAGATCGAATAAATTCATATCACGTTAATTTTGATAAAGATACTGGATATAATTATATAGATGTATATAATGAACTGTTCAATTTTTCGAGTGAGATGAAAATTTCTCGCCATGATTTCAAAGGTGGTTACGCTTTGTTCCCATTCATTCTAGAGCCAAATTTTACATTGATTAATTATATTTCTCTCATAAAACAGGGGAATATTCGCTTAGAAGTAAACTTTAAAAAAGCCTTGCCTGAATCAGTCACTATAGTTCTATATTATGAAACTCTAGGTTATTTTGAAATTGATTATAATAGATCAGTTATAACTTCTTAATTGAGTATTGAATTTTTATATTATTGTATGTATTGCTTGTTTGTAAATAAAATGTATATAAAACCATTTCATTTCTTTAATCTTATAAGGGGGTTTGGGACAGGGAGATAAAAACAAAAGATTATAAAATAATTTTTATTCATTGTCTACAAATTACAATTGTTGTACATCAGATGCTTTGATCCAAGCATTAAATTTCTTGGGCCAGTGCAACCATTTTACATAATATTGTTTATGAACACCCCGTCCTTTCGCTCGTAAAATAGACTCTATCTTCCACATCTCATTTTCTGGACTGTCCACCTTTTGTAACTCGGATTGATAAAATGTCCCTTCGATAAGATCTCCGTCGTAATCCTTAACTCGATAAACAGCTAGTCCACCACGACGAATCTTTTGTAAAATCCAGAATATTTCCCCAGTCCATTTTTGATCATATTCACGCGTGAATGGATTCCTTATATGTGTTAATCTAACGCGATCACCAACTTTGAATTTGAAAGTTTTCTTCGTCGTTTTCCTCCCCTTTTTAGGCCAATATATTGTCCACCACACAGACGTTTCATTGTTTCTATTTACTTCAGTGGGAGCCATCTGTATCGTTCTGTGAAATGTTTCGTTATAACTCTTGGCAAATAATTGAAGTTGACTAAGATATTCATAAGACTGTTTGTGAGTCATATAACGATGGATACGTGATTTAATTGTTTTAATGACTCGTTCACTTATGGAAGCCTTGGTTTCATTTTGAGCAAACAGCTGTTGAATTCCATTTTCCTTTAATAACGATTGTACAACTCTAGCACGAAATTCTTGACCCTTGTCCGAACGAATTCGGTTAGGTTTTCTACCACCAGTCATAATGTCATATAATGCATTTTTGACTGATAGACCTCTCTTATCTTTTAAAGGTCTTAACCAAACGTATTTCGAAAAAGTATCGATGACGACTAGAATATAAGAACACCCTTCATTATATTCAGCATATTTGCCCATGTCCATGAGATCCATTGACCATTGATCGTCGATTCCCGTCACCATAATTCTATTTCTTTTAAAACGTCGTCGCATTTCTCTCTGAAGACTGTACGATTCTTGTTGCTGAAGCCATTTTTCTATATTATTTTTACTGATAACAAACTTTTCTTCTTGTTGTACATAGCGATACAGTTTATCAGGTCCTGAAAAACTTCCAGCATTTTCAAGATTATAGTAAATACTTTCGAGATACTCTTGCCACTTCATGACTTGGTTGTATGTCACTTTTACTTAATCATACTGAAATTGTCTTTCAAATTGATCTTTATATAGAGTGAGTGATGCTCGCACAGAATCCCTTTTAGAAAACCCACGGGATAGCATATTGTTAATGTTTTGCATTATCTTCATATGTATGTTATCATCTTGTAACTTTAAAGTATTTAAAATATTCTCCCCATAGAGATTCAAAAATTCAATCAGATAATTCTTCTTCATCTGTTCCTTAACTTTCTTCCTCCGTTCGCCTTTGCTTAAAGTTTTATATTTCTTCATCTTAGATCTTCGTTTCTCTTTATTGTTTTCTATAGCCATATCATACAAACTCCTCAAGTATTCATTTTCATCAGTATGCTCGTCTTCAGTATGTCTATCAGATTTATCAGAAGATTTTTCTTCTAGTTTGGTTTTACCTTTCATTACATCATCGATAATGGGCAAGATGTTTGTAACTAATCTTTGAGTCTCTTCTGTAAACGGCTTCAAATCCACGACCAAATAACCGTAGCTCTTTAATGTAGCCTCTTTAAAAGTTTTCATTAAATGTTGTGGATTTTCCGGATACATTTGACGTGATAATGTCATTACTGGTTGTTTATCAACTGGATTATTAAACAACACCAGATAATGAGTATTGCGTCGTTGTGTTGGATCGCGGTTGTGGAAAAGGTTTTGACTTATACTCATCACCGATAAATTTCTATGGTGAGATCCTTCTGTAAAAAGTTCATTAATTCTAGAATCTTTAGCACAAGTGGACATGAGATCATCTAAAATTAACAAGTTTTTAACTGAAGGATCAATGAATGTATCTTGGTCTATAGTTGGTGGAATTCCTCGAATGAACTCCACTTCTGGAACTACCGAATTACGTATTTCATCGTATAAAGGTTGCCATCTTTTGTAAAGCCAGATGATTTTCTCTGGGGGTGGGGACATTTTCGTTGAAGCATTTTGCAAGACCCTAGCTACAAACTGAGTTTTCCCACACGAGGTTGGACCAGTGACGATAGATGTAAAGGGGTGTATAAACTTGAAGCCATCCATGTCCTATATATGTCTACTCTTTGGATATCCTTATGCTGAATGACAATAAAATAGTTAGTTGGAGGTTTATATATAAAACCTTTTAAACATGATTCTATTTAATACATATATATATATTACATACTACATGAAGTTATTAATATACATTTACATATACATTTTACAGTACAGTACATACATAAAATACATAATGATATATTTACATAAAATATTTTATATTATTTACAAATTTTATGAATTGTACTTTAAGTTTTGATATTAGAATAATATATACATGATATTAAAATAATATATGCATTTAACATTGTAAGGATGATGTAAACCTATTACACATTGGAAATTCTCCAATGTCCGAATGATAAAGACTCAATACCATCATTCAAGATATAACGTTTATCATCATATGGACTGAGTGCAATTTTATTAGTACAAGTGGTAAAAATTTCATGATTGTATGTTCTAAAAGTTCTCATAGCTTCCATTTGGTTTTTTCGTTGAAACAAACAGTTTCTATATGACGAATGGCGAAGTTTATTAATGATAGTAGACTTAACAACTCCTTTAGCAGTTTGTTTTTCATGACCATCATATTGAAACGAATACATTTTAGCCCTAAGTCCAATAAATTCCGTAATTGGTTTACCCATGGTTTCGTCTTTCATCTTACCAATCACTTTTTTATTTGAAGTATCATGCAAAAAGTGACTCAATTCATAGTCACTAAAATCAAATAAACATTTATCTTTTGCCATGTCTTTATAGAGATCATCAGTTGAAATGGAATAACATAGCGAATCCGTATCCGTAAACAGTAATTTAGATTGATTCCCATATTTGGACTTTATATAATTATAATGAAAGTCATACATCAAACATTTTGAAAGATCTAAAATACTAAAACCGACATAAATTGGACGATTTAAAATCAAGTTTTCTTTCAAAAGTTCAACAGATGCAAGATCTTCATTAAATATTCGAAAAGATTTAAAATTGGGCTTAGTCGAAAGACGTTTTAACTTTTTTTCATTATTGACAAGTTGAATGTTGACTCTGTTTCTTAAATTTTCCATTGTTTTACCAAAAACCGCATTATTCATCAATTTAAAAAAATCTTTTTCGAAAGTATTTTTAGCCAATTTTCTCTTTGATGTGTTAAAATCTATATATGTTTTTAACCAAGGACTTTGATTAAATGTTAAAACAGAATTAATTTTCTCTAATTCCATACCCAATGATAAATACAACTTTAAATTTTTTGAGTGAAGAACGTAATTTTTTTTGTCGAATAAATTTGGTACGAGTTTTTGGGTACTCGAAACGTCCAGTTTCAGATCTTTTTGAAGATTACGCTGATATTCTGATAACATATCAGATGTAATTCTCATGGCTTCTGGAGCGAGGGGATAATCATTATGTAAATCATGAAGCTTTGATGGATATTTTAAATCTACTGAAAGGATGTAACCTATAGAATCGTTATCATCAACCTGATTAATATCTAACATATTTATTTCACTCTCAGTTAACCAGCGAAATCCATGAGTTGGTAAATACTGACTCATTGCATAACCATATAAATTATTTACATCAAGATATATAATATAATTATTAGGTTCTGATGGAGTATATCCTTTGACGTGAGGATTATTAGCGGATTGATGTCTATGCGTTATCATCGCAATACCACCTTTAATTGAATTTTCAATCATTAGATGCATGTCGGGGTCAGTGAACAATTCCAACCTTACATTCGTCATTTTCAAAGCTGCTTGCCACGCTAAACCGGGAGCAGTGAAAAAATGGGCGGGGTCTAATCTATAAATGTTGAGACATAAGGTTCTAAAATTCTCGAAAACATCAGCCAGTAATATGACATCTGTTTCCATGTACAAATCATGATACTGTCCTAAAGTTTTTAAGCTAAAAGTATCCCAAACATTCTGAGCATGTTCATAATCCTTGTCAGATATATTAGAATCATTTAAAGAGCTATAAAAATCTGAAATTGGGGGTAGACAGGTTTCATTAAATTTCTCTATATTATCCATAAACTCATATGGATAAACTCCCTTTCTCCTTAACAAATTCAATTTCTTCTCGTCCCCCTCGTGAAATTGTTGAATGTAATTATTGAGATGGTGGAATTTGTCGTCTTCTTGTGTTAGATTTTCAACTAATTTCTCGAGAGAGGCGGAAAGAAATTGAAATGTATCTAGAAATTGTAAACATCCTAATGAAAATGAAATATAATTTTCAGTATTTTGTGGAATTACATTCATCCTTTTGTTTTTGACTTTACCAATAGCCTGCATAATCAAATGTGAATCGTAATGTTTTAAATTGTGGAAAAACACTGGAATTTTTTTCTTTAGCTTTAAACTAAGGTTACATGAATTATGAATAGCACCCCTAAACCTACCAGTAACGTGACAGTGATCTCTTACTTTATCTAAATCTAAAAGTTTATCACATATATAGCATACTTTAGTTGTAGCAAATTGTATTTCATCTTCTGGAGTCATTTTCAAAGGTGTGGGGTTTTTGAAAATACTTAATAAACGTTCTTCAATGTCAATCATATGTTCGAGAAATGTTTCAACGACATTCTCTCCTCGAAAAGTCACATGGTCTTCCGTTAATGTATCATTCAAACCAACTAATTTATATGTAAAGCCAGAAGGAATGTGTTGAGATTCTTTGGTTGTATTAGTGGAACTTGACATTGAGTTCTTTGAAATGATACACTCAAAATCTGCGTAAATCACAAATGGAACTTTCTGTTGTTTCGACATGTCTGAATAGGATATCCATTTTTTGTCTTCTGTAGGCATTTCTATCCTCTGCGCTCCATGAATTTGACATTGAGGAATATGTTTATTCAATCTCTTTTGTGACGTATATCCGTGTAAACAATAATTACAAAAAAATCTTTGACCTCTTTCTTTCACCATCCTCCTTAATAAATGGTTTAGATTTCTTATAAAACAATAGTGTGAATTTTCACCTTTGGATATGATTAAAAGATTGACGTGTCTATCAAAACGATGCTTCGTTAAATGTATTGGAAATAGTTTCTTTTCTTCATAACCAAACACATTAACACTTATGTTATTTTGCTTTTCAAATTTGGGTACATCCTTTATTTTCACGGGGACATCAATGTTTTGAAAATTCAACTCATTCTCATATTTAACATAATTACCAACCCGTTCTGGGTGAATTCGAGATGGGTGAATAGATGCTAGCACACTCCATTTAAAACACTGGTGGTCTCTATTTTGAATATTAACTATTGCTTTTTTAGAACTTAATTTTGAAGGAAGTGGAATATAACTCGATGCATCTACGGGATTGTATTTAACGACGTTTAACGAAAGGTCTATCACACTGTCTAATGTCCAATTACTACCTTGACGTTGAAATTCCATAAAAGAGGTTATCATCTTTTTGTTGCTCTCCTGTAAACTTTCATTTAAATCATCTTCTTTCAATGCGATATGACATTTCCCATGAAAATGTGGTTTTACAGTTTCTTTTTGTTCTTCTTTTTGTTTTGTAAATTGAACACATAATGAAAGGTACCACTTGATTGAATGTTTTTCTTTCAATGCTTTCTTTAATTTTTTTATGACAGAATCATATTGTGAAGATAAAAATAACAATGGATCATATTTTGAGTCGTTAGAGGCTGTGAACACATATTCCATTAAATGCCCGTTAATAGCTTCACGTTCATTTATACAGTCCTCTATCTGGCTTTCACTGGTTGATGGTTGATTTAAATTACATGGTTGACTATTTGACTGACTTTCGACCGTTGATGGTGTATGTTTTTTATTTATATGATCCTTTAAATTATATAGTCGACTAAACTGAGCTTCACAAATTTTACACGTGGGTTTAAATGTGGAGTGAGTTTTTTTGTGTCTAATCATACTCCGTCTATAACCAAATTCTTTTCCACATTCTTCACAGACATACGACTTCATTTTCATCTTATTCTAAAATATAGTAATAAACAAAACCTTCAATTTCAATAGATGTATATCGTATCATATTTGATTTAGTAATTGGGAAGAATTTCAGCAAAGAGTTTATATATAACAAGAAAAATAGAAAAGTTTATTTTCTTACCTTTTGTAAAGCTTCCGTTTTTTTTTTTTCCGTTATAATCTATCACAGTCAACAAATAGCTTTCAAAATAACGCGGTTATGAAAGTAACGCTATGATAAATATTACAATAAACTTTTATTGGATATTTCTTAATTAACATCATCCAATCAGTGGAAAGGAAATCAAAAATTGTAAACGTGTGTTTTATTGGATATTTCTTAATTAACATCATCCAATCAGTGGAAAGGAAATCAAAATTGTAAACGTGTGTATGTGAAGTTTTATTGATTAATTTCGTTAGTGGCACGCGCTCATTATGTACTATTATTATTCATGTATTATAGAACATGTATTCATAGCTTGTGTCGTTTCAATCGATATTCTATCTATTGTATTGAAGCAGACGATAATTTCATACCCGCAAACTATAACATTTAAGAATTGACCAATCAAAATTTTAACCTCCGTTAAAAAACAAAAAAAAAAAAACCATTAAAAACTCCTTCTTGTTCAATGTACAAATATTGATTATTATAATAAACCAAAGTTTAAAATATTAACCAATCGTTAGACTATAATATATATCACTGAAGGTGAATAATTATCGACCCAATATTGTTTTTCTATATCATTTATTAAATTCATGACCATAGAATCTTATGGAAAACAAAGATTATGCTCAAATCTTCGCTTAAAATTAAAAAACATCAATCAATCATTAAACAGATTAGATATTTATTCTTATACAATATTCAATTAATATATTTCATTCAAAATTTAAAACAAAGAATGTCAACCCGCCAAATTCAAATTACGCGCGCGCGAATAATATCGATCCGCCGCAGTCCGCCCCACCGCTCGCGTGCTGGTGCATATTGCTATAGCACCAGCACCAGGCTCTTTAACATGGGAGAGATCTGTCCCAGATGGAACACTTTTACTCTACTTCTATAATTTGATAAGGCTTACATTGTGTACAGACTCTTATAGGGTGGTTGTGTAGTAGAATGGTTTGACCGGATAACACTTTTATGACCTAGATACTTGTGTCTGTTGGCTTGATGGACATGTTATATAATCCTTATAACACCTTCATAATCTCATGTAATTAGAGTATATTTTATTTTTAAAAAATGTTGAATTTTGTCAATTCACAATGATTTATATATTATTTTAAAGCTGTGAATTTGTACATTATAAATATGTTCGAATTTTTTCTGTAAGTTAAATAGAAGTCAGATGAACAAAATTATGGATATTAAAATCGTATATCTTGAAATTGAATAATTTAAAGTAAATTAAAAATTGTTCATTTTAAAAACCCCATAAAATCAAAAGTAATTAACCAAAATTATAAATGTTGGTATCACATGAAAGTGTAGCCAAAGCGGAATCGTTTTGTCGAAAGATAAAGGTTGCAGATGGTCAAGGTTAAAAGTTATAAGCCTACGTATCCGAGGCCTATCACAAAAAACTTCGAATGAATGTTGTGCAAAGACAAATTTTAAATTAAAAAAAAGGGCGACTAGAGGACCTAGATAATTTTCAAAATTACATTTTAAATCAAGTTTGAAAAAAATCAGATTAAAAATGGGGGAGGAGTAGTATTTTTCCGATATTAAGCTTTTTTAAGATGGCGGCTAAACGGTTAGGAATTGGTATCCGCAAGATTCTAATTAAAAAAGGCGTAATCACAGTTTGATATACATCAGTGGAAAACGCATATCACAAAATTTCTAAGATTTGTAAATAAGTTCTAAAGTGCAAGAAAGGACACATGAAAGAGCCAAATCTCAATTTAGAAACGGACTGCACAGTACTCATACTTCATAGTTTGAAATACAGATCGAATTTTATCAATACATATTTCATTCAAAGAAAATATATCTTAATGTTTCTTTTAAACAGTTACAATGTAAAAAAAAGTATATTAATGATAACGTATCGCCCAAACGCAAGTTAATTTAGATAATTAAAGAGAAATATGCAAAGTCAGTCCGATCAAAATCGGTTATAAAATAAAAGAGATAATGGCCAAAACATCAAAACCCATATGTTCTCATACCTCATTTCCGGTTGGTAGGGCATGCGTCATTTTACATTTAAACAATACCGAGCAGTAGATTATCGTGGGAAATCTTGAGAGATTATGTGTGGCATGTGTAGTTTTGGCTGGGCGCTCTGACCAGAAAGCGAAAAAAAAAAAAAAAAAAAAAAAAAAAAAGTCATTTGCAAAACAAAGCAGTGCGTTCGCTAGAACGCACTGCAACTAAAAAAAAAAAGATGATAAATTTCATTATAAAATTGTTCAATGAAAGTAATAAATAACCCCTAAATTGGGGGAAAAGGAAACATTTGTAAACAAAAAACAAAACAAAATGTGTCCGAAAAGGCCAAAATACAGCTAAGAAATAGCTGTAGCCCCCAATGTAAAAAAAAACAAAAAAAAAAAAACAAAAAAACATAAAAATACAGTGTAAGAAAGCTTAAAATAACTTAAACCTTTTTGGTTATTCAAGCGGAAGCCAATTTACTCTGCGCTTGAGAAATAACATTGCCTGATGTACGAATGTAAGTGGTATAACACATGGATTTCCATCGACCCACAACTTGTATGAGCTGGTCACCAATATCAACTTTCTGGGCTGTCGTTGCAGCACCAATGCGAAAAGAGTGCCCATTGTATTTTGTACTATCAAAACCTAATTTACTTACATCTCAACTGACTAATAAAATAATCTCTTTTTAAAGGAGAACCACTATTAGTAACTAAAAATGACTCAGGGGAATTGGGAAAGATTTTATGAACAGCTCTTACATAACTCAATACGGCAAAGTAAGGACATAAAAATTTACCGGTTTTAAACAATTGAATTGTAACACCAGTATGCTCCAGATCTGTTTTAGACTTTTTTAACAATATAGATATATGAGAATCATGAATTGAAACATCACAAAAGCAAAGATTAATTTGGGAGTTAAAAGAATTTTTAACTGTAAACTCACCACAACGAAGGAAACCGAAAAAAGCGATACAACAAGCTGCTTCCATCATTAAACTCAAAAACTTATTATGAAGAAAGCCAGATCTAAGCAATATGACAATATGTATTAAAATTACATTAGTAATTGGAAGTCTTTTAACCGTCTTTGAAACGTTTAAATTTTTCTTAATACCATTGAGTAACATTAAGAGTTTTGAATGAAATTTCTCTACTGAATTATCAAGGGGTGAAAACCCAAAATATTTAATGAAAAAATATCTTACACCAAATAAATACAACCTAATAGTGACATATTTCAACTTAAGACATGGATAACAATAGGTAACAAAATACATCAATAATTTTTCTGAAACAAAGATGATATAATTGATCATAATATGATCATAATTGTTAAATTTATTATGCAACAACAAGAATCTAATGTATTTATCAAAACCAACTTTATACTGCGTCTTAGTCCTGGGAGAAATGGAATTATCACACAACTTCTCTATGGACAGCTCCAAATAACTGAACTCACTGCTGGACAAGGAGTGCATAGGATGTCTGCTTTCGGGGCTACAATTCTGAATCTGTCCATCTGAAAACGAGAAAGTGAATCTCCTATATCATTGTCATGAGTAGAAATATAAGTACTGTAAAACATAAAATTAAACTTGGCAGCACACATAGTTAATCGCCTCATTAATTTCATGATATAAGCCTGCTTTGAACGACACTTATTCAAGATATAAACAACAGCCATGTTGTCACAAGTAAATAAAATTCTTTTTCCTGACCATTCCTGACCCCACAACACAGCAGCCACTACAATTGGGTAAAGCTCTAAAAAAAAGTCATGGAGACTGGCCAATGAACAAATTCTTTTAACTCAGCAACAGGCCATTTTTCTGAAAACCAATGCCCTGAATAATAGCCACCAAATCCCAAAGTTGATGAAGCATCAGTAAATAATTCGAAGTCTACATTACTAATTACATTTGAATCATAAAACATAGTTAAACCGTTCCAATTTTTAAGAAAATTTTGCCACATAATAAGATCTGACTTGCATTCAGAATTCAAACTAACATAATGATAACCTTCCTTTACAGAACACATCAATCTATAAAGGTCAGTAACAAAGGACCTTCCAGGTAGGATAACTCTCATAGCAAAATTAAAATGCCCCAACAACTGTTCTAAAATCTTTCTTGTAAAAGATTTCTTTTCTAGGATAAAGTCAATAAAATCACATATGCGCTGAATCTTGTCTAATGGCAAAATAGCTTGCATTAGTTCACAATCAATAATAATACCCAGATATTCCAACTTGTGAACAGGACCAACACATTTCTTAGCAGACAAAGGAACGTTTAAACGACCGAATATAAAATAAAGCAAAGCCATGTATCTCTCTGCACATACACCAGGTCTATCAATTACTAAAAAATCATCTAATAAGTGAAAAACTACCTCAATGTTATAATTGTTTTGAGCAATCCAACAAATAGCAGTTGCCAGCAAATCAAAAATTCTAGGACTACTACGACAGCCAAAAGCTAACCTAACGAAAAAATAATATAAACCTTTTCATTTAAAACAAAACCATCTCATCTGCGATGGATGAATGGGCAAAAGTTTAAAGGCATCAGCAATATCCACCTTACAAAGCCAAGACATTTGCCCAAATTGTAATATAGTTTTAATTGCATCATCAATACGAATGTAACTAAGTGAGCATAGATCTTTGTCTATTAGATCATTAATACTATCAAAATTTGAGTTCTCATGAGGAGAAGATAAGTCTAAAACTAAACGATGTTTAAGAGAATATTTATGCGTAGCTAAGCTTAAAGGACTAACCCTATAAATATCAAAAGGCGGCTGAGTAAAGGGCCCCTTAACGAAACCTTTAGATATTTCTACATCAATAAGATTTTGAACAGTTTCAGGATTACGACAAGCGGACATAGAATTTTTACATTCAAAACTTAAAATATCATTGTCATTGGTATTAATAAGAGTGTCAAAACCAAATCTTAACCCATGACATAAAGTATAAACAAACTCTCTGTCTGGGTGACACAACAGTTCTTGTTCTAAATGATCTACATTCACGGGAGTAGATGCACAAAAAATAGTGTCATTGTGTCATTTATTAGCGGAGCTACTAGGGTGACTTGATCCAGACTTTGGTAGGTTTCCACTTTCATTTTTAACAGAATCCTTGCGATCACATTTAAATTTATTATGACTCGGCGATTTACAGATTTTGCACACATGTAAATATTTACAGAAAGATTTAACACATCCTTTCCAATTAAACAAATTACAAATTTCATCAACTTTTTCACGTGACTTTGGTTTGGAACACATACTAGATGAGTGCAGTGTAGAATGACAATTGGAGCAAGAATTAACCTTACATCCAGCACACACAATTTGTCTTAATCCGATGTCGCCTTTAGACCAATCCAATTTGATGTTTTGCTCAATAAATAACATAGCACATTTTGCGGAAAACAATTTGTGATACTCGTAGAATTTACTGGGCCATATGTGCGCAGTTTCGATTATATGACCTAAGTAAAGATCCAGTTCTTCTGATCTGTTAGGGAAAGTTGAACACAAAATTCGTTTATAACGCCCAAAAGCCAGGATAAATTCATCCAAAGTGAGGTCTCTGGACAACCTCTCATCTTTGTCAGAACTAGGAAGCATGAAGTTAGGAATAAGTAGAGCAGTAAGGTTAACATCTTTACCTGCAAGAATGTTCGACTTAATTTCTGGAGACACTAAATCAACAGCTGTAATGGAAGCAGGATTTACCCCAAATTGTGAATCTTTAAAATCTCGAACTGCAGCAATTTGCAAACCAGGACTTGGTAAAGAAGACGAAAGAGCAAAAGAGGAACTGCCCTCTGGAACTGCATTACTGGAAGCAGACTGTCTTGGAACAGCTCTTCTGAAGTTTGAGGGTGCTGAAGCAAGTGCACTAGTAGCACTGGATATTGTTGTGGAATGAGCACCGGTACTGGCAGTAGTACTTGTAGTGGAGGTAGAAGTACCTGTTTGCAACAAGGCAGCAGGGCCTAAAATTGTTCTCTGACTCTTTTCCAAATATTCATTAATAGATTGTGCAAACACACTTCTTTTATAATGGTTAGTAAATCGTCTGAGATTGCTGGACGAGAAGAGGCAGCTTTTCTTTTCCGTGGGGGTTGTGAGCATGAACCAACATCTTCTCCCCGTTCAGCAGGTACCGTTCCAATTTCCAACTCGTCGATTTCAAGAGGCATGGAAGTTTTCGGCTCCGATAAACAAACATTTTCTTGACCGCATGGAACTGGGTCATTATCACTAGAGTCAGACACGTCTTCTAAGCGTTTAGGTAACGACCTTTTCCTGCCACTACGTCGAATAAACGAGTGTTCCATTTGAAAAATCAAATAAAATTTAAAGTAAAGCAAATAATTGTATGTTGCGGTCAAGAAAAAACGTGGCCGAAAGAAAGAATTACGACAAGTCACAAATAGGTCTGATGTCGTGATTGTCGTAAAAATATGTTTCGTATAAACTACAATTATTCCATAATTTTAAAATTTTCCACACCTTGTGCATGCAGGCCAGTAGCCAAGAGGGGAGAGGGCGGGGCATGGGGAGCCCTTGACTGAGTCAAGGGAAGTCTTTGTAGCAGAATTTGCGTTTCCAGGTAGGCCTATCTATTTTTTTGTATTTCTCTGTGTTGGTTCTGCAGTCTCTATAAACCTTAAATTCATCAGGAAATCGCGTTTCGTGGGGTCAAATTATCTAAATTTTTACAGACGGGATCCCCAGACCTCAGGAAATCGTGTTTCCAGGCTTCCAATTGGCGTTCTCCGCTGCAAAAAAAGATATGTAGTTCTCAAAATTTTCTTTGTGACACAGGTTTACCTCAGACCCAATCTAATTAAAATTAGATTACATTTCGTTTCGGTTATTTTTTTAGTGTCGACTCCATGTAATCTAACCACTTAAATAAGGCGAGCATCTTCTGCAACTCCCCACCATTATTGATATCCGTCGGTTGAAAAGGGCCGTCGGTAAAGTTGAACCGAAAAATATAGCTTCTTTTAGCCTTCCAGCAGTGTGACAAATATCTAAAAAACCCCAGGGCTTGCGGGACCCCCATCTGACTCAGACCAACCCCTGGGCCCCACCGCTCGCAATATCAATATTTTCTGTCGGTTCATCTTTACCAGTTTCGAAAACATGGCTACGCCCAGGCCCGTAACTAGGGGGGGCGGGGGGGGGGGGGGCAAATCCTCGAGCCCCCCTATTCGTCATTGCTAGGTAACTCTATGGCAAAGAAGAGGAAGGCCAAGATAGGCCTAGCGCATTAGTAGAGATTTAAGGACCACTTTGGTATAAACATGCCTAAAAATTCGGTAACATTTTAGTTTCATATTTTCTCCATTTAAAGATGTATTTATTGTAAATGAAAACGTCGGATTTGTATGCAAAACGTTGAAGATCAGTCCTTTTCGGCACAGAAATTAGTACTTCCGGTTTGGCATGCGCATAAGATGTAAACATAGGCCATCATAGTGACGTTAGTTGTAAGTGTTTTAGTTTTATCGTAAATAGTTTATTTTTGTTTATAAATAGTTTAAATGATTATTATTTCAGTCAATCATCAAGAGCCTCACAGAATCCAAGTTAGATAGTTGTAGTTGTAGATGTGAGACGTTCTTATGCATTGGCAGCAATTAGTGACTGTAGTATTATGCCGTTAGAAAGATTGTTATTTTAATAATAATAATAATAATACTAGAGCTGTGAACAGCACTGAGCGTGGCCCTTGATACTTTGCCTGATAGCTGTAAGACTTTTTGAACTTCAAACCCCTAAAGTCTGGTGTTCACTCCCTCATTTTTAGCAAAAGGTTTTGTGAAAGGGTAGATTCAATATTATATCAATATTACTTATAGTATGGTAATTTTTATAGCTTCTTGGTAGCTATAATATACAGGTATGTGTGAAATGTGAACATTATGTGACGGAATTCCTTTACTGATATAAATATGATCTATAAGTGTTTCACCTTCATTAGTATAATGCTGAACAAGTTGTTGAAAACCAAATTTTTGAAAATAATTATGTATAGACAAATGACCCTCCAAGATATTTTGATTGAAATCTCCCATAATAACATACACCAGATTCTTGTAATTCAACTGGTGATCTTTGTTACATTGGGAGAAATAATTCTAATCGATAAACAGGTGGTCTATGGATAACAATTACGTTAATATTCTTATCCAGAATATCCAAAGCCATGTGTTCTATTTCTAAAACTCCCAAATTTAAGATATTGACATTTTTTTCTTCTTTAAAATATATTCCTAATCCTCAATGCCCCTTTTCTTTTAAAAAATTGAAATCTTTAGTGTCATCATAGCTGCTGCTTCGAGGATGGTGGTAAAGGCGGAAACGATTTAACTTGAGTTTTGTTGGAGTTATTGAATCATTTAGCCACGTTGTTAAACCAATGATATTATCTAGCATTTTAGTGTGTTTCTGTAGATCTCGTATGTGAATAGATGTAAACCCTGAACATTGTGTAAAATTATATTAGTATCAGTCGATATGGTCCTACTTTCAGGCTGTAATTGCTCCTAATGCTGATTATATTTTTTCATCACATATATGTTTTTTTCCTTAAAATCTTGTATTGTATGACCCTGTAATGTTTTAACTCTGCTTAACGCAACATAGGCTTGACCAGCTTGAAATATTTTACGGAGAGATATTACGCCTCTATCGACCAGACGATAAAAACGGGTTATAGTCAATTGGGCCCCTATCCAAAATGGCCCCTCGTTTGGTCAAAATGGTCTCTGATAAATGGTCAAAATGGTCCTCAAAAAAGGTCAAAATGGTCCTTCCAAAAAGTCAAAATGGTCTCAAAATAATATTTTTATTACATTATACATAATATATTTTTTTTATAATCTTTTTGAGAACTGGAACTGGAATTTCAAATTAATATTGTAAGTCTTAGAATGTCTTTGCTTTGATGAAAATATAAATAGGAACACAATTTATGTCTTCAAAATTTGTTGTTACAGAGTACAATTTTCAGTCAAAATTAGTGACCTTTGTTAGGGTTAAAATAGCTTCCAACTATTCCTTTGATTATCATCATATAAGCTACAATTTATAAAAAAAAAATCAGGGACCATTTTGACTTTTATTATTTTGGCCATTTTGACCATTTTGTCCTCAAAAGGTCATTTTGACCAAAGAATTGGTTGAAATCAAAGAATAAATACAGAGTCCATTTTGACCAAAATAGGGGCCATGGTGACCGGTCCATTTTGACCAAAATAGGGGCCATGGTGAATAGCCATTTTGACCAAATTTAACTGTTATGGCCATTTTGACTAGGGGCCATTTTGTATAGGGGATATACCCCCTTCCCCAACATTCGAACTGTGTAAACGTCAATATTTTCCTTTAATGCTGAGTTGAAATACTGTCTTTTGTTTCAATGGATTGGAGCAGTCAATAGCCAGTTGAATTGATGTATGTTAGTCAATTAAGTGTCGTGGGTAAGAAGCACCCTCAAAATAAGAAAAAATCTGATATTATATCAAATATAGCAAACACTCGAAAAACATGTTAATTTTTATAAAGTTAACACAATGTGAAATGAGATTAATTTATTTTTGACCTATAATAATCTTAGCAGACGATAAAAAACAGTTTGAGCGCTTACTTTTTTATTGCAACGGATTAGCGCAGACGCGTAAACAGCCCCTAGAGTTAAAAGATTATGTAGTCTGACTAATTTGTTTATGGCCTTTAATAACCTTAGCAGACGACAAAAAGAAAATTGATCTTGTAGAAAGAGTTCTATCAATGGTAGAGGAAAAATTCGAACAGGTTAATGTATCAAAAATTCACTGCTCTAATTGATTGTATGTAAAATTAATATAAATGAAAATTTTGCAAAAAAATGAATAAATTTTTGATACTTTTTAGAGTGTTAAAAGATTACATAATCAGATTAATCTGTTTATGACCTAAAATACTTCACACCTCCATGTGAAAAGTTCATGTCAATAGTTTTATTACCATATTATATAACCTGCTATAACCCTGTCAATCATTTTAATCCTCTCTACTAGGGCCTACTTTATTCTCAGAAAAGGGGTATCCTATGCCTATTTTCACTTTAATGGATTTTGTATTAAACTGCTCATGTCATATATCGTTGAAAAGAGAAAATTTAGTACATACTGACTATACACACCATATTGATATGAGATAATTGCTTTGTAAGTTTGAACCCTCAGTCGAAAAAAAACGCAATATTTTGAAAAAATATTTTAATGGGTTATTGTCATATATCGTTTAAAAGATAATCAAATCGGCATTACAAAATTGAAAAATTTAATTCTCTGCGTTGATTAGACAATGCAATATAGATGTCCAAAGTTGACAAAAATGTCAATTTTCAAATGTCCATAAAACCAGAAGTTAATATTTTTCAATTAATATCAGCATACCTATGGATATCTGAGGTCAAGGACATCCTTCATTGGAATTTTCAAGGTCATTAAAGGTCAAGGTCACATAATATGGCCTTTTGAATTTTCCAAAAATTAAAACGAACATAAAAAAGTTTCAAATTCGAAATTCAAAATTCTGTTCCAACAAACTGTAGACAAGGTTACAAGGTTTTGATAGACACCAAAATCATAAAAATCGGATAACAAATAGAGGACTTATTGATTTTTTGCTGAAATGTGTCAGTCTGTGACGGCAGCTTATGCAACACTTCCGGTTTGGATTTTTTATGCTAAGTGCATTCTAATTATGACTGACAGACAATATATGTAGTTTTTGTCAATATCTGAAATTTATACCGGAAGTGAGGCTGCTAGGCGATATTTTGAAAAACCGGAAGTTCTTACGTCAAAACCGGAAGTGATGAAAAAATTTTGATTGAGTAGTTTTATTTCTATGGACATTCTGTATACGTCCTGTAAATTTCCGGTCGATCGGATAATTAGCGGCTGAGTTAGAAATTTTGAGCTTTTTTGAAAATTTTGGTTTCAAATTTTTTGGACAAAAATATTTAAAAATTGAAATTTGTGTAGTCCCATCTGATACTTCTTTTTACAATGAAGATATTAAAGAAAATTTCAGCCAAATCGGTCCATAAATAAACCCTACAGACTAAGTGCAAAATAATTGCATATTATGCAATAGCCCACTCCTGATTCAGCAAAAATTGAGTTTCAGATATTCATTTTTGATTCCAGGTCATTATATAATGTTTGGTGGATACAATTATGCTACACCATTTTCGATTTTCTCTAAAAAGTTTCCCAAAAAAAAAAAAAAAAAAAAAAAAATAAAAAAAAAAAAAAAAAAATAAACATAACGAAAACAAAGCGTGACAAATCGATAGATTTGCCACGCAAATAAACTCTTTATTTTACATGGGTCAGAATTAGGCCCAATACCACGAGTGGTAACGGTCCTGTCTCACACCCAGCCCATGGGGACAAATATAGATACAATAAACAACATAATATAGACACCAAAAAAAAAAAAAAATCAATGTACAAAGTTTGATGATTTAGAGATCAAGTACATGACCACAGGCTACTGGATATTTTTTTTTAAGATATAGAAGTAGATTAAAGACATATTTTACAACCAATATAGTTTGTGGTCGCTATAGGAGTCTTTGTAGCAGAATTTGCGTTTCCAGGTAGGCCTATTTTTTTATTTTTCTGTGTTGGTTCTGCAGTCTCTATAAACCTTAAATTCATCAGGAAATCGCGTTTCGTGGGGTCAAATTATCTAAATTTTCCAGAAGAGATCCCCAGACCTCAGGAAATCGTGTTTCCAGACTTCCAATTGGCGTTCTCCTCTGCAAAAAAGATATGTAATTCTTGGGCCCCACCGCTCGCAATATCAATATTTTCTGTAGGTTCATCTTTACCAGTTTCGAAAACATAGCTACGCCACTGGTGATAGTTAAACTTTCATAAGAAAAACTATTGTGAAAGTAAGAATGAAGATCAAAAGCAAGGGAGGTAATTACAAACAAAGGGAGATAACCACAAACTGTGACAACATAAAGCCACAAATATCAATACTGACGCTGGGAATCTGGAGGTTTGATATTGGGAGCCATCTTCTAATGGGTTTAACTATTGTTGCGGGTTTCCCTGACAAGCCCCAATGTAACCATGTGCCTCTATAAATCACGGGGGACACTCATATGTTTTGGGTACGTTTCTCCCCTGGAAATAATCGACTAACTACGAGCCGGGTCCCCCCGCATTGAAAAAGCTATCTGCGCCACTACTATAAATGTTTTAGCCGTTGTCTCTTTGGGATGATACTAGACAGTGGTCGATCAGGTTAAACCTTAAGAGCTTCAGGTTAAACCTATAAAGATAATAACAACAGATTATTATTTTAGGTTTAATTATTAAAAGAAATGTTCATAAACAGAAGAGAACTACTAGAGTTCTGATTACATTAAATATATGTTCACAGTATATTTCAATATATATAGATATCACCCAATAAACTATTATAAACAATATTATGTGTTCACTTTTTTCTACATAAGTTTAAGCCAACAAGGATAATAAATTGTACCATGTATTTGTAATAACACAAGTCTAAGCAAGAATATTGTGCGTATTTGGAATTGAACTACACTGATTAAATTGTATACAATGGAAAATGAAATAAATGCAAATTATAATTATAATTAGTAGACACAAGTATATTTTTTTTATACTAGGGAATATTTACATTTCTATTATCACTTCCTTCAATGAACCACTTAAGAAAACTGGCGTTCATTTTTCGATGAACGCTAGTTTGTCACGTGACACTATGACGTCGTCAAAGCACAACAATGACGTAATCTAAGACTTGTGGCAAATTCAAGCAAATTATCATATAAAAAAGTCAAAATTTGATTAATAAAAGTATCTGAATATAAATATAAGAATAAAACGTTGGTCTCATTAGCATTATTGGTTTGTAAACGCAATAGATCACGCCACAAACATACATAAATGACTTCGTCATTTATTCAGTTTGTCACGTGATCTATTGCGTTTACACACCAATAATGCTAATGAGACCAACGTTTAATTCTTAAAATGACTAGGAAATGTCCAGGGAAATGACTAGGAAATGACGTATAAAATATATGTTGCAAGTATATTTCTCTACTGAGTACTAACTCACAACAGTAGGCCCACCGCAATCGTATTTTATTTTATTTTATTAAACTGGAGTAACGGAAATTTTTACGGAAGTAGCCGAGCGGTAACCGACTGGACTCACAATAGACGCCATCTTTTTTTCTATCTCGCCGCTTCGAGTATTCCAAGTTTCAAATAATGAAAATGATAATAAATTACCATTAAACCAAATTTAAAATCATGTCCGAACACAAATGGTCTAAAAAATCCACACATGATTCCATAATTACAATTTTTGACAGCAATAGCAAATGTAATTTTTTTCACTCCGAGCCAAGGTCCATAACTTCCAGTCCTCTATTGCCAGAATGCATTTGAATAATTATATGTAGTTTTGCCAGATTACATAATCATGAAGTTTATATGATAACCAACACTTCAGTTAAAACAAGCAACAATAAAGTATGTAATAAAAGTACAACCGTACATGTGTCTATAGGATTTGAATATTGCACTCGGGGCTTGGCGTAGGGATACAAGGGATATCACTCGTGTGCAATATTCAAACCATATTGACACACTATTTTATTGACCAAGTTTGAGAACTTGATTTTGTTCATTGTAAGAGGTAGTATCGATTTAAACAATGCTACAACAGCATGGGCTATCATCATCACCTCCCTCCCCCTCCTCCTCATTATCATTATCATCACCTCCCTCCTCCTCCTCCTCCTCCTCCTCCTCCTCCTCCTCCTCCTCATCATCATCATCATCATCATCATCATCATCATCATCATCATCATCATCATCATCATCATCATCATCATCATCATCTACAGATATTCTTATTTCCTTGATTTCATCTGAAAGGACAGAATGAGATTTTATTAGAATTTTAACATTTGTTGAGTAATCGTAACATGGATCATCACCTAGAAAATAACCAGTAGACTGAAACAAATCGAAGCCCAGCGAGCCACGGGACAGTCCTGACATAATCCATGTTAATCAATTTTATAATGAACTTTAATTTAGATAAATATGGGGGACAATTAAAAACAAATGAAAAATCCAGGCAAACAATAATACAATATATGGATCTACTTAATTTAAATGACGTTTACCGAACATTACACCCTACTAAAAAGTGCTACACTTGGAAAAGAAATAAGCCCATTATATGTTCAAGATTAGACATGTTTTTTGCAAGTAATGGTATTACAAATAAGATAACAATATGCGATAGTCAGCATGGCTATAGGTCAGACCATAGCATAATTTTTCTTAAATTGGATATAGCCAAAGATAAAAAGGGACCAGGATTCTTTAAAATAAGCCCAACATTACTTTTAGATCCAGAATATGTCATAAATATTAGAAAACTCATCACACAATGTAAAGATAAATACTCAGGTTCTGACCCACAAACCTTGTGGGAATTAATTCAACTAGACATAAGAGGTGAAACAATCCAATATTCCAGTCGTAAAAGGAAAAATAATCTTAAAAAAGAAAATGAACTAGAAACAAAACAAAAACTGCTTCTACAACAACAACCCTTATCTTTCTCAGATTATAACGAAATACAAAATATCCATACAGAACTGGAAGATTTGAATAAGCGCAAATTAGCTGGGGTTATGATGAGGGCTCGGGCAAAAAATCTTGTTGATCCGGAAAATTGTAGTAAATTTTATTTGAATCTTGAAAAACGCGAAAGCGAAAAAAAGGTAATTTCTACTCTTTATGATAAATCAAATAACCTCATAACTAATCAGAAAGACATTCTGCAGGAAATCACACTATTTTACGAAAACCTCTATGATTCGACAAAATTAATTGATGGTGAATTTGAACAACAAATTGATTACTTTTTTAAACAATGCGAAAACGACATCCCTAAACTCACTGAAACTGATCGATACATATGCGAAGGAGCCATCACAGATATTGAATGTAAAGAAGTTATAAAATCCCTAAAAAATGGCAAATGCCCAGGAAGTAGTGGTCTAAGTATTGAATTTTATAAGATCTTTTGGAAAGAAATTGGTCCTTTTGTTCTTAATTCCTTTAATGACTCTTTAACAAAAATCAGCTTAGTATTTCACAAAGACATGGGATTATATCACTCCTTCCTAAATCAGAAAAAGATACAAAATATATAAAAAACTGGAGACCCATCAGTCTATTAAATTGCGATTACAAAATCTTAACTAAAGTTATTGCAAATAGAATGAAAAAAATACTTAATAATATTATTCATGAAGATCAGAAAGGTTTCATAAAAGGGCGATACATTGGGGAAAATTTGAGAGACATTTTTGATATAATAGAATTTCTAGAAGAAAACAATGAAGAAGCGATGTTATTCCAAATTGATTTCCAAAAAGCATTTGATTCCTTACAATGGGTTTTTATTGATAAAACACTGGATTTCTTTGGCTTTGGGAAAATGCTTAAAAGATGGATAAATTTATTTTATACTAACATAACAAGTAGTATTTTAAACAATGGCTGGGCATCAAATCCTTTTGCAATACACAGGGGAGTGAGACAGGGTTGTCCTTTATCACCATATATTTTTATATTGTGCGCAGAAATTCTAGCATCTGTTTTGAGAAACGATCCGTTATACAAAGGCATACAAATTAAAAACTGCACCAAAAAAGTCTCTCAATTTGCCTACGATACGACCCTTTTATTAGACACAAAATTGACAACTTTGAAAACTGTTTTAAAAATACTTGAAAATTTTGGCGAAATTAGTGGTTTAAACCCGAACTTGGAAAAATGCGAATTAACAAGAATTGGTAAGACCACAAATCAAAATTTTCCATACGAAACTCCAAACGACATAAGAGTAATTACGGATGTGATTAAAATCCTTGGCATATATATTCCAGTAAACAATAAACTACAAGACATCATCAAATTAAACTACGATAAAAAACTTGTAAAAATAAAAAACACCTTAAATCTATTTAAAGGTAAAATTAACATTTAACCGAACTATTCACCCACTTAATAATATATAAAAAACACAAAATGGAATGGGCATAAAAGGATTTATTTATCACAAAACCTTAAAAAACAAGATCCAAACAATAAAAATGAACCTAATGTGGTTATAATGTGGAGAGAGATTCCCCTGCCGCGCTAGCTTAAATGATAGTAGGGACTACTAAGACTATGCAAACCAAAATACACCAGTAATAACTACTGGGTGTGGAGGGTGGGTTTGAAATGCAAATGTTCTTAAAGAAATATTTTTTCAGCCATGCTGGCAATGAACAAATTTATAACATTCAACAAGAAACGAAAGATCATAGACTAACATAAGCTGTGTACAAAAACGAGATCCGAACACAAAATGAATATATATTTATACTGTTACTGAAAATTAAAAACGTATTAAAACTATTAATACTCATTTTAACCGAACTATTCACCCACTTAATAATATATAAAAAACACAAAATGGAATGGGCATAAAAGGATTTATTTATCACAAAACCTTAAAAAACAAGATCCAAACAATAAAAATGAACCTAATGTGGTTATAATGTGGAGAGAGATTCCCCAAACCCCAGAGAAGAGGTGGAGGAGGTTAAGAGGGGAGGTTAGATCCAAAAACTTGCATAGCCCCTAGTTTTTGAGAATCTGTTGCATTTAGATATCGCAAATATGCTGCACTTTTCCAGAAACCTAATTCCTGTATCATATCTGCTGAAATTCCGGACTGAGCTGCCCATTGTGCCCCTCCTCTACGGAAAGAATGACCTGTAAATTGACATAAACCTGTAAATCCAGTTTTCCTAATTAACAATCGAAGATGTTTAATAAAGAAGGTATAAGTAAGAGGTTGACCAAAGGTACTGCATAGTAAAGGATCATTAACCCGGGACGAGTTTATATTGTGCATATGCACTAAAGATGAAAGGGCAATAGTAGGACACAATTCGTGTCCTGGTAAAAAAGGTAAAATAACATGAAGTTCCTTTTGTCGGAACTGTAACGTTTTCGTACATCGCAAGTCAACAACTGCTCCTTCTTCTACAAAACTAACATCTCCTAATCTCAATAGTTTATCTTGACAATTATCCTTAAATAAAAAATTTCCTGGCCGCAACATACCAAAAAATCCTAATAAACATGCGACCCAAAAACAGAGGTCAGACAATATTGACAAGTCTAATAACGGTTTAATAGCCAATAGATGACATGGCTTGATAGGAATGGCACCTTCTTGTGAATCTCCTAAGACTCGACGGATGCCTGTTAATGCATGAGAAACTTTCCAATCTTCAAAAGGATCCGATAATCTGTTAATCTTATGCAAATGTTTAACAATACAAATATATGACATGATGGAAGAATACTTAAACTGTTTGATAGAGGCTAAATATGTTAAGTATAGCAAAGCTGAATGACTAGATAAAGGGGTTAATTGGATCTTAATTATATCACAAAATTCTACATAGCACTTTAGATGGGACCGGTAAGTTTTTCTGCTGGATTTCGACCATCCTTCTTTCAGGAATACATCTGATGCTGACTCTAACTGATTAAGCAACTGCAGGCCATCTGCAAGACAAAAAAGTCTCTGACATATGTGTTAGAAGCTCAGAACGTGTGAAAGGTAATAAACCTGAGCTGTAGGAAGACATCAATGAAAATGCTTTCTGCAAGTTATTGGGCTCATTAAGTCTAGACAAGAGATCTGGGATAATATTTTTACACCCAGGAATATATTTTGCATGTACATTGAAATTATATAACCTTTGTAAATCAAATAAATGTCTTAACCATATCATTACTAATTTGTCTTTACTGGTACCCTTATTAAATATAGATTTACTCGTAATATTGTCTGTAGACACGATAACTTGTTTGTTTGCGAGAGCGGGGGCCCATCTATATAAGGCTATGACTATAGCCAAAGTCTCTTTAATATTTATATGTTCATGAACTAAGTCACTTTCCGGGAAGTCGAGTTCCCAGTTCACATAATAAAAGTCTCCCTCGTATGTACCGGCACCTCCTATATTACAGGCGTCAGTCTTAATTGACGTCACGGGTCTAGTATCGAGAAACGACACCGCCCCATTCATCGCAACAATGCTCTGAATCCACCAGTCAATATCCAAGTGAAACTCAGGTGAAAGTCGAACTTTATGATTACGAGCCTTCAAAGTCATATTCAAATCTATGAGTCTACGCAAAAATGTGCGTCCACCTTGCACTACACGACTGGCCCAATTTAGTTTACCGATTAGACTTTCTAACTGCCTTTTTGAAGCTCGTTGACGTGTTTTGAATTCTATAAGAAGGCTTTTAAAAGCACACAGTTTGTCGTCAGGTAAATTCAAAGTTAGGTCATTGGTATCTATAGACACTCCCAGAAAAATTAGGATTTGATTTGGACCCTCGACTTTTTTCCAGTTAATACGAAAACCAAGAGAACGCAGTAAAGAAATCAATTTTAACAAAGCATAATTACACTTGTCGAATGTAGGTTCGATTATCAAGAAATCGTCTAAATAGGCAATGACCGTAATATCGTATAACACCTTCGCGATTCTACACACGGCACTACTCAATCTTTGAAAAATTTGTGGAGATTTTGCACATCCGAAGGGTAGCTTAGTATCACATAAAATTGTATCACTTGTATCCCCTGAAAAACGCCATCGAAGGCCTGTAAGCCGTTGATCCGATTTACAAATTGGAACACTTCTGAATGCTGATGATAAATCCACTTTTGCGAGCCAATAACCCTTGTGAATTAGTTTACATGCTGTATCCAAATCCATATATTTACACGACTTATCAATAACAAGAGAATTTAAACTAGTACCCAGGGGTAAACTTGCATCATGTATTAGCCTCACTTTTTCTAAAGACTTAGGTATAGCACCTAATGCTGATATAATTTTAGGCTTATCGGTACAAATGCTATAATTATTGTGCTCTAATTCCTCAATTATTTGCTCTTCGACCAATTTATGATGAATTTCCGAAGATTTATGATTTTTAACACACACACTATCAACATTACATTCAATATCCGTAATTTTAAAACCGTTTAAAATACCATCGAGTAAAAATTCACGGTCAAAGTCTTGTTTTGGTAGCGAGGACGCCCAAGCATTATAATTCAATTCAGAGCATATACTGTTATTGCTTGGGTCTACATTGGGTCTATTAGTTACGTTGGTGGATTTGACTGTGTCTGATTTGAAGAGTTTTTTGACTGATTATAAGGCGTTGAAGTATTTGCGAAATTTGAAGTATTTGCGAAATTTGAATTCTTGCTATTTGTATTGTGACGTGCTGCTCCGTGAGCTGTACTGTAACAAATTGTGCAGTTGTGAGCCAACCGGCATCTTGTGTCACTTCGAATACAGCAGCCTGGTGAATTATACCTCCTACAGATTTCCCGGCCATCTGGCATGAACGGGCCTTTGCGACGATTATCACTATTCGAATTACCCTTATCCAACTCCTTTAGGGCTGTGATGGTAGAATTATTTTGCTTGGGTATTAAATGAAAATTCCGTAACTCTGCTAATGGCGTACCCCAAGAAAAATGCTCAGCTGCCTGCCTTTCCCTATATTCTTTATCATAAAGAAGCACTGATTGCCAGACATGATTGGCTGCCAATCGAAAAACTGACTGCATATACTGAAGATAACCATCTTTATCTACCAACTTCAGGGAGAATAATATCTGTAAACTGGCATAAGCCCACTGTTCAAGAGTTACTTTGCCTAAGGATTGGCGTCTAGTTCCGAGTTGGAGTTTTGTCCCTTGACCCAAATCTATCAAATGACTGTCTTCAATAATGTCCAATGGGTTAGTCCATATAAAGTCTACTATTTGTTTAGCTTTACCTGCTCTAGTATTAGATGAAGGCTGGACATCTTGTTCCTCAGGAGTGTTTAAGCTAGATGTATCTGGTTGATTTGAACTTAGTTCCAATATGTCCCTCTTTAGATTCTCTGCCTCTCTTTCCAGCTTCAACTTTTCCACCGTTACTTTCATCTGTATCACCTCTTGTCTTAGAATTTGTAATTCATGCTGTTTTTCTGATGTGTGTTGGTTAGGGGATAGTTGAGAGTAGGTTTGATGGGTGGTGCTGGTCCGTGGTAAGCCCATCTCAACTGAAACTGGCGTACTGAGACTGGAACGTGTCTCCTCTTTTAGACCTGCCATAGGCCTAGGTAAGCCCCTTGTTGATTTTTCCGACCAACTAGATTTCAACTCTGACAGCTTGGCTTGTAAAGACTTCTTGTCTTGAACAGGGGTAGTTTTTCCATTAAGACTGGTCCTAGAACCTAATGCAAGGCCTAGTGCATCCGGTAAAGGAAAATTAGCCATTTCCTCCTTCCCATCAAAATCTGGGTATAAAAAATCGTCCATTGCCTTAGATTTTCCTGATGTTATCCTCTTCGATCTGCCTTTTACCCCTGCCATTATGTTACACAGATTGTCAATATCAAATAAGTTGGTAATTTAGCTTTGAAATGCAAATGTTCTTAAAGAAATATTTTTTCAGCCATGCTGGCAATGAACAAATTTATAACATTCAACAAGAAACGAAAGATCATAGACTAACATAAGCTGTGTACAAAAACGAGATCCGAACACAAAATGAATATATATTTATACTGTTACTGAAAATTAAAAACGTATTAAAACTATTAATACTCATCACTACGAGGTAAAATAAGTATCATTAAATCATTAGCTCTTCCCCAAATTTTATACCAAATTTCAATTTTACCAGACCCCCCACATGGATATCTTAAGGAATTAGACCGATTGTTTTTTAATTTTATATGGGACGACAAACCAGCAAAAATTAAAAGAGATATTTTATGTTCTCAATAGATGGTGGGGGTTTGGACGCCCCCGATATTTTCACTTTTGCAAATGCAATAAAAATATCATGGACCCAAAAATATTTTACACAACTGAAAACCCACGTTTGGAAACATAGTATTAACAAACTCTTGAAACTAGACAATAGAATTAACCCTTTTCAGCTAAATCTCAATCAAACCGACATTGAAAAATTAGGGATAAAGAATACATTCATCAAAGAAATACTGTCTGCTTATTCAAAAATTAACCACTCAAATAAGGTATCTAAAGATAGCATTATTTGGTATAATTCTAATATAAAGATTAATAAACATGTAACATTTTATAAAAATTGGTTCGAAAATAATATTTATAAAGTGTATGACTTATTAGATGGAAAGGATAACTTTTTCTCGTACGAGAAGTTCTGCAAAAAATACTGTAACCTTAAAGTAGACTTTGTTACATATTTAGGTCTGATAACTGCTATTAAAAAAAATGTTATATCCGAACAATCATTATCAAATACTTACAGCTGCAAAGAAGCCTACACTGAATTACGTAAAACACTTAACAAATCAATCAAATTAGGAGAAAACAAATGGATAAACCTCACATGCAAACAGGAAACTCAAATATATTTTCGAAAAATTAAACAGCTTACAAACAGCTCGATTCTGCGAAACTTTCAATTTAAACTATTACATAAAATTCTACCAAATAATTCATTTCTTCATAAGATAAAATATATTGCTTCCCCATTATGTACACTATGTGATGAAGAAATAGACAGCCTGGAACACTATCTCTTTTATTGCAATACTAGTCAATTGTTTCTTAATGAACTAATTTCGCTCATAAATAAAAACGTCGAACACAAAATTAAACTTGACCTATCTAGTGTTATATTTAACACCCTTGAAAACCATAATTCCTTCGTAGAATTTATTCTTTTATATGCAAAATACTATATACACTGCTGTAAATATAAATCTTGTCAGCCAACTCTAGGACATTTCTTACAGAAACTTAACACTCAACAACTTGTAGAAAATGAAGCTGCTCTTATCAATAACAACATAGAAAAGCACAATGCGAAATGGTCAATTATAAAAACTGTAACACAACATTAGGCTCAACCTACACCTTCTCAGCCGGTTCTTCTCTATCCTGTCAACTATCTTTATTTTCTCTCTACTTTTTCTTTATGTTCTATTAATTCTTTCTCCGTAAAAATATTACAAAAATTTGTCTGCACAACTTTCAGAGAAATAATGATTTAAAAATGTATGAAAAATGTTATGTGTAATATAGGCTTTTGTAATAAAAAATAGACGTAGAAAAAAAAAAAAAAAATACATGTTTTTGAGGGGCATTACTTTGCCTCCCATAACTTCGGAAAGAGTGTTTCTTTTAGATGTTACCTATGTTTCGTCAAAATGTACTTAATAATATTATTCATGAAGATCAGAAAGGTTTCATAAAAGGGCGATACATTGGGGAAAATTTGAGAGACATTTTTGATATAATAGAATTTCTAGAAGAAAACAATGAAGAAGCGATGTTATTCCAAATTGATTTCCAAAAAGCATTTGATTCCTTACAATGGGTTTTTATTGATAAAACACTGGATTTCTTTGGCTTTGGGAAAATGCTGAAAATATGGATAAATTTATTTTATACTAACATAACAAGTAGTATTTTAAACAATGGCTGGGCATCAAATCCTTTTGCAATACACAGGGGAGTGAGACAGGGTTGTCCTTTATCACCATATATTTTTATATTGTGCGCAGAAATTCTAGCATCTGTTTTGAGAAACGATCCGTTATACAAAGGCATACAAATTAAAGACTGCACCAAAAAAGTCTCTCAATTTGCCTACGATACGACCCTTTTATTAGACACAAAATTGACAACTTTGAAAACTGTTTTAAAAATACTTGAAAATTTTGGCGAAATTAGTGGTTTAAAACCGAACTTGGAAAAATGCGAATTAACAAGAATTGGTAAGACCACAAATCAAAATTTTCTATACGAAACTCCAAACGACATAAGAGTAATTAAGGATGTGATTAAAATCCTTGGCATATATATTCCAGTAAACAATAAACTACAAGACATCATCAAATTAAACTACGATAAAAAACTTGTAAAAATAAAAAACACCTTAAATCTATTTAAAGGTAAAATTAACACACTACGAAAAATAAGTATTATTAAATCATTAGCTCTTCCCCAAATTTTATACCAAATTTCAATTTTACCAGACCCCCCACATGGATATCTTAAGGAATTAGACCGATTGTTTTTTAATTTTATATGGGACGACAAACCAGCAAAAATTAAAAGAGATATTTTATGTTCTCCAATAGATGGTGGGGGTTTGGACGCCCCCGATATTTTCACTTTTGCAAATGCAATAAAAATATCATGGACCCAAAAACTATTTTACACAACTGAAAACCCACGTTTGGAAACATAGTATTAACAAACTCTTGAAACTAGACAATAGAATTAACCCTTTTCAGCTAAATCTCAATCAAACCGACATTGAAAAATTAGGGATAAAGAATACATTCATCAAAGAAATACTGTCTGCTTATTCAAAAATTAACCACTCATATAAGGTATCTAAAGATAGCATTATTTGGTATAATTCTAATATAAAGATTAATAAACATGTAACATTTTATAAAAATTGGTTCGAAAATAATATTTATAAAGTGTCAGACTTATTAGTTGGAAAGGATAACTTTTTCTCGTACGAGAAGTTCTGAAAAAAATACTGTAACCTTAAAGTAGACTTTGTTACATATTTAGGTCTGATAACTGCTATTAAAAAAAATGTTATATCCGAACAATCATTATCAAATACTTACAGCTGCAAAGAAGCCTACACTGAATTACGTAAAACACTTAACAAATCAATCAAATTAGGAGAAAACAAATGGATAAACCTCACATGCAAACAGGAAACTCAAATATATTTTCGAAAAATTAAACAGCTTACAAACAGCTCGATTCTACGAAACTTTCAATTTAAACTATTACATAAAATTCTACCAAATAATTCATTTCTTCATAAGATAAAATATATTGCTTCCCCATTATGTACACTATGTGATGAAGAAATAGACAGCCTGGAACACTATCTCTTTTATTGCAATACTAGTCAATTGTTTCTTAATGAACTAATTTCGCTCATAAATAAAAACGTCGAACACAAAATTAAACTTGACCTATCTAGTGTTATATTTAACACCCTTGAAAACCATAACTCCTTCGTAGAATTTATTCTTTTATATGCAAAATACTATATACACTGCTGTAAATATAAATCTTGTCAGCCAACTCTAGGACATTTCTTACAGAAACTTAACACTCAACAACTTGTAGAAAATGAAGCTGCTCTTATCAATAACAACATAGAAAAGCACAATGCGAAATGGTCAATTATAAAAACTGTAACACAACATTAGGCTCAACCTACACCTTCTCAGCCGGTTCTTCTCTATCCTGTCAACTATCTTTATTTTCTCTCTACTTTTTCTTTATGTTCTATTAATTCTTTCTCCGTAAAAATATTACAAAAATTTGTCTGCACAACTTTCAGAGAAATAATGATTTAAAAATGTATGAAAAATGTTATGTGTAATATAGGCTTTTGTAATAAAAAATAGACGTAGAAAAAAAAAAAAAAAAAAAAAAAATACATGTTTTTGAGGGGCATTACTTTGCCTCCCATAACTTCGGAAAGAGTGTTTCTTTTAGATGTTACCTATGTTTCGTCAAAATGTCTTTTTGGATTTAGAGTTTCGTTTTGTGGTTCGGATCGTTAGTACTTGGTTTCTTTATTCCTAAGTTTTATAACGTGTGTTCAATCTGATTGTAAATATGCAATAAAATATGAATATGAATATAGAAATACTGCATTGTTCAATTCGTGTAAACTAGGTAAGAGATTTACCTGTCGGGTGAAACAGTTCCTCATACTGATCGAGATGTTTCTTTGGTTTATATTTATCATCTGTTCCACCACAGATCTCAAAATATATTGGATACCCATTCTCAGGTAGTTCTATTATTCTATAGCCATCGGGAGAAAACTGCCATTTCTCGATCTGTAACAATGAATTTAAACTATACAATCGTTATATTGCAAATTGTGAGACTGCAGAAACTGCCTAAGTTTAAATGTCGTTTCCTGTCAATTATTCCAAAAATCCACTTTTTCATCCATTCAGCATTGGCCAAATCTGAAGTATCTCAGTTATTCATTAGGAGCACATAGCCAATCAATCTAATCAAAATTAAATTCCATTTTCGTTTTTTATAGTTTTTTTAGAAAAAAAAAACGAAATGTAATTTTAATTAGATTGATATCCAATTGGTCATAGTCCAGTTCGCTATGTTCTTGATATATTTTCGTTCAGAATTCTTGGAGATTAGGAAAACTATACATTTTTGTACATACTACTGATAGTAGTATCAGGACCAACTACAGATGCCACAGATGCATCCTCACCTGACTATTTCATGATTGCCCAGTTGTTGAAGATGAGAACAGTCAACACCATGCTCAAATACGTGAGGCCAACGTGCACGCTTGCTGTATTTCTCTGCTGTGCACTGATGCTGAGATCACGTCTATTTTTAGATTTTCTGGGGACGCCCCTTGCCCAAGCTACTGTGCTAGGCACATGTACGATCCAATATACGTTCATATAATTGTATTAGTATTGTTATATGGCCACCTTCGGGATACTCTGAGAACACAAACAATTAGTTGATTTTACCAATTTCATGTTCATGAAAATGTGATTATTCAGCAATAAGGAGATTTATTATACCTAGCACCTTATAAGTTGTCCCAATGGATTCCTTGACCTCGAAAATGTATGTTTAGACACCAAAATCATGAGTCTGGGACGTTTAGAAGCTGAGATATTGGCGGATTTTCGAAAAAACAGTCGCCATTTTGAAAATCAAAGATGGCCGCCATAGAATGTTTGGAAAAAATGTAAACATTGTTTTTCAGATTCAATAGGTCCTAAGCTTTCCAAAAATGTATAGTTTTCCTAATCTCCAAGAATTCTGAACGAAAATACATAGCGAACTGGACTATCACGTGGTTAACTGAAAAGCGTCACTAATGAATGTTTCTGGCATGATCAATTGCGTTTACACTCACATACTATACAGAACAACGTTTAAAGATGGGTTTTCGCATTTTTCTGGGTCAAATCAAGCTTACTAATTGATTAATTGGTATATCTTATGAACATGTGTTTGTAGGTTATTTAGCCGTATGTGGACGTAGAAAAACATGGGGAATTCATTTTACTTCATCAGCTTCAAAACGCTAATTTTAGTCTCCATGTTTGATCACGTGACCAAATGACGTCATATATGACGTCGTGTGATTGAAGCTGTGTAAGAATACCAAAATACACGAGAGGATATCGGCACATTCTTTTGAAAATAATAGCCAATCAAATTGAATATTGGAAATCGGGCCGATCGGAAATGTAAACGTGCGGATTCCCTCGGTAATTACAAGTTAATTAGAGACAGCACAGATTAACTTATGTACTCGGAAGTCGTTAGGATAACTGGCCAATCGATTTATATAAGAGTTTGACACATAACAAAAATTTGAAACAAAAATTAAGGAAACCATCTTTAATATACTTATTTACATTTAGATACTGTTTTATACTCGTCACAAACCTTAATCATTGTTTGACACCCATTGGATTCAAATCCCATACCGCATTGAATTCAATATACTGTGTCTAACATAGCTTGCCCTTAACTGCTCTGATATTTAACGTCTCTCATTACGCACTATGAGCCAACTCCCCCTCCCCCACCCTAAACCACGCCCCCGCCATAATCTCCACTCGGTCTGCCAAAACGCTTTTTTCAATATGCAGCTCTGGAATTCATTTTCTCTTTCCAATAAATCTAGCTCATCGTATGATGTATTTGAGAAAACCTTAAAAACCGAATTGTTCAAAAAGGCGTTCTAAACTCACGTTTTAAACTGTAAAGTCTATTTTATGTACATTTTTATTGATCTATTTTATTTAAAGGGACAGTCAGAATAGCAGCTCAATGTGTTTTTAATCAACCCCTCAAAAACAAATTCAGTTTGATCACACAGATACAGAGATATAATGAGCATACTTTAGAATTACTTTCAGGTAACATTTGCGACGTTTTTGTTAATGAACATTCTTTAAAAAAAAAAGCAGAATGGCCCTTTAATTTGCCTTGATTGTTGATTGTTATTATTATGTTAAATGTTCGATGTATTTTATATGATTATATGACTGTATCTGCACCATGAACTGAGCTGCTTTTCTAGCAGAACAGTTGGGGCATTATAAATGCAATAAATTATAATTATAATAAGTTTGAACATATATTCGTTATATTGTCACGTGACAAACTAGAGTTTATTGAAAAATACATTATTTCATTTTGTAACTGGTTTAGGGTGTGATAAAGAAATACAAACCAGTTGTGTAACTGCATTAAAACACTTTTAGCATCTACTTACATTTGAAAATAGAGCAAATATTTGGCACCATGCCCCTCCCCCTCAATACGTTTCATAAAGACAAGCCACTACTCGTGCTTTTGGGTTCTTCCAGTTTTTACATTATATATTCTTTTTCCTGGCTAGGCTACTGCAACTAATTGTTTAGTGAAATAAACTTACTTCAGAGTCGGTATAATACGATGCCACGCATTCATGGGTTTCTCTGTCCCAAACAATTAATTCATTTCTATCTGACGTGAAGAAGAAAGGACTATTTATCATAGTACTGATATCTACTTTCCAACTGTGTCCTAATAATTCCGATACAGTACCTACAATTAATAATATAAATTATTGAAATGACTCATGAATATGCATGTTGATTAATTTTGGCCTGCCATGGAAACGACAATACTTTATGAACAGTAGAGTAGGCTGTAGAATTTTTGAACTATTGTTGTGTCTTTTATATACACAATAAAGCAAAAGATTGCAAATCAGCTGTTAAATATTTTGTAGAGCATGTATGTGCAATACAGTGTATAATAATGTGAAATATCATCAAATATGCGTCCAAAGGGATTCAACCTGTCCCAGAACAAGCGTTCCGAAAAACAACTGATCAGTCGCCTTGTTTAGTAATATCAAGAACTAGATTTATTTACCAGTTTCTATGTTGAATACTTTAACAATGTCATAGTATGATGTGACTAATGTTGTATTATCTAACACCTTTTGGTTTACATCGTCATAGTCTTCTACGTGATAGTAAACAGACAGAATCTGTTGAACTTTTTCTGCAAAAGAAAATGGTTAAAATGTGGATCCATGTAAATAGTGAAAAATGTGACAAAAATACTGACAAATTCCCGGCCTTAGACTAAGGTGCGGTTGATCGAATCTCTTTCAGGGCAGTGTTTTAGTGTAAATGCTAAAAACATAATAATATAACTTTGTCAATTTGATCGCTTTGATTACAGTTTCATGATCTGAGTAGATAATAGGCGTTGAAAGTCGACACTGGGCCGACTGTCGGAAGCACTGGACAGTGGCCAAGGTTTCAGAATTTCTTGGCTGACCTAGTTAACAGTGTAATAATGTTTAGTTTTCACAGAACGTTTGAAAGCCGACACTGGATAATAACTTACTGGTTTCAATATTCCATACTACTGATCTTACTCCTTCAGAACCATTATTTGAGATACTGTTTGATGTAAAATATCGTAACTGTATAAAATATTTGCCATCAGCTGTTAATGCACTCTTAATAAAATCCCCTTTTTCATCCTCCTTACACCCGGGTATCATACTGGCTGTCAATTGATATAATACTTGTTTTTGAACCATATCTAATAGCACGACATTACTACTATATTTGATACCACAGGCTATTCGTGTACCTGTATCATTCATCTGAAATAATCAGAGTTTACTAAACTGTAACGGTGTTCTGATTCGTTTTAACTGAATTAATGATGGAACTGTTCGAATAATTCCGTTACAAGACAGTTGATATATATTCACCGTACGAAACTACGTATGATTCCTATATACCGATTTACGTATGGTTCTTACAGTTGATATCCTAAGTAGGGTTCTTACATACGAACTATTGTATCAACTTCGAAACTGGACTAGCGTATAACTTCGTATACTCTAAATGATCGCCAGATTGAATAAATTATACTTTGACCAACCAAAACCAAGCTGTAGAAATGTTTTTTTTTTTTGCAGATCATTAACAGCCTATCAAATCAAGTTGGCTTCTCTTGTCCATGGCTGCCTATCATAATATTAGTCGCGACCATTTACGAAGGTTGAGCCGAATGACGTATAGTTATACGTATGGGTCTTACTAGTCCGGAACATGCTGACTCTATTCCCAGCCTTTCATAGATATTTACACATGTAAGACAAACTGGTATTATTTTAAGTCATTACAACACCTCTACTTTCTATTCATATAAGTTTAAGCATCATATATGAAAATAAGGAAACCAATTTTTGATGTACTTACCACGATTGTTCTCATCTGTTCATCGCATCCTTTTATTATTTCAACTTTCCCAGTCTCGATATCAATTATCTCCAGATTTGTTCTTTCCCGAGACAATACACAAAATTCTTTAAAATAAAAATTTAAAAGTCAATCAGAAAATTAAATTTATGGCCATGCCAAGGGTATTTTGGGGTTTTAACCACATAAAGTCACAATTGTGTCTAAGCATCCTTAGCATTACACCAACAACGGAATATGGTATACAAGTATTCAGCAATGATATTCTAGAATTCATGAGCTGGGACCTAGATTAGATTCAATGTTCCGCAACATATTTCCCAGAACTTTAATTCAATTCTGTTTCAGATTTTGTAGTTGTCAAATTGTCATAAAAGGACAAGAAGAAAATGATTTGGTAAAAATCAGTACTTACCTTTTTTAGAAGGAAAAATTTTAATATCATCATCATACCTTATAACCACTTTAAATGATTTTTCTATTTCACCTGTTTTAGCATTGTATAAAATAACACCTTTAGGATAAGTACAAAGATAGCGAGTTCCTCCTAAATTATAGATATATCTAAGTTTACCAATAAACTGAAAGGTAAAACAACAATTTACAAAACCTTATTGATACACTCGGTATCTAAAGGGCATTAGTTTTCAAGCTAAAATAATCGTGAGAAACCTCATCAATAGCCCTCGTTTTGCTAGATTGATTTATTCTGTGTTTTCCTGTTTATGTGTTAAAATGTTTCATTAAATATGCTCGAATATCGTCATTTTTCGAAATAAATTCAACAATCACAGTTCCGCCGTATATAGCTAAAGGGTACAAATATTATAAGCTTAATTTTTTCCATAATATAGTAAAAGTATAAAATTCTTTCTCTGTGATTAAACTGTGTGTTTAACCATCTGATAGACATGAGACCCAATTTGCCCCTGTGATCAGAAACTCAGGACAAACAATTGTTTTTTACCTTGTCTCTCTTTACCACCCTATCTTGAAACAAATCAAACACTTCTATAAAACTATCGCCATATCTATCTGTATCTGTTGTTAGAACGTATCGTTGATTATCATTAAGTGTGCAACTCCTGTAAAAAATATAGCTTAATTTAAATATATTAAAGAGATTGTAAAGAGATTGGTTTTCTTTATGTGTAACGGGGACATTGATAGCATCAATTTGAACCGTTACAATTACCATTTACATGACACCCTTGTAAAAATACCAAAATTTTGATTTTTTACTTGAAGAAAATCTATATTATATTCTTGATCCTATCGATCAGGGCCAAATTTATCGGATTGAGGTTTTCCATGTAATCTTTCCATGTCTGTACCTGCAGACTGAATGAAAAGACTTTAATTACAATTGTTCACAAAATGTTATTCTTCACCTTTTTAAAGTCTCCTTTAAAATTGAATGGGGTTAATTACTCTCAGGTGGAAAAATCTGAACATAAATGAATTAATACTCCCTTATACTTACTGAATAAATGCTTTATCAGACGTTGATTTCTGAAGTTCTTCATTGCGGCTTAGATCCCAAATACAAAGTATTCCATTGAACCCAGATGTAACAAATGTGTTCATGTCCAACGTTCTGACATGATGTACCCAGGTTGTATGTTGCAAGATAACAATTCCTTCCTCTGTCTCCATATCAACAACTGTAACACCTTTGTTTAAGTTCGGGTAATAGAAAGTTTTACTGTCTGGTGTTATTTGACAGTCCAAGATTTGTTCATCTCCCTCTGAAATAATTCAAAAATTTTCATTCTTGTATGTCTGAACAAAACTTTAACTTTAATATCAAACTTTATAATGTCAATTTGAATGAACAGGATATATTTTTGTACTGTTGGGTCTAAATAATGGACACTCTTTTCTGAGATATTGTATCATTGGCCTTTTTATTAAAAATAATTCTAGAGTATCCTGGTGCCATTTCTTGATGAATCAAGTTGATGAATAAATCCAGTGATGTATTTGGAAAGAGGACATGGCACCATGCTCCCCTAACTAAATTTCACTTAAAAACATAAAATTTGAGCATTTTCGTGCCAGTGGTGTTACTAGATGATTGGGGGCTAGTGGTTTAGTGGTTGTTAGGGTGTTCCGGAGGCAGTCTCTGTGGTATTTTAGCCACTGTGACATATAGATTATTCCACCATCTGGCATCTGTTCAGTCAGTCATGAAATATTGAAATATTTTCCGATAATCCTTGTTAATCCCATTAATTAAACTTTGTCTATAATCCCTGAATTTTGCTTATACACTGACAATAAATCTTGTAAATTATGATTATTATGGAAAAAATTAGTAATGAAATAAATAAAAGTGTAAAACATCCTCGCCTAAAAGAATATTTTTTATATAGGACATACCTGGTATTTTTCTAACCAATTTCATGTTGGTGATGTCATATATCAAAAAATTAGATCGGGAGGCCGATACTATGATATGTTTACAATCCGGAGTTATGAGCATAACATCGATCACGTAATCTCCGTCAAAGAGTTTGGTCTTGTGTAGAAATAGGTTGGTTTCAGTATCAAAGACTATCACTTTATTGTGATCCTTATCAACTGCAGCCATATACCGTTTACTCCCTACATATACAACAGATTTATATTATGAAAATATCACAGTAAAGTAAAGTAAAACAACAAGCAAAACAAATCGTAAATAAAAATTGCATCAAAACCATGTCAAAATCGAGTAATAGTTGTATAGTAGTGGACTCCTCTACAGAGAAGTACCATCAGGTGTTTCAAAAAGAGTAAGTCAGTTTCAAAGTAGAATAATTGTTAAATGGGCACTTTTAAAATTCGTTTGACCAATCAAATCTTAGTGTCAGAAGTGTAATTTTTCCTCAACGAAGCTAATTAGTGTTCATCCAGTCTAATTCAAATTAGACCCAATTTTCGTTTCGATTGGATTTTTCAATTCCGGATTTTTTATCAACTACATTAGGGTCTAACCACTACGTTAAAGCAACACTGTCAGGTTGAACTCTGACCTACATCGGATAATTTTTGCCTAAAAATCCATGTTTGTTTACGATTATCCGAGTTTGAAAAGTTTCGTTGGTGTGTTCCCATTACTCATAATTGCATTACTCATAATGCCAGTACTCATAAAAAGTTTTTATTTCTGAAATTAGTACATACCTATAATATATATGGGACAGTCCAATCAATTAAATACAGATGGATTAACTTTTAATAAGCTGACTGTTTAACTCAGTATTCGTTTGATCAAACGATATAGTTACTCAGCTTTCTTTAGTTGTTCTTAGGGAAAGGACCTATCTCGCCTTTAAATATTTTTTTTTTTTGCTTGATAAAGGGATTAGTCCTGAAACGTAGCTACATTTACTCTCATTATATCGACTTTTTACTTACTATTTGCACGTGTTCGTGTATTTATTTTTTCCTCTGATTGTTTGATATAAGCTTATAGTCATGGCTTTGCAATTATTTTTGGTTAAATACATGAAACTTCACCAAAATGATATCAGTTATATAAATGGCAGGACTGCAAGAAGTAGAATTCATAACATCCCAAAGAGGCAAAGTGCAAGTAAGTAAAAACAGTTTATTCTGATATCCTAATAGTAATATAATATACTACCGCTTTTGAATAAAAATGTAAATATAAATCATTGAACCAATCTGTTGTCATACTTGTGAATTTTTCTTAATACTATGAAGTAATATTCACACATTATATTTCAGTGTATATTTGATGGTTGCCCCGGATTGTGCAATCAACTTTATATTAACGAATATTTTTGAATATTTGGATTCAGTAGGACATTTGATTAAGCTCAGTTAAAGTCACATTGTTTTCAAATGATTGACTTGTGATTTGTGTCAGAACATGCTTATTGAAGTTGTTTTTATTTTTATTATTTTCCATATCTTTAAAGTGCTTAATTATTGATGATTTTGTTAAATGATGTTATTGAGATTAAAGTATTATTGTATTGAATGTTCTAAATCGGTTAAGTCCATGTGTATATGGGGGTATAGCTAGGGATTAAAGATGCACTGAACCATTAAAAATTTATTATGAGTAATGGGATGTAACTGTTTCGTTAGAGAGGAAAAGAGGTGGGAACGAAATGCCACCATCTGTTCAGCCAGTCATGAAATATTGTACATTTTCCGATAATCCTTGTTAATCCCATTAATTAAACTATAAGTTAAACTTTGTCTATAATCCCTGAATTTTGCTTATACACTGAAAATAAATCTTGTAAATTATGATTATTATGGAAAAAAATAGTAATGAAATAAATAAAAGTGTAAAACATCCTTGCCTAAAAGAATACTTTTTATGTAGGACATTGCTAATGGGCTATTTAGATTGTTATTGTAATTTTTCTTTTATACATGTACATGTACATATAATTACAAATTACCAAATTATCATTCTAAACTGGTTTCGCCATACATGTACCTCTATTAACCACCACCCCTTAGAAAACAGCCACTTTTAAACATTACTTTGACTGGCTGCTTTATACAAGTTTGACTGTAATTTGTTTAATAGATGGCAGTATTACAGATTGGTGGACAGCAATATTTTATCGGCTAATAACTTAACTTTTAAGTGAAAGTATAGGAATATGGTTGATTTGAGAGTTTAAGCAGGGAGAATGGTTTAATTTACTTACCTACTATTAATTTCTCCTGTTTCAAATCACATAATTCGGCTTAAAATGAAATATTATATTTGGTTAATAGATGGCAGTGGACAGCAATATTTTATCGGCTAATAACTTGATTTTTAAGTGAAAGTATAGGAATATGGTTGATTTGAGAGTTTAAGAAGGGAGAATGGTTTAATTAACTTACCTACAACTGAGGTATGAAATGATAATTTCATCCTTTTCAAAAAATCATATTCCACAGCCCGGAGAATGTCCCCAGTAGAAGCATCATATAATACAACCTCGGTGTCCTCAAATACTCCTATCAGCTCTTTATTTTCACCGCAAATAGCAAAGTTGGAGCTGTTGATAGTATATCGTTTCAACCCAGTGCGACGTCCTACTGCAAGGACACTTTCATCATTGTTTAGAATCAACGTTTCGTCGTTATTACAAAATTGTACATAACAACACCGGGGATCAACATAGAATGAATTGATCAGTTTTCCTGATTTCACTGATATTACATTTATAACACCGGATTCATCACCTGTTAATAAAAAATATCACAAACTTTAATACGATTTGGGTCCCAGTTGATTGTTTAATATTATATCCAGAGGGGTAATAGGGAACAGTCATATTTTGTTCTGTTCTACGCTGTATGAATTTTAGTTTTAGTATATGCTACATATTTGTTTTGATTTTACAGTGTCAATGTAGGTAAGAAGAATCGACATTATTAAAATTAAGCCCCAGCCTAGATTTGTGAAGCCTAATGTAATCTGAAGGGAATATAAGATATAATTTTTTCAGAATTTAAGAATTGTAGATTTATATTTTCAGAATTCACGTTTTTAAGAAGAATAAATGTGTACAGGAATTGGAACAGGAGAAGATTTATTGATTTTAAAGGTCTCTGGCCTATCATTTCATTTATATACGTAGCAAAACAAAATGTTGTAGGAATGGTAGGCCTAGTCATCTTGTGGTCATGTACTTGATCACTAAATCATATTCTGTCCATCAATTTGTTTTTGTCTATATGTTGTTAAATATTTTTTATTTCATAGCTTATTTTTATTACAAGTTATTGTTTAAAAAATCATACAAACTGTTATGGTAAATGCTGTGATATTGTGTATAATGTATCTATTAAATAGATTTTGTAAAGACATTGTTAATTTTCATGGAGATAGAATAGAATATCCTAAAAGTGATTTATTTTCATTTTCCCCTTGAGTTCAAAAGCTTGGTGTCATTCCTCATATAATATAGATATTTTGCAGATTATATATATGTATTATAATATATTCTGGATGTTGTGTTTAATGGAATGTTACTACTGTGGCACAGTGAACACATTTCTTTTTCAACCGACACTACAATACATGCACTTGTCAATATTGAGATAAATCCAATACATCTAAGAGGCCTTCATATTATGGAGGGGTATCGTTGCCAAAACTGTGTTGAAAGTCAAGATTGCAAAGTCAAAAATTCATATTTCCACATGTCACGTTTAACAAAATTCATTCTCTACAAAATCAAAATGTCGCAATTTGAATTGCAAAGTAAAGAATTACTCATTTCAGTTTTCAAGAGTACCATTTATAACAATGAAAACGCTAACTGAAAATCGTTTTCTATCGATCTTAACTTCTGCATTTTGCATCAATAACATTACCAACTGTGAATTCTTGACTTTGCATTCTCGACATCTGTAAACTCGACTTGTGTATTCTTGAACGTTTACCATATAAGGTTCGGTGACTTACTTCATTAGCATATTACGGAAATCCACGGCAGTTATAAAAGGTGACGTGAAACCTTCATTAGCATATTACGGAAATTCTCGTTTTCTTACACCAGGTTGAAGTTAGCATACAGATTCAACCCTCACTCAGATTCGGATCGATTCGTCTCAGCATTAACATTCGCGGCAAATCGACCCAATATAAAATGTGAATTATTTTAACTTAAAATATCGCTAAAATAACTTGAGTTTTTTATGAGAAAAGCTGACATAAGTGTTCTTTCAGTTTCACAAATACCTATAGAGCTACCTCACTTACTCTTTGTACGAAGCCACATACTCTTTTCTATGGACGGTTTATCTAACAAAAATTATACAACAATTTGAAAGGCTTAGCCGTCATAGAAACTTTTTGAAATTTAAACCCTACTATTTCACACTATTCTTGATTCCAAATATGAAGTCAGCAAGTTGCTTTCTCACTTACTTCATTTATGGTGGCGCATTAAAGACATACTACATTCAACTTATATTTAACTTATCTGAAAATATTACGCAGAATTTACGGGCGATTTTTAAAGCTTAACCGTCATAGAAACATTTTCAAATTCATATCATATAATCTCACACTAGTCCCCATTCCAAATATCCAATCAACTAGTTGCTGTCTTGCTAACTTTATGTACGGTGGCTCATTAAAGACACACTACAATAGTCTTATCTGAGAATGTTATGCAGAGTTTACAAACAATTTTTTAGGCTTAGCCGACTGTAAAAACTTTTTGAAATTCATACCATGTAATTTCACACTAGTCCTCATTTGAAATATCCAATCAGCAAGTTGCTGTCTTGCTAACTTTATATACCGTAGTATGTCTTTAAACAGCCACCGTACATAAAGTTAGCATGACAGCAACTTGCTGACTTCATGTTTGAAATCGGGAATAGTTTCTACGACGGCGTAATATTCTCAGATATGTCGATTGTAGGATGTCTTTAATGAGCCACCGTATATAAAGTTAACAAGACAGTAACTTGCTGATTGGATATTTCGAATGAATGAGGACTGGTGAGATAACATAGTATGAATTGCAAAAAGTTTCTATGACGGCTAAGCCTAAAAAATTGACCGTAAACTTTGCGTAATATTCTCAGATAAGTCGACTATACAGTCTATATATATAGTATGTCTTTAATGGTCCGCCATATATGAAGTCAGTGAGACAGTAACTTGCTGACTTCATATTTGAAGGAATATCAGGAATAGTAGGGTAGAAATTTCAAAACGTTTCTCTGACGGCTAAGCCTTTTAAATTGTTGTTTAAAGTGGCACAGGCTTCATTTTCGCGGGTCGATTTGGATAAGTCTCTGAAACGGGGATTTTTTTAGCTCAGCAATTTAGTACTGGTTATCACAACTCACCATTGAAATTTGAGCCTTCAAATCCACGTGCATCCATAATTATTAGCATTTGAAAGTTATAATGCCCTACTACACATTAGCGATACTATACAATATATATAGAAAAGTCATCTATAGAAATAGAAGGAGAAATGTCTAATTTAAGATATATTTGAAGGAAATACGCAATTTTCGTGCATTTCTAGTGCTTCTAAAGGATACTTAAATATATTCAAGACCCAAATCAACCAATAAAAATGAAGACTGGTCCCCTTTAATTTTTGTTAGGTCCACTTTCCATAAAAAAAAAAGAGTATGTGGTTTAAATGGGCCACCGTACAAAGAGTAGGTAGGCGAGGTAGCCTTATAGGTATTTGCGAAATTGAAAGAACACGTATGTCAGCTTTTCGCATAAAAATTCAAGTTATTTTAGCGATAATTAAGTTAAAATAATGAACTTTTTATATTGGGTCGATTTGCCACGAATGTGTATGACAAATCGATCCGAATCTGTGTGCTAGTTGAATCTGTACTCTAACTTCAGCCCAGTGTAAGATTACGAGAATTTCCGTAATATGCTAATGAAGGTTTCACGTCACTTTTTATAACTTCCGTGGATTTCCGTAATATGCTAATGAAGTAAGTCACCGAACCTTATATGGTAAACGTTCAAGAATACACAAGTCGAGTTTACAGATGTCGAGAATGCAAAGTCAAGAAGTCACAGTTGGTAATGTTATTGATGCAAAATGCAGAAGTTAAGATCGTTAGAAAACGAATTAAAGTTGGCGTTTTCATTGTTATAAATGATACTCTTGAAAACTGAAATGAGTAATTCTTTACTTTGCAATATAAATTGCGACATTTTGATTTTGTAGAGAATGAATTTTGTAAAACGTGACATGTGGAAATATGAATTTTTGACTTTGCAATCTTGACTTTGCAAACAGTTTTGGCAACGATACCCCTCCATATTACCTTTAGCTTGATGAGATGTAAAATTGAAATGGGTCATTAATGTGATTTATAACACCAATCTCGCCCCTTCAGGCATAGAAAAGGGTTAATGTACTATCTTTGCCCCTTTGATCCCCTCGGTTTATCCCATTGCTGTGGCAGACTGGTGGATGATGGCTGAAAAGGAACGTCTACAAATTCTGAAATTTTATACACATACAAAGTTTAGAAAACCTCTTGAGAATCCTTTTAAGGGCCTAAGAATTTACTATATTTTCTATTTAGTCAAGTAAAGAACCTACATGTAGCTGCGAGTTCACCAGTTTTGTTTAAATCCAAACCAGATATGAATCCTTCATGAATGTCTAGACAGTAGAGTAGAGGACCTCCTTGTTGAACTAATATAGGTTTACTTGGTCGTAGGTAGTGGTAAGGTGAATTCTTACTATCTTCTAACAATTTCTCTAGACCCTAGAACACAAATGAAATGGAGTTTTACGTCCTACTGTTCTACTACTGTACTTGGGGTAATAAAGAAGGGCAGACGGCATGCCATAATTAATACTCCACATTTTATTACTGAAAGATTTGTGTTGTCTGCATCTTTAATAATCATATTGAATATTAATTCTCAGTATTCATAGCCGTAGACGACTCAACGGGTGGGTGGGGGTTGTGACTTCAAAACGACTTACTCGAATTTTAATGATGATTGCCCAGCTCACTGGGTTGATTCTGTGCGATTTTTTGGAACTGGCTGCCCGAAAACATACTATTGGGGGAGGGGGAGGAGGGGCTGCTGAATTAGTTCCTTTTTCCGGTTTAAAAAGTAGTTATAGTTATAGTCACATCATAACATGGATTTTCCTATTTTCGTGTCCAATTACGATAACTTGGTCGGTCAAGAAGTTTCGTACAGCTTTACTCGGAAACTTTACACAAGCCAATAATTACCTGGGTGGATTTGAGTCTTCCCAGCAACTGAGATGAGAGTTCATGGGGATTAAATCGAAGAGAACGTTGTGATAGTTGAAGAGCATCACAAATAGAAGATATATCTGTGTCATCTTCATATTTTTCTTTAGCTTCACAAAAATCGTCGAGTAAAAGCCTGAAAAGTCCGGAAATAGGCAATGGTTAAAAGAGATATCACAAAGTGGCGGAGCGTCTGTAGGGACAAACAAGGGGCAGACTAATTAATGGGAGGGGGCAAAAACTATCGGGGTTGAAATTCGAAATAGAAACAAAAAAGCAAACCTCTAGATTTAAGTGTTTCTCCTCGAGAAAAAATGGTGCATTTTGAAACATTTTGTGACAATAACTTAAACAAAAATCAAATTTGGGAATTTATAAAATATTGTCAACAAGTCTAAATTTAGGTGATAAGCTCAATAAAACATATTATGCCTACCTTAATCCAGACCCTTTCAACTTATGAAGAATAAAATCAAAATTACACAAGCATTCTGATTTCAGCAGTTCTTTTTGGTCAGCTTGTAATCGATGGTGGGGTAAATGATTTAATTTTCTCAGATTTAATGATTCTGATTGGTTTAAGTTGTTGGGGAATTTTGTTGGTTGAGCAGCTACAAGTCTATCAGCTGAGAATGTCTCTCCTTTTTCATTGGTATAGGGTTTCTTCTTTCCTGAGTCATTGATAGATTGATATTATTTTATTATAAACTAGACAAACAACGCTGAATTAATTTAAAATAAGCCTACATTTATTAAGATATATTATTAAGTATTCAGTATTAAGAATTTTATTGAGGAAAGTTTAATCCCCATTCGACTATTCATACCTTAGTCTCAGAAACGGGATCTTTTTAAAGCTAATCATGGGAATTCAAGCCTTCAAGTCTTTGAGTATCCATCAGCGTTTAAGAGTAAAAGATAGTTTGCCTGGCAAGGTAACATACGCTCCACCAAGTGAAATTCATCAAGAGATTAATGTATGAGCAATTGAAAACGGGTCGCAGACCGGACAGACGAATTTGGTGACGGTAATTTACGCTCTTGATTTCACGTTCACATAACATAAAATATGCTGACCGTATGCCCAAACACCAGAACAAAAATCAGCTAAAACACCATGCATCATCTTTCTTGTGTTCTCTTCTGAACAATATCTATCTTTAGCTGCTTCTATAAACTGTCTGTGATACCAGTAAAACACCCGTACACCATCACTTCCTTTATCAACTATAAATAGAAACAACAAGTAAAACACCCGTACACCATTACTTCCTTTATCAACTATAAATAGAAACAACCAGTAAAACACCCGTACACCATCACTTCTTTTATCAACTATAAAAAAATCAACAACAAGTAAAACACCCATACACCATTACTTCCTTTATCAACTATAAATAGAAACAACAAGTAAAACACCCGTACAACATTACTCCCTTTATCAACTACAAATAGAAACAACAAGTAAAACACACATACATACACCGTCACTTCCTTTATCAACTATAAATAAAAACAACAAGTAAAACACCCGTACACCATCACTTCCTCTGTCAACTATAAATAAAAACAACAAGTAAAACACCCATACACCACCACTTCCTCTGTCAACTATAAATAAAAACAACAAGTAAAACACCCATACACCACCACTTCCTTTATCAACTATAAATAGAAACAACAAGTAAAACACCCATACACCATTACTTCCTTTATCAACTATAAATAGAAACAACAAGTAAAACACCCGTACACCATCACTTCTTTTATCAACTATAAATAGAAACAACAACTAAAACACCCATACACCATTACTTCCTTTATCAACTATAAATAGAAACAACAAGTAAAACACCCGTACACCATCACTGCCTTTATCAACTATAAATAAAAACAACAAGTAAAACACCCATACACCATTACTTCCTTTATCAACTATAAATAGAAACAACAAGTAAAACACCCGTACACCATCACTTCCTTTATCAATTATAAATAAAAACAACAAGTAAAACACCCATACACCATCACTTCTTTTATCAACTATAAATAGAAACAACAAGTAAAACACCCGTACACCATTACTTCTTTTATCAACTATAAATAAAAACAACAAGTAAAACACCCGTACACCATCACTTCCTTTATCAACTATAAATAAAAACAACAAGTAAAACACCCGTACACCATTACTTCCTCTGTCAACTATAAACAAAAACAACAAGTAAAACACCCATACACCATCACTTCTTTTATCAACTATAAATAGAAACAACAAGTGAAACACCCATACACCATTACTTCCTTTATCAACTATAAATAGAAACAACAAGTAAAACACCCATACACCATCACTTCTTTTATCAACTATAAATAGAAACAACAAGTAAAACACCCATACACCATTACTTCCTTTATCAACTATAAATAGAAACAACAAGTAAAACACCCATACACCATCACTTCTTTTATCAACTATAAATAGAAACAACAAGTAAAACACCCATACACCATCACTTCTTTTATCAACTATAAATAGAAACAACAAATAAAACACCCGTACACCATCACTTCCTTTATCAACTATAAATAGAAACAACAAGTAAAACACCCATACACCATTACTTCCTTTATCAACTATAAATAGAAACAACAAGTAAAACACCCATACGCCATTACTTCCTTTATCAACTATAAATAAAAACAACAAGTAAAACACCCGTACACCATCACTTCCTTTATCAACTATAAATAGAAACAACAAGTAAAACACCCGTACACCATCACTTCCTTTATCAACTATAAATAGAAACAACAAGTAAAACACCCATACACCATTACTTCCTCTATCAACTATAAATAGAAACAACAAGTAAAACACCCATACACCATCACTTCCTTTATCAACTATAAATAGAAACAACAAGTAAAACACCCGTACACCATCACTTTCTTTATCAACTATAAATAGAAACAACAAGTAAAACACCCATACACCATCACTTTCTTTATCAACTATAAATAAAAACAACAAGTAAAACACCCATACACCATCACTTTCTTTATCAACTATAAATAAAAAAAACAAGTAAAACACCCATACACCATCACTTTCTTTATCAACTATAAATAGAAACAACAAGTAAAACACCCGTACACCATTACTTCCTCTGTCAACTATAAATAGAAACAACAAGTAAAACACCCATACACCATCACTTTCTTTATCAACTATAAATAAAAACAACAAGTAAAACACCCATACACCACCATCACTTCTTTTATCAATTATAAATAGAAACAACAAGTAAAACACCCATACACCATCACTTTCTTTATCAACTATAAATAAAAACAACAAGTAAAACACCCGTACACTATCACTTTCTTTATCAACTATAAATAGAAACAACCAGTAAAACACCCGTACACCAACACTTCCTTTATCAACTATAAATAGAAACAACCAGTAAAACACACGTACACCATCATTTTCTTTATCAACTATAAATAAAAACAACAAGTAAAACACCCATACACCATCACTTTCTTTATCAACTATAAATAAAAACAACCAGTAAAACACACGTACACCATCATTTTCTTTATCAACTATAAATAAAAACAACCAGTAAAACACACGTACACCATCACTTCTTTTATCAACTATAAATAGAAACAACCAGTAAAACACACGTACACCATCACTTTCTTTATCAACTATAAATAAAAACAACCAGTAAAACACACATACACCAACACTTCCTTTATCAACTATAAATAGAAACAACAAGTAAAACACCCGTACACCATCACTTCCTTTATCAACTATAAATAAAAACAACCAGTAAAACACCCGTACACCAACACTTTCTTTATCAACTATAAATAAAAACAACAAGTAAAACACCCGTACACAAACACTTCCTCTGTCAACTATGAAATGAAGTACATGTACACAGATATAGAAAATGAAATTTCTTGTTGAGGTACACTGAAAGGAATGGTGTGATTGTCGTAAAGGTCAAGTTCTTTAATGACTTAAATCCGCCTTAAAATATGCCGACTGTTCTTCTTAAAATACTAGCACATCATCTTACCAAAATATTCTTCTAATTCAGTTTTGATTCGAACTAGTAAAAGAGGAGGTAAACGTCTAACTGGTGGGGTCCACCATTGATATACATCGTTCAGTACATCGTCATCACATGATAAAATATCTTCTAATTCAGCTTCCATTAATCCTCCAGAACCTACAACAGATCAAAAAACTTTAAGTGATGCAAATCTACCAACTCTGTCTATAGATGACCCACGTTTGATTGATCAGCTATTTCAAATAGGTATCATTAGACAATATAAGTTAATCCCAGTTTAATGTTATAAAATCACAAAAAAATGTATACATAGGACAAATTTTAATCAACACCAATCCAAATCTTAAATCTCCTTTATCAAGGACGGACAAGAAATACCACAATGTAACAGGCGTGAAATCAGACGCAACTTCGTCAACAGAATCAGACACGAACATAACGAGAATTTATGTCGGAGTAGTGACTATAGCGAATTACTTTTATAAACCCTAAAATCGTATAAAATCCTGTGAATTCAACATATTTTACTATTTTCGTGTCTGTATCTACATTGAAGAACACCCCGTAGATGTGAATAAATTATATCTTAATTGGTACTTACTGAGAGTAAGGTAGCCTAATGCTCGAGATACCAATAATTTACCGTGTAGTTTCTCTATTCTATTAAATAGATCATTAATAACTGATCTAACAGTGGTATTTAAAACTGATTGATCTATTGGTGTGAATGATTTCCATCGACAAGCTTCGTCAAACGCTAGTTTCAAGAACAATGGTATTGGACACTTCTGGAAAGCATCTTTTACAGTTTTAAGTTGGTGCTCCTGTAACTTCTTATGATTGTTCTCTAGCCATTTGTTCAGGATACCATCAACATTGTGGTTAGACAAGGATGTCACTGGAATGAATTGTTTAGGATCTGTAAACATTGTCTGAAAAACAAGAAACTTTTGGTACAAAGAAATAGTAATCATGTTGTATATATGTACACATGATGGAGGAGTCCACGACTATACAACTTTTACCCCCGGTTTTTCCCTTCTTTAGATGTGATTTTTGTGATAAAATAGTGAGCGATACATTTCACCAGTATCAAATAAACTTAATTGTTATGTGAGCACTGCAATAGAGACACTTTCTGAAGAATATTAGGTGTAGGGGCCGAGCAGGGACCACAGCACAGGGAGGCTACGAGCCCCAAAATCTTGAAACTTGTGGGAGGGGCAAAGCCGGGTCAGCTAAAGTTAACCCCCACTGAAAAAGGATGCCAGAAACCCAGGTTCAGAGAGTTCCGAATAGGCCTGTCCTGTGGCCAAACTGGATTGTTCTGGGGGTAATATAAATATCCTGCAGAGCTGGATTCCGAGGCTAACATCAATAACCGTGTTTCCACTGACATAAAAAGCCGGCTTTAAGCTAGCTTTTTTGTGTTTTCACTGACAAATACGGTTTGGCAATAGAAGCTTTTTTTTTGCGTTCGGCAATAGGGGCGCTGTTTATTGTTAACTTATAGAATAAATGATAAGTCTTGTAGATCGCGTGCTGTCTATAATGTGTGATGAGACCAAAGTCGTTTGGGAACCAGTAAAACTCGGTGTAAACACAACGTGTTCGGCAATAAAGCTAGCTAGCTTAGTGCTGGCTTTTCTTCACAATTCTTGGAAACGTGAAAACGCGGTTATTGCCACCGTTTTACTCTGCAAGTAATTGTATTATCGAGTATATTTATAAGTGTTTGCCATCAGTACAATTTGTAGGCTTCACAGCACAGTTTATCACTGGTATTTGTTAATATGCATTACAAACTACATTGTATTCCTCAATACCGGATTATCGTTAGACTTACCTGTAACTTGGGAAAGCATTCATATTCTGGTTCTGGAAGCGTGGAGACAATCATTTTAACATATTTAGGTAATTTAGAAGGAAGCCAGGAGAGTTGCCGAGCACCACCAGTAACATTCAATTGATCCAGTGAATCTAATACTATTAATAATGGTTTGTCTTCCATGGCCAGTTCTAATGTAGTTTCAAACTCCTCTGACAGTTCTTTTACCGTCTGAAATAATATGTTGTACATAGAGTGGAGGTAAGTTTCTTTATTTTCATTATTGAAAATGGCAATACTTGTATGAATTGAACAAAGGCGAATACCAGTTTGTTTTACAAATTCATGATTAACTCATAATTAGCCAAATTAGAGGAAAATTGCCATCAGAATTGACCGAACGAGAGTGACCGATCGAGAAAGATTAAAGATTAAAGATTATAAGTGTCCAAATAAACATTTATGTAGAGCAGAATTCCATATATGTACATAATTTTCGCATACAAATTTTGTCATCTGACTTTCTGCAGCTGCATTTATGCTATTTCATGGAGAGGGGAGGTTGGGGGAGACAAAGATTTTATAAGTGTCCATATTAGGATTTCGGAGGGTAGGGGTGGGGGGACGAAAGGATCTTGCCCCCCCCCCCCCCCACCCCCCCATATATATTAGTATAATACATTTTTTGAAGAATCAAAATCGATCACATGAAAATCACAGTAGGTTGTCCCTATTATCAACTCAAAACCCGGAAATATCTGTCACAATGCACGAAATTGATGCCATTTTTTAATTTTTCATTTTTCTTTCCATGGCGAGGACCTTATGTTTGGGTTTGTGGTTGCGGCGCTTCGCGAAGTACATGGACTCTACAACCCATGCTTTTTAAAAATCCACGCCTTTGAGTCCATGTGCATAAAACACTTATTATCAAAGTTCAACATACCTTATCACTCTGAACTAAATATTTATTATAAACAGCTCTTATTTGGTTAATAACACTGAGCAATAGACTTCTAATATTCGAACTATCAGGAGTAGTTCCTAAAAACCTGGAATTCAAAACATATTTTATGGTTGAGGGGATTAAAGCTTATGAGTTGATATATCTATACAGTATAAATAAGATCTTATAACAGGACTTTCGATTACCTTGATCAGGGCAACGAGGTCACAAATAGGATACAATAATTTAGTAATCATAGTCTAAAAAAATAACCAACCAAGTCACTGTCACTTATTCCCTTAACGTGCTTAATAAAATGTACAATATCGTCCAATACCTGATAATTATTGTTGGTTTAACTTCAGTATTCCAGGCATTTTTGACCGCCATTGCCATGATAGACGTTTTACCTGAACCAGATTCCCCATGGACTATCAATGGTTTATTATTCTGAGGATCGTTAATATACTCTCGTATTGCCTACATAGGGAGATATTAAACAAAGAATGATAGAAATACAGATCGTAATTATAATGTAAAATCCAAAAAACGCCCATAATGAACCCAAACTTGCGATCTGTCGAATGCTTATTGATTTAAAGAAATCTGAATGGTTAAACTAAGTTTAAAATCTACCAATCAGATGACTGAGATACTTTGACGGTTAATTGATGACGTCACTGAATGATTATGACTGCTATCAAAGAGTAAGTTATTCCGAAGGTTATTTGTCAAAGTAGTAAAATGTGTAACCATAACCATACATTCCCGTGTTCAAGACGCACCTATTCAGTTTGCACAACAATTTTTTCTACAAACTTTACACCTTTTCACTAAGGTTTCCTCCAAACTCAATGTACCAGTACCCAAAGATCATTTGTTCAATCAGTAAACTTACATGAAATATCTCTTCTCGTCCATAGAAAGCTCTGCATTTTTCTTGGCAGAATAAAACATGTTGCAACACTTCTTGATGCAATGGTTGATTTATCACATCTTCTTTCTTTTGATCTATGGCGTCTGATACAGCCTTTTTTATAGTTGTCTCGAAATCATCGCCAAGTTTTTCGATGTATAATTTGTGAGCTTTATCAGAATCGGGATCAATTCCTTAAATATATTGATGGGTTATGATCAACATATTTTATAACATTCCATAGAGGCCTTTTTCTATAAGTGGATTATCTCTTCTGAATTTCCACTCTTTCTCAATTATTACGTAGTAGGGCCTATGCCTGCATACTACTTCCGGGTAATGATTGCCATAATTCGATTTTATTGGGATTTTCGACAGAGTGATTAACAAATGAAACAATACAATTACACCAGAGATAATGTTGTATCTGTCAGATAAATCAGAATTTAATCCTATACGAATTTGATCTGATTTCAATAGAACAGAAAAATATATGTAAGTCAAACCTTTATTGGTCCAGTGTATTTCGTAGGTCTTAATGTGGTCTGCTGGTAATTTCGATCTGAGTTTTTCCTCACTTAATTTGTTTAGAAGTTGGTGAGATTCTGTGACATATTCTTCTGTATCAGAACATTCTGAATAAAAAATGGATGACACATTCGAGATACGATATCTATTTAGTACCAACATATCCAATTTCTACTTATCTTTGAGGCTGAATTTGTGAATCGTTTCAGAGATATTGTGGATAGAAGTTACCTACTGTACCATTTCGGAATTTATGATAATATAAAGGTGAAGATGCCTGAAGAATGTCCTAAAGTGTTCGTGCATTGTTTCTGTGACCAATTCTGTCAATATCCGAAGTGAAACTTCTAACATTCATACCATCTATAACTCTGAATTTAATAAGTGAAGTTTTAGATATTGTTTTGTCTTCGTTTTTAAACTTGCTAAATGTACAATTGTGAATTACTTGGAGTTGTCTCCCATATCTATACTTATATTTTTCGTTTTTGTTTACAATATGGTGACCGCATGGAAATGTCTTGCTATATGCAGGGGCGGACTGGGCCAAAGCCATGCGAGCCGGTGTGCAGAGGGCCGGTTTGTGAAAAATGACAAACAAAAAATATTAATATTTTGAAAAAAAAAAAAAAATGGACGTAGGTCTACTCCAAATTTAAAAGAAAGTGTCCGAAATCCGAAATTTAGTCGTTTGTGACCAATCTCTATATCTTCCAATGGTACCTACAATAAAGATAGTGGACCACAGCCATATACGCCCAAAGAAAAAGCCCTTAAATTTAATTAGGAGTAAACTAAACTTTCTCAAACCTTTCGATTTAGGTCCAATAACATCCATTTTAAGTTTGAACACAATTGGTTGAAAACTATCTTATGAGCTGATATTTTTGCAAACGGCTATTTTTGCAGTGCGTTCGATAATCGAACGCACTGCATTGTTTTGCAAACGGCTATTTTTGCAGTGTGTTCTCGCGAACAAACTGCTTTGTTTTCATAATTTTAAAAAAAATTAATTTTGTACCGAGTACTCTGAAGAAACTGATAATTACAGCAAAATTTGCAATGCATTACTTCACTGTATATGGTCTATTACTGCATGAATGTAAATTGATACATTTTTGCACAACCGGAAGTGCAATATTAAAAACTGTGCAAAAAATGGTTTATTGGCCTTAGAAAGCACATTTTTGATCCGATTTTTCTCGGAGTCGCGTTTTTTGAATCTCGTGCAAATATCTTATGGGATAGTAGTGAAAAAAAATCGAAATTTGAAAATTCATAGCACACTTTTTTGAGTCGAATTTTGCTGTTTTTGGCCAAAATTTCTATTTTCTGTGCTATTCGTCCGATTTTATCAAAAATTCTGATGCTCAAGCAGATCACATTAGAGAACAAATTTTCTTGGTTAAACTTTTTTTTATCACTTCCGGTTTTCATGATATCAAACTTCTCACTTCCGGTTGACCCACTCCACGAAAATCAAATGGTTGTCAAAAAAACTGATACTAATAGATAGATATCGTTATGACTCAAAAAATGAGAAGAAAAAACGGGAAGAAAATGTTTATAGTTTGGCCGCCATTTTGATTTTTGTAAAAAGTGCCCAAATTTTATTCAGAAAAAACAGTTTATCCGATTTTGACGAATTTGGTGTCACATAAAAGAACATAACAATTCTAAAAAATGTCGGGAAGCCGATTTTTGAATTTCGATTTGGTTTTCCTGCAATTTCTGGTTAAATTTTGTCAATATTTTGAAGGCCTGTATCTTTTGACCTTGACCTTTGATCTATCTGACAAATAATTAATAGATAGATATTTTGATTGTGTACAATAATCTATTTCAAAAATTTTATTATTACTTCCGGTTTCGACGTCATTCGCTGTTAAAGTTGAATTTTCAACTTCCGGAATTTTGAAGATATTCGAAAAATACTTTTTGCGGTATATTTGTTTTGTAGACACAGAAGTATACAAGTGTTAAAATGTGACCCGGATGTAACGGATCAGTCGCCATCTTGAAATGGTATATTTCTATAAAACGCAAAATGGGGCCTCAGGGTGTTATGGAATTTGCATAATATTGATGATTATGGAATCTACAGTTGATTGCTACCAAAACATGGGAAGCCGATTTTTGAATTTCAATTCTGATTTTTTTTAATTACCGGTTGAATTAAATCAGTAATTGTCAAAACTTTCAGGGTAAATATTTCGTGACCTTGACCATTCGTGACTGAGTGACCTCTACAAAAATTAATGTCCTCGATGAGAAGCATTTAATGGCATAATATTTTCAGAGACAAAACGCTTACTTCCGGTTTTATAGCCCTTTGAAAATTGCAACTTTAAAAAGCCCTGTCACGTGACCTAATTTACATACGTCAAAAATCATTTCTCAATCCATCAATGCTTGATCTACTCTTTCCAGGGATATAATACAAGATTTTTTAATTAAAATTCCGCCTTTCGGAATTTAGAAGATTTGTTCCTTCTGCCATTTAAACTGTACGTATTTTGTCCGACTTTTTCAAATTCATTTTGATCAATCTGAAAACCTACATACAGATGGATAGACACTTTGATTGCGAACAAAAATCTGTTTTTAACAATTTGATATCACTTTCGGTTTTAACGTCATTCGATTTTCAACTTCCGTAATTTACAAGAAATTTTACACATTACCTCCCCTGATGCATAATGCCCCAATGTCATTTCAATTTTTTTGGAGGCTCTGATTTAAGTAATAAAGTACTTCATTACAGCAGAAACAAGTACATATCCGCATGGTCCTGATGTACATAATTTAATAGTTTTGTTATAAAGCTCCATTCATCGGGGAAACGGTATTATATGTGTTCATAATTGTGTATAATATGTTAGGTTCGTGCCTTTGGTTAGTCTCTTTAAACCTTTTTAGATTCATTAATTTGTCATATTTTCAACAAATAAGCTTTTCGCAAGAAATTATGAATAATCCGAATCTGTTCAACCCCATAGGCCTATAAGCATTAATTTTCCTACATGTTCACGCCAATTTTTCTGCGTTTTTTAGTATTTAGAGTTACTATTGTATCAAGCCTATAAGTGATCTTTTTCAGTATTTTTCAGATTGGTAGTAAATTCTAACTGTAGAATTTACCAATACATTTCTTAAGAAGAAATTATATTTTTCAAATATAATGTGATTGTGATTTATTGAAATAGTATTAAAAATTTAGTTTTATATACGTTGTATAAAACTGTTCAAGGTGAAATGTTTTTGTAAAGAAACATAAGAGTATGATTTATTCTTTTAACGACAAACTTTTGATTGGATTATGAGCAGCAGTTGCAGACTGTAAAGTAAATTTGTTTGGTCAATCCAAATTCAAATTAGCCTATATTCAAATCGTATGTGCTATGGGTTGGAATTTTTATTTAGTTTTCAATCCTTAACATTAACTATTTCTACTTTTAAATCAACGAATAAAAATATAGATTTTTGCTGTAAATCTCTCAATTTGGGTCGAAAGATGTAACTTTTCACCCATGGTCGACACCGGATACACACTGCTCGGTACCGTCCACGGTTCTAGTTTTTTTTTTTTTTCGAATTTTACACTCGCTATTTTAGTAAGCAGGCAACATGGCACATACAGATTTGTTCAATTCCCTACGATAAATTGTTGACCATGAACTTTTAAATATAAATTGGTGCCATTTTGACAAACCGGAAATGAGGTAGAACAAAAAACACAATTTTGGTTTTTTGAATCTCACGTCTCTATTTTTCATCCGATTTTTATCAAACTGTTTTGAACTGTTTTCTATAACTGTACGCTACTAAATAAAGGTTTTAAACATCTCCAATTCTGACTTTTAGTTGACTATTATCTTAATTTTAATTTTTGCATTTTTTTCAACTTCTACAATTTTATTTCGTTCGATCTGCAAATTTGCAGGTGTATAGACATTTTGATTCTAAACAAAATGCAGTTTTCAAAATTTTGATACCACTTCCGGTTTTTACGTAATTAGCTTGTAAATTTAATTTTTCAACTTCCGGAAATTTGAAGATATTTCAAATTTGTTTTTTTCATTGTGTAATAATTTGTTATAACAACAATTTGAAATAAAAAAATCCGACCGGAAGTAACAGATCATCCGCCATTTTGATATGAGTAACTTTTATAAAATTAAAAATGGGGCCTCAGGGTTATGAGCGGCATCCGTAACTTTAGTATTTTTGGAAACTACAATAGATTGCTAAAAAAGTCTAACCGCCGATTTTTAAATTTTGATTTCAATTTTTTTTTTATTTTCGTTTTGATTTTTTATGCAATTACTAAAATTTTCAAGCCTCATATCTTTTGACCTTGACCTTTGGTGACCTTGGTACCTGAACAAAAGTTATTGCCCTTGATGAAATCTATCTAATGATGTATTCATGTTTGTGATCCGATGTATACTTCCGGTTTTATAGGCAATTGAAATTTGTGATTTTTTACTTTAAACAGCCCTGTCACGTGACCTAGCGTAAATACGTCAAAAATGATTTAACAATCATATTATGCGTAATTTGCTCTTTCCAATGATGTACGACAATATACACTTAAATTAAAATTGCACGATTTAAAATTTGAACATTTTGTGCAAATTTCCATTGTAACTGTGCGTGTTTTTTCAAATTTTATTTCAATCAATCTGAAAATTTACAGATGGAAAGATATTTCGATTGCAATCCAAAATCTGTTTTCGAAAAATTGATACCACTTCCGGTTTTGACGTAATTAGCTTGTAAATTTGAAATTTCAACTTCCGGAATTTTGAATATATTTGAAATTTGTTTTTTGCAATATTTAACATTATGGTATATCAACAATTTGAAATAAAAAAATTTAACCCGGAAGTTACAAATCGGCCGCCATATTGATATGACTAACTTTTGTAAAACTCAAAATGGGGCCTCAGGGTTATGAGCGGAATTCGTAACTTTGATATTTTTGGAAACTAAAGTCGATTGCATTTAAAGCATTGTTAATCGATTTTTGATCTTCTGGTTTGCCTTTCTTGCATTTCCGTTTTATTTTTTTCGGTAATTACAAAAACTTTCAAGACTCATACCTCGTGACCTTGACCTTTGGTGACATTGTGACCTGAACAAAAGTTTTTGCCCTCGATGAGATCTATCCGACTATGTATTCATATTTGTTGTCCGATGTATACTTCCGGTTTTGTAAGCAATTCAAATTTGCGATTTTTGACTTAACAAGTAACATTCAAGGTTTCGCTAGTTGTGGTAGCTTTCTTTGTCTAGAAATGATACCAATACAGACCCTTTTAAAAACAGTTTTTAATTAATTCCAAAACTGTTACGCACTGCTCAGAACCATGCAAAGCCTATGGATCTAGGTTGTTTTTTTTTACGAATTTTACACTCGCTATTTTAGTAAGAAGGCAACATGCCACATACAGATTTGTTCAATTCCCTACGATAAATTGTTGACCATGAAAATTTAAATATAAATTGGTGCCATTTTGACAAACCGGAAATGAGGTAGAACAAAAAACACAATTTTGGTTTTTTGAATCTCACGTCTCTATTGTTCATCCGATTTTTATCAAATTTTTTTGAACTGTTTTCTATAACTGTACGCTACTAAATAAAGGTTTTAAACATCTCCAATTTTGACTTTTAGTTGACTATTTTCTTAATTTTAATTTTTGCATTTTTTTCAACTTCTACAATTTTATTTCGTTCGATCTGCAAATTTGCAGGTGTATAGACATTTTGATTCTAAACAAAATGCAGTTTTCAAAATTTTGATACCACTTCCCGTAACTTTAGTATTTTTGGAAACTACAATAGATTGCTAAAAAAGTCTAACCGCCGATTTTTAAATTTTGATTTCGATTTTTTTTTTTTTTTCATTTTGATTTTTTATGCAATTACTAAAATTTTCAAGCCTCATATCTTTTGACCTTGACCTTTGGTGACCTTGGTACCTGAACAAAAGTTATTGCCCTTGATGAAATCTATCTAATGATGTATTCATGTTTGTGATCCGATGTATACTTCCGGTTTTATAGGCAATTGAAATTTGTGATTTTTTACTTTAAACAGCCCTGTCACGTGACCTAGCGTAAATACGTCAAAAATGATTTAACAATCATATTATGCGTAATTTGCTCTTTCCAATGATGTACGACAATATACACTTAAATTAAAATTGCACGATTTAAAATTTGAACATTTTGTGCAAATTTCCATTGTAACTGTGCGTGTTTTTTCAAATTTTATTTCAATCAATCTGAAAATTTACAGATGGAAAGATATTTCGATTGCAATCCAAAATCTGTTTTCGAAAAATTGATACCACTTCCGGTTTTGACGTTATTAGCTTGTAAATTTGAAATTTCAACTTCCGGAATTTTGAATATATTTGAAATTTGTTTTTTGCAATATTTAACATTATGGTATATCAACAATTTGAAATAAAAAAAATTTAACCCGGAAGTTACAAATCGGCCGCCATATTGATATGACTAACTTTTGTAAAACTCAAAATGGGGCCTCAGGGTTATGAGCGGAATTCGTAACTTTGATATTTTTGGAAACTACAGTCGATTGCATTCATAGCATTGTTAATCGATTTTTGATCTTCTGTTTTGCCTTTCTCGCATTTCCGTTTTATTTTTTTCGGTAATTACAAAAACTTTCAAGACTCATACCTCGTGACCTTGACCTTTGGTGACATTGTGACCTGAACAAAAGTTTTTGCCCTCGATGAGATCTATCCGACTATGTATTCATATTTGTTGTCCGATGTATACTTCCGGTTTTGTAAGCAATTCAAATTTGCGATTTTTGACTTAACAAGTAACATTCAAGGTTTCGCTAGTTGTGGTAGCTTTCTTTGTCTAGAAATGATACCAATACAGACCCTTTTAAAAACAGTTTTTAATTAATTCCAAAACTGTTACGCACTGCTCAGAACCATGCAAAGCCTATGGATCTAGGTTTTTTTTTTTTCGAATTTTACACTCGCTATTTTAGTAAGAAGGCAACATGCCACATACAGATTTGTTCAATTCCCTACGATAAATTGTTGACCATGAAAATTAAAATATAAATTGGTGCCATTTTGACAAACCGGAAATGAGGTAGAACAAAAAACACAATTTTGGTTTTTTGAATCTCACGCTCTATTTTTCATCCGATTTTTATCAAACTGTTTTGAACTGTTTTCTATAACTGTACGCTACTAAATAAAGGTTTTAAACATCTCCAATTTTGACTTTTAGTTGACTATTTTCTTAATTTTAATTTTTGCATTTTTTTCAACTTCTACAATTTTATTTCGTTCGATCTGCAAATTTGCAGGTGTATAGACATTTTGATTCTAAACAAAATGCAGTTTTCAAAATTTTGATACCACTTCCGGTTTTTACGTAATTAGCTTGTAAATTTAAAAACTCAACTTCAGGAAATTTGAAGATATTTCAAATTTGTTTTTTTCATTGTGTAATAATTTGTTATAACAACAATTTGAAATAAAAAAATCCGACCCGGAAGTAACAGATCATCCGCCATTTTGATATGAGTAACTTTTATAAAATTAAAAATGGGGCCTCAGGGTTATGAGCGGCATCCGTAACTTTAGTATTTTTGGAAACTACAATAGATTGCTAAAAAAAAGTCTAACCGCCGATTTTTAAATTTTGATTTCAATTTTTTTTTTATTTTCGTTTTGATTTTTTATGCAATTATTAAAATTTTCAAGCCTCATATCTTTTGACCTTGACCTTTGGTGACCTTGGTACCTGAACAAAAGTTATTGCCCTTGATGAAATCTATCTAATGATGTATTCATGTTTGTGATCCGATGTATACTTCCGGTTTTATAGGCAATTGAAATTTGTGATTTTTTACTTTAAACAGCCCTGTCACGTGACCTAGCGTAAATACGTCAAAAATGATTTAACAATCATATTATGCGTAATTTGCTCTTTCCAATGATGTACGACAATATACACTTAAATTAAAATTGCACGATTTAAAATTTGAACATTTTGTGCAAATTTCCATTGTAACTGTGCGTGTTTTTTCAAATTTTATTTCAATAAATCTGAAAATTTACAGATGGAAAGATATTTCGATTGCAATCCAAAATCTGTTTTCGAAAAATTGATACCACTTCCGGTTTTGACGTAATTAGCTTGTAAATTTGAAATTTCAACTTCCGGAATTTTGAATATATTTGAAATTTGTTTTTTGCAATATTTAACATTATGGTATATCAACAATTTGAAATAAAAAAATTTAACCCGGAAGTTACAAATCGGCCGCCATATTGATATGACTAACTTTTGTAAAACTCAAAATGGGGCCTCAGGGTTATGAGCGGAATTCGTAACTTTGATATTTTTGGAAACTACAGTCGATTGCATTCATAGCATTGTATCGATTTTTGATCTTCTGTTTTGCATTTCTCGCATTTCCGTTTTATTTTTTTCGGTAATTACAAAAACTTTCAAGACTCATACCTCGTGACCTTGACCTTTGGTGACATTGTGACTGAACAAAAGTTTTTGCCCTCAATGAGATATATCCGACTATGTATTCATATTTGTTGTCCGATGTATACTTCCGGTTTTGTAAGCAATTCAAATTTGCGATTTTTGACTTTACAAGTAACATTCAAGGTTTCGCTAGTTGTGGTAGCTTTCTTTGTCTAGAAATAATACCAATACAGACCCTTTTAAAAACAGTTTTTAAGTAATTCCAAAACTGTTTCGCACTGCTCAGAACCATGCAAAGCCTGTTTTCGAAATTTTTCGTTTTTTTCACAGGGCACACAGCCTAAACTGCAACAGCTGCTTGGGGTCCATTTGTGGAAGGGTATTGTATAAATATAAATTGGAACATTTTTGCAAAAGTGCAAATTGCACATTGCAACATGAGCAAAAACAGGTTTTTCGACTCTGGAAGCTACATTTTTTTTCCGATTTTGCTCGGGTTTTCATTTTTGGAATCTGTGACTAAATTCTGATGTCATATGAGTTAAAAAATTTCAAATTTCGAAAATTCGTAGCATAAATTTTTTGGCCGATTTTCGAAATTTTGGGACCATTTTTCAGTTTTTTTCAGATTGATCTGAAATTTTAATACAAGATGCATGTCACTAATGTAAGCAATTTGACGTATTCAAGCAACAATCGATTTTCACTTCAGGTTGAATAACTTCCGGTGATATTTCTGAAATTCAACAAAATTTTGTTGAGCGGTAGCCAAAGTAATTCTACAGCCGATTTAAAAATAAAATTCAATCCGGAGGTAGATCTTTGGCCGCCATTTTGATTTTTATTCAGCCAATTTGGCTGAACCGAATTTCAAAATTTTGGTGTCAAATGAAAGAACATAAAAATTGGAGAAAAACGTTGGAAGTGGATTTTTGAATTTCGAATTTGCTTTTTTGCAATTTCCGGTTGAATTTTTTCAATATTTGAAGGCTTATATCTCGTGACCTTGACCTTTGATGACCTTGACCTTTAGTAGGTCAAAGGTCATCGACCTTGGCTACCTGATGATACTTTAATATTTGACCTCCAATATCAACTTTCGGTTTTATAGCTGTACAAAAATAGCCAAATTCGCAACTTTGTACTGCTCCTACAGGTGACCTAATTAACCTAGAGAGTTCATTTTTGCATATTCTGAATGGGCTTCATGAGCTCTTTCGAACGATATATCACACTGTATTGTAATGCAAAATTAGTTTTCTTTAAAATTTGCAATTTTGAAAACCTTTACCCGACTTTTTGAATTTTTTGACTTTTAATATATGCATAGTTTATGATCTATTAAGTTTAGAAGCTTGATAATTGGAACATAATTGAACATACCCCATATAAATGTATCCATCAAAAAAAAAAATTGACATGGGCGTGGCACATCCGGGTTAAATTTTAATTTTGTTAACATTTTGTTGTCTGGAAAAAATTCATATAGACTACATTTTTTGAAAAATGCTTCCGCACACACCAGCCTCATTACTTTATCTCCATTATATCAAGATCTCACCTATTTCGGCTGTATAGTTCAAAAAAGGGAACAAGGTTTATTAATTTCAAAATTTCCGATTATAGATTTTGACCTTTTTTGATATTTATGATTGTATGTCTAGTTAACCAATAGATGCAAAGGCTTGATAATTTAGCCATGGTAAGATATTATTAATATGAATAAAGTCACATAAACAAATCTGACGTGGGCGTGGCACATCCGGGTAAAATTTTGTTTGTGTCAGAATTTTGTTTATCAAAAAAAAGGTAATGTTTAAATTTTATTCAAAAAATGACCTTGCATACAGTTACAGCATTGCTTTATTCAGCTTATGTTAAAAGCTCATTGATTTCGGCTTTGTAGTTCAAAAAAGGAAACAAGGTTAAAAAAAAAATCCGTTTTTGACCTTGACCTTTGTTGACCTTGATCTTTTTAGGATCAAAGGTCATTGACTTTGGCTGTTCATTTATACTTTCATATTTGAAGTCTAGCGTCGACTTCCGGTGTTATTACTGTATGCATTTCCAAATTTTAAAGACTTGTTTCTCGGGAATTTGACATTGAATGACCTTGACCCTCAGTAGGTTGAAGGTTATTGATAAAGGTTTTCATCTGGTACGTTCAAATGTTAGGTCTGGTGACTACTTCCGGTTTCACAACCTTTTAAAAAAACAAAATTGTTAATAGTTGTCGACTTTTTGGGCACTTGGGATTTACGTTCAGGGCCCATTTTTTTAAATTCCCCTTAGCAATTTGCACATTTGCAAAGTCCCACTCTGTGCCACATGTGGCTCTAGTATTTTTTTTTTTTCATATTTTGTCATTAACCAAAATGTTTATTGCAGTGCGTTCGATAATCGAACGCACTGCATTGTTTTGCAAACGGCTATTTGCAGTGCGTTCGATTTCGAACGCACTGCATTGTTTTCATAATGTTTCTTTGCACTGCTTTGTTTACAGAATGTTTGTTTTTTTTTTTTTTTTTTTTTTCTTTTTTTTTTTCTTCAAATTCTGGTCAGAGCGCCCAGCCAAAACTGTAAATGCCACATATGCATTGATGCAATTTCTCTTATGTACATGTACTCGAAAAACTAAAATTTTTAAATGTAATTTGATGCATTTTTGTCCAACCGGAAATGACGTAGGGCACGAAAGTGTATTTTAGAATTTTTCATTTCACGGCTCTATTTTTCATCCGATTTTACTCGGATTTTTTTAGGTTACTTCTTTAAACTAATGTCTACAATACGGCTTCTTTAAGTAATTGAAAATTTTTACTTTTGTCCCTAACTTTTTTTAGTTTTAATTATAAAAAATTTTCAACTTCTACAATTTTATTTCGATGAATCTGAAAATATACATGCATATAGGCATATGGATTGTGAACAAAATGCAAGTTTCAAAATTTCGATATCACTTCCGGTTTTGACGTAAATGGCTCTTAAAGTTAAAATTTCAACTTCCGGAATTTTGAAGATATGTAAAAATGGTTTTCGGAAATATGATTGAAAGGACAATTCAAAAACAATGAATTAAAAAAAAATTGACCCGGAAGTAAAAAATAAGCCGCCATATTGCTCTGACCAACTTTTGTAAAACTCAAAATGGGGCCTCAGGGTTATGAGCGGAATTCGTAATAGTAGTAGGACAGCCCAGTCGATTGCCAAAAAAGTGCGTGATTAGATTTTAATACTGCCTTTTTGTTATTTCCGGTATAACGTTTAAAGTAATTGCCAAAATTTCAAAGACTTGTAACTCATGACCTTGACCTTTTATGACCTTGTAACCTGAACAAAGGTTATTGCAATCGGCAATCCTCGGCAGTTTCCGTAAACCATAATCTGTCTCGGTAATGAATGGTGTTTTTCGTTGTGTTTTCATGCGCGAGACTCTTTACTTTGACGCTTTACTACTTGCTTGTAACGTCTCGACATAGATATAGTTCATAGCAATAGAATCTGTGGAGGAATTTTCTGACACCTGCTCGTGCATTTAATGATACGTAGTGACTATCTGTTCACCATTTACGCATTTTATCATCATCTTAAATACATATCTGTTTGTTTTCGTGTTATTTGTTTACAAATACTTGTAGCCTCGAATGACCCGTCTCTGATGTTTGAACTAGCAGAATCACGAGATTACGTGATAACATTGATGTAGTCCGGTCAAATGGCCGCCGTTCATTACCGTGATATGTTGCAGAGCGCCAGCGTAACTTTCACGGAGACCGTTTGAGGTTATTGCCCTTGACTAGATCTATCCAATGAAATATCCATTTTCGTTGTCCGATGTTTACTTCCGGTTCTATTGCCATTTGAAATTTGCTATTTTCAACTTTAAACAGCTCTGTCACGTGACCCAAGTAACATACGTCACAAACTCTTATATATTATTATTGTGCTTATTTTACTCTTTCCAGTGATATAAAACACTTTATGTTTGAATGAAAATTGCGCGATTTAAAATTTGAAAATTTTGTGCAAAGTTTCATTGTAACTGTGCGTGTTTTTTTTCAAATTTTATTTTGACCGTCCTGAAAACTTACAGGTAGATAGACATTTTGATTGCAAACTCAAATCTGTTTTCAAAATTTCGATAACACTTCCGGTTTTGACGTTATTCGCTTTTAAAATCTAAAATCTAACTTCCGGAATTTATATGATATATGATTTTTTTTTTTGCAAAATTTTTGAAGTGATGCTATATAAACAATCAATCAATGAAATTTGACCCAGTTGTAATAGATCGGCCGCCATATTTATATGACTAACTTTTGTAAAACTCAAAATGGGGACTCGGGGTTATGAGCGGAATTCGTAATTGTAGTATTTTTGGACTACTTAGTCGATTGCCCCAAAGAGTACGTGATTCGATTTTGATATTCGATGTTGCTTTTTTGCTATTTCCGGTATATTGTATTTAATGTAATTGCCAAAATTTCAAAGAATTGTAACCCGTGACCTTGAACTTTTTTACCATGTGACCTGAACAAAGGCTATTGCCCTTGACCAGATCTATGTACTGATGTATCCATTTTAGTTGTCCGATGTTAACTTCCGGTTCTATGGCCATTTGAAATTTGCGATTTTTAACATTAAATAGCTCTGTCACGTGACCTAACTTTCATACGTCACAAATTTGTATACATTCTTATTGTGCCTAATCTATTCTTTTTAATGATATATAACACTTTATGTTTTAAAGAAAATTGCGCGATATAATATTTGGAAGTTTTGTGCAAAGTTCTATTGTCATTGAGCGTGTTTTTTCAAATTTTATTAGAATGTTCTGAAAACTTGTGAGTAGCTAAGCATTTGGATTGCGAACTCAAATCTATTTTCAAAATTTCGATATTACTACTGGTTTTGACGTTATTGGCTAATAAACTAAAATAATATGTGTGTTGTCTAAATGGTTAAATGATAGTGCTCTCCCTTCAACCTGTAATTAACTTGAGTTTTGGCGATACTAAACCAAAGAAGTAAAAAACATCGCCAAAACGCTAACACATTTGATTAAATAACGCTAACAATTATCGTCAAAACAGTTGAAGGGAGAGAACTACTATTTTTATTGTTAATCTTTATTAAAGCTATCATGTTGTAATTACAATAGAAAAAATGTTTCTAACTTTTTTTATATTAATATTTTTATAACCATTTGCTAAGTGCCTTGTGATTTATGAAAGATTCCAGGATGACGCACTGCCCAGCGCCGTTTTGGTACGACTATAGTTTTTTTTTTTTCGAATCTTACACTCGCTATTTTAGTAAGAAGGCAACATGCCACATAAAGATTTGTTCAATTCCCTACGATAAATTGTTGACCATGAACTTTTAAATATAAATTGGTGCCATTTTGACAAACCGGAAATGAGGTAGAACAAAAAACACAATTTTGGTTTTTTGAATCTCACAGCTCTATTTTTGATCCGATTTTTATCAAACTATTTTGAACTGTTTTCTATTACTGTACGCTACTAAATAAAAGTTTTAAACTTCTCCAATTTTGACTTTTAGTTGACTATTTTCTTAATTTTAATTTTTGCGTTTTTTTTCAACTTCTACAATTTTATTTCGTACGATCTGCAAATTTGCAGGTGTATAGACATTTTGATTCTAAACAAAATGCAGTTTTCAAAATTTGTATACCACTTCCGGTTTTTACGTAATTAGCTTGTAAATTTAAAAACTCAACTTTAGGAAATTTGAAGATATTTCAAATTTGTTTTTTTCATTGTGTTATAATTTGTTATAACAACAATTTGAAATAAAAAAATCCGACCCGGAAGTAACAGATCATCCGCCATTTTGATATGAGTAACTTTTATAAAATTAAAAATGGGGCCTCAGGGTTAGCCTCAGGGTTATGAGCGGCATCCGTAACTTTAGTATTTTTGGAAACTACAATCAATTGCTAAAAAAGTCTAGCCGCCGATTTTTGAATTTTGATTTCAATTTTTTTTTTTTTTTTGTCTTGATTTTTTATGCAATTACTAAAACTTTCAAGGCTTATATCTTTTGACCTTGACCTTTGGTGACCTTGGTACCTGAACAAAAGTTATTGTCCTTGATGAAATCTATCCAATGATGTATTCATGTTTGTGATCCGATGTATACTTCCGGTTTTATAGGCAATTGAAATGTGTGATTTTTTACTTTAAACAGTCCTGTCACGTGACCTAGCGTAAATACGTCAAAAATGAATTAACAATCATATTATGCGTAATTTGCTCTTTCCATTGATATACGACAATATACACTTAAATTAGAATTGCACGATTTAAAATTTGAACATTTTGTGCAAATTTCCATTGTAACTGTGCGTGTTTTTTTCAAAATTTATTTCAATCGATCTGAAAATTTTCAGATGGAAAGATATTTCGATTGCAATCCAAAATCTGTTTTCGAAAAATTGATACCACTTCCGGTTTTGACGTAATTAGCTTGTAAATTTGAAATTTCAACTTCCGGAATTTTTAATATATTTGAAATTTGTTTTTTTGCAATATTTTACATTATGGTATATCAACAATTTGAAATAAAAAAATTTAACCCGGAAGTTACAAATCGGCCGCCATATTGATATGACTAACTTTTGGAAAACTCAAAATGGGGCCGCAGGGTTATGAGCGGAATTCGTAACTTTGATATTTTTCGAAACTACAGTATATTGCATTCAAAGCATTGTTAATCGATTTTTGATCTTTCGTTTTGCCTTTCTTGCATTTCCGTTTTATTTTTTTCAGTAATTACCAAAACTTTTAAGGCTCATATCTCGTGACCTTGACCTTTGGTGACATTGTGACCTGAACAAAAGTTTTTGCCCTCCATGAGATCTATCCGACTATGTATTCATATTTGAAGTCCGATGTATACTTCCGGTTTTGTAAGCAATTCAAATTTGCGATTTTTTACTTTAAAAAACATCCAAGGTTTCGCTAGTTGTGGTAGCTTTCTTTGTCTAGAAATAATACCAATACAGACCCTTTTAAAAACAGTTTTTAAGTAATTCCTAAACTGTTACGCACTGCTCAGAACCATGCAAAGCCTATGGATCTAGTTTTTTTTTTTTTTTTTTTTTTTCTTCGAATTCTGGTCAGAGTACACAGCCAAAACTGCAAATGCCACATATACACTGATATGATTTCTTTTCTGTACTCGAAAAACTAAATTTTTTAAATGTAATTTGACGCATTTTTTTTTTCAACCGTAAATGACGTAGGATACAGAAGTGTATTTTAGAATTTTCGATTTTCCGACTCTATTTTAAATTCAATTCTAATCGGATTTTTTGTGTTTAATTGCAAGTACCAAAAGCTACAATTCGGCTTCTTGAAGGAATTACAAATTTTGAATTTTGAAGCTAACTTTTTTGGTATGAAATTTATAAATTTTTCAACTTCTACAATTTTAATTCGATCATTCTGAAAATAAACAAGCATATAGACATTTTGATTGTTAAAAAAATACAATTTTCAAAATTTCGATATCACTTCCGGTTTTGACGTTATTGGCTTGTAAAGTTAAAATTTCAACTTCCGGAATTGTGAAGTTATTTGAAAAACATTTTCAGCATTACGATTCAAATGATAATGCAAAAACAACAAATTAAAAAATTTTGACCCGGAAGTAACAGATAAGCCGCCATATTGATATGAGCAACTTTTGTAAAACTCAAAATGGGGCCTCAGGGTTATCGGCGGAATTTATATTTATAGTATTTTTGGACAGCTCAGTCGACTGCCCCCAAAAATACGCAAATCGATTTTTGATTTTTGATTGTGCTTTTTGCTCATTTCCGGTATAACGTTTTAAGAAAGTGCCAAAATTTCAAAGACTTGTAACTCGTGACCTTGACCTTTTTTTTTACCTTGTGACCTGAACAAAAGTTATTGCCCTTGACTAGATCTATCAAATGATATATCCATTTCGGTTGTCCGATATTTACTTCCGGTTCTATAGTCATTTGAAATTTGCAATTTTCAACTTTAAACAGCTCTGTCACGTGACCTTATTTACATACGTCACAAATTCTTATATATTCTTAATGTGCCTAATGTACACTTTCCAGAGATATATAATACTCTATATGTTTATTGAATTCTTCCCAGAGCGCCCAGCCAAAACTACGCATGCTACATGTATTATGATACGATTTCCTACGATGAAGTGTGAAACTTTGGGGAATAAATATAAATTGATGCATTTTTGATCAACCGGAAATGACCTAGGGCATAACGAAAAATTTCAGTTTTTTCTAATTTACGGCTCTATTTTAGATCCGATTTTGTTCGGATTTTTTTTTGTTTATTCCTATGAACTAAACGCTACAATTTGGGGATTTAAAAAAATGTAAATTCTGACTTTTGTCGCTTACTTTTTTAATTTTAATTTTATGATTTTTTCAACTTCTACAATTTTATTTCGATTATTCTGAAAATATACAAGTATATAGACATTTAAATTGTAAACCAAATGTTATATTCAAAATTTCGATATGACTTCCGGTTTTCAAGGCATTTGCTCGCAAAGTTGAAATTTTAACTTCCGGAATTTTGAAGATATTTGAAATTTTTTTTCTGCAATATGATTGAAATGATAATTGAAAAACAATGAACCCAAAAAAATTAACCCGGAAGTAACAGATCAGCCGCCATATTGATATGACCAATTTTTGTAAAACTCAAAATGGGGCCTCAGGGTTATAAGCGGAATTGGTAATTGTAGTATTTTTGGACTGCTCAATCGATTGCTCCAAAAAGCTAGGAATTCGTTTTTTGATATTTGATGTTGCTTTTTTGTTATTTCCGGTATAATTTTTTTATGTAATTGCCAACATTTCAAAGACTTGTAACTTGTGACCTTGACCTTTTTTGACCTTGTGATCTGAACAAAAGTTATTGCACTTGACCAGATCTATTCAATGCTATATCAATTTTTGTTGACCGATGTTTACTTCCGGTTTTATAGCCATTTGAAATCTGTGATTTTTAACTTTAAACAGCTATGTCACGTGACCTAATTATCATACGTCACAAATTCTTATATATTCTTAGAGTGCCAATTCTACTCTTTCCAATGATATATAACACTTTATGTATTCATTAAAATTGCGCAATTTAAAATTTGAAAATTTTGTTCAAAGTTCCATTGTAACTGTGCGTGTTTTTTTCAAATTTTATTTTGAGCGTTCTGAAAAGTTACAGGTAGATGGATGTTTTTATTGCAAACTCAAATCTGTTTTCAAAATTCCCATATCACTTCCGGTTTTGACGTTATTGGCATTTTAAGTTTAAAATCTAACTTCCGGAAATTTGAAGATATTCGAAATTGTTTGTTTACAATATATTAGAAATGATGCTATTTAAACAATTAATCAATACAATCTGACCCGGATGTAATAGATCAGCCGCCATATTGATATGACCAACTTTTATAAAACTTAAAATGGGGCCTCAGGGTTATATACGATTTTCGTGATTGTAGTATTTTTGAACAGGTCAGTCGATTGCCCCAAAAAGTACGCAATTCGATTATAATATTCGATGTTTCTTTCTTGTTATTTCCGGTATATTTTTTTTATGCAATTGCCAAAATTTCAAAGAAATCTAACTCGTGACCTTGACCATTTTTGATCATGTGCACTGAACAAAGATTACTGCCCTTGACCAGATTTATCCAATGATATATCCATTTTAATTGTTCGATTCTTACTTACGGTTCTATATCATTTAAAATTTTAGATTTTTAACTTTAAATAGCTCTGTCACGTGACCTAATTTAAATACGTCACAAATTATTAAATATTCTTAGTGTGTCTTATCGATTCTTTCATATGATATATAACACTTCATGTATCTATGAAAATTGCGCGATTAAAATTTTGAAAAGTTCCGTTGTAACTGTGCGTGTTTTTTCAAATTTTATTTATATGTTCTGAAAACTGAAAATCTGTTTTCAAAATTTCGATATATCTACCGGTTTTGACGTTATTGGCTTGTAAAAAAATGAACTAGAATAAAATGTCTTAATGGTTAAATTTTGGTGCTCTACCTTCAACTTGCAATTGACTTGAGTTTTGGCGATACTAATCTACAGAAAAAGAACATCGCCCAAACGCATAAAATTATTGTCAAAACAGTTGAAGGGAGAGAACTACTATTTCAATTGTAATTGTAAAACTTGATTTAAGCTATCATGCATTAAATTCGCTAGAAATAATAATGTTTTTAAACAATAAGTCAAGCCATCCGCCATTGGTCGCCATATTTACTACTTGTTGAAGAAATATGGCCGCCACCGATCGACTTTAGAGCCGATTAAGCCAGTCCCTTCAGTTGATATACACATATCGGACTGTTAACATCGATAATAAGCGCTTACTATGAAACAAGCCAACCCTAAAACTAGCAAACTAGCGAAGAAGAAATTTTGCTATTGTCGAAAACTAATCAATCGTTAATTTTATAAGCATTTACACCACAAACTGTTACAATTCTTATAAATAAAGAAATCTCACTAGATTTAACTTTTCTAATGTTCACATTTTCGTAACCATTTGCTTTGTGCCTTATAATTTATGAAAGATTTCAGGATGACGCACTGCCCAGCGCCGTTTTGGTACGGCTCTAGTTTTTGCAGTGCGTTTTTTTTTTTCGAATTTTACACTCGCTATTTTAGTAAGAAGGCGACATGTGTGACATAATAGGTTGTTATGTCTAGATATTAATGTACATTTAATCATATTGATAAGTTGATACGCCTCAAGGTTATTATACAATCTTAATTAGCCATACTTTATCTATATAATTATTATGTCACTAGCCGTACTATATAAGTCCCTTTAATGCTGTTCATTAGTAAGTTGTAAGTTGTACAAGTTGTACCAGGCTACAGTTCACATCACAACTGTACCTGTAGATATTAAACTATATACCAACTCAATAGTCTTATGTCTTACATAGACTAATTGGTGCTCGTGACCAAGGATTCGATGCCTGACGAAGTCCTACCACTTAAGATCACTGGCTAAAGACAAAATGAAGAAACGAAAAAAAAAAAGAAGAAAGAAACAGAAACCGGCCAAAGAACAGAAACCGGCCAAAGAAGAAACAGAAACAAATTTAAGTTAAAGATGTAATTTAAAGGTGAGCGAATTGTCTACTGAAGAAAAATGTATTTTGATTATGAATCTGAACACATAGTTTTGGCTCGGCCACGTTGGCGATTTTATAAGATTTTAAAGTTCGAAACTGTCTCTAAGTACGTTACATTTTGTATATATGTATTATAGTATATTTGCGGTAAAGAAAAATTCCTTAAGTAAGGTGAATAATTGAAGTCTCGAGTTATGAGCATTAATGGGCATTAGAGAAATTGTCCTGTAGTTGTTTTTAGTCCGAATGTTGGACGATTGGACATTAAGTTAGAGTGTCCTGTATTAACGTACTTAGATAACATTTTGATATAAAAAAAATTAAGAAAACTGTCTTATTTAAGACATATTGAATGTGTTCAGGGGATTGATTAAACATACATTTGACTCATAGCAATTCGTCTCCACCCAATGAATTAGATCAAACGATAGGAGAAGAAAGAAGATAACTATATTCCGTATGACATCATACAAGAGAGGGTGTCAACTAAAGCTGTTAGCGGATCTACGCAAGATAGGGAGAATATTACCCCTACATCCTCATTAACAGAAGAAGATATGATGTAAAAGGAGAGATTTTTAATTTATGGTTAAAAAGGTTCCAACAATTTTGAATGGTTATTGCTGATGTTTACAGATAATTTTAACGTCTATGGTTATGAATAACATCGTATTCAGAGTATTATGGATAAGAAGAAATAAAGAAGTTTTTAGACTGTTGTATTCGCCTTATATGTGTTTCAAGTTTAATTTCTTTGTGCTGATGGGGAAGTATCACTATAATTTGGATTTTCATTATTCATCAGTGTGTACTGTTTTGTAAATGTTGGACATTTCCGGATTAGTATTTATCATTTGTGGAATTTACTTATTGATAGATGCATAAAAACAATTCTTATATGTTTTAATGTTTAATCTACTCTTTTCGTATGTTTTTATATTTCTGTATGTATTTTATATTTTATTTAAGCTTTCAGCTTTTTAAAAGGAAGGGAGGAATGTGACATAATAGGTTGTTATGTCTAGATATTAATGTACATTTAATCATATTGATAAGTTGATACGCCTCAAGGTTATTATACAATCTTAATTAGCCATACTTTATCTATATAATTATTATGTCACTAGCCGTACTATATAAGTCCCTTTAATGCTGTTCATTAGTAAGTTGTAAGTTGTACAAGTTGTACCAGGCTACAGTTCACATCACAACTGTACCTGTAGATATTAAACTATATACCAACTCAATAGTCTTATGTCTTACACATGCCACATACAGATTTGTTCAATTCCCTACGATAAATTGTTGACCATGAACTTTTAAATATAAATTGGTGCCATTTTGACAAACCGGAAATGAGGTAGAACAAAAAACACAATTTTGGTTTTTTCAATCTTACAGCTCTATTTTTGATCCGATTTTTATCAAACTGTTTTGAACTGTTTTCTATAACTGTGCACTACTAAATAAAAGTTTTAAACTTCTCCAATTTTGACTTTTAGTTGACTATTTTCTTAATTTTAATTTTTGCGTTTTTTTCAACTTCTACAATTTTATTTCGTTCGATCTGCAAATTTGCAGGTGTATAGATATTTTCTAAACAAAATGCAGTTTTCAAAATGTTGATACCACTTCCGGTTTTTACGTAATTAGCTTGTAAATTTAAAATGTCAACTTCCGGAATTTTGAAGATATTTGAAATTTGTTTTTTTCAATGTGTTATAATTTGTTATAACAACAATTTGAAATAAAAAAATCCGACCCGGAAGTAACAGATCATCCGCCATTTTGATATGAGTAACTTTTATAAAATTAAAAATGGGGCCTCAGGGTTATGTGCGGCATCCGTAACGTTAGTATTTTTGGAAACTACAATCGATTGCTAAAAAAGTCTAGCCGCCGATTTTTGAATTTTTATTTCAATTTTTTTTTTTTTTTCGTTTTGATTTTTTATGCAATTACTAAAACTTTCAAGGCTCATATCTGGTGACCTTGGTACTTGAACAATAGTTATTGCCCTTGATGAAATCAGTCCAATGATGTATTCATGTTTTTTATCCGATGTATACTTCCGGTTTTATAAGCAATTGAAATTTGTGATTTTTTACTTTAAACAGCCCTGTCACGTGACCTAGCGTAAATACGTCAAAAATGATTTAACAATCATATTATGCGTAATTTGCTCTTTCCAATGATGTACGACAATATACACTTAAATTAAAATTGCACGATTTAAAATTTGAACATTTTGTGCAAATTTCCATTGTAACTGTGCGTGATTTTTTTCAAATTTTATTTCAATCGATCTGAAAATTTACAGATTGACAGATATTTCGATTGCTAACCAAAATCTGTTTTCGAAAAATTGATACCACTTCCGGTTTTGACGTAAATAGCTTGTAAATTTGAAATTTCAACTTCCGGAATTTTGAATATATTTGAAATTTGTTTTTTGCAATATTTAACATTATGGTATATCAACAATTTGAAATAAAAAAATTTAACCCGGAATAAACAAATCGGCCGCCATATTGATATGACTAACTATTGTAAAACTCAAAATGGGGCCTCAGGGTTATGAGCGGAATTCGTAACTTTGATATTTTTGGAAACTACAGTCGATTGCATTTATAGCATTGTTAATCGATTTTTGATCTTCTGTTTTGCCTTTCATGCATTTCTGTTTTATTTTTTTCAGTAATTACAAAAAACTTTCAAGACTCATACCTCGTGACCTTGACCTTTGGTGACATTGTGACCTTAACAAAAAAATTTGCCCTCGATGAGATCTATCCGACTATGTATTCATATTTGTTTTCCGATGTATACTTCCGGTTTTGTAAGCAATTCAAATTTCCGATTTTTGACTTTACAAGTAACATCCAAGGTTTCGCTAGTTGTGGTAGCTTTCTTTGTCTAGAAATAATACCAATACAGACCCTTTTAAAAACAGTTTTAAAGTAATTCCAAAACTGTTACGCACTGCTCATAACCATGCAAAGCCTATGGATCTAGTTTTTTTTTTCGAATTTTACACTCGCTATTTTAGTAAGAAGGCAACATGCCACATACAGATTTTTTCAATTATCTACGATAAATTGTTGACCATGAACTATTAAATATAAATTGGTGCCATTTTGTCAAACCGGAAATGAGGTAGAACAAGAAACATAATTTTGATTTTTGGAATCTCACAGTTCTATTTTTGATCCGATTTTTATCAAACTGTTTTGATCTGTTTTCTATAACTGTTAGCTACTAAATAAGGATTTTAAACTTCTCAAATTTTGACTTTTAGTTGCCTATTTTCTTAATTTTAATTTTTGCGTTTTTTTCAACTTCTTCAATTTTATTTTGATCGATCTGCAAATTTGCAGGTGGATAGACATTTTGATTCAAAAAAAAAATGCTGTTTTCAAAATTTTGATACCACTTCCGGTTATGACATAATTAGCTTGCAAATTTAAAATTGCAACTTCCGGAATTTTGAAGATATTTGAAATTTGTTTTTTTCAATGTGTTATAATTTGTTATAATAACAATTTGAAATAAAAAAATCCGACCCGGAAGTAACAGATCATCCGCCATATTGATATGAGTAACTTTTGTAAAATCAAAAATGGGGCCTCAGGGTTATGAGCGGCATCCGTAACTTTAGTATTTTTGGAAACTACAATAGATTGCTAAACAAGTCTAGCCGCCGATTTTTGAATTTTCATTTCAATTTTTTTTTTTTTTCATTTTTATTTTTTATGCAATTACTAAAAATTTCAAGACTCATATATTTTGACCTTGACCTTTGGTGACCTTGGTACCTGAACAAAAGTTATTGCCCTTGATAAAATCTATCAAATGATGTATTCATGTTTGTGATCCGATGTATACTTCCGGTTTTATAGGCAATTGAAATGTGTGGTTTTTTACTTTAAACAGTCCTGTCACGTGACCTAGCGTAAATATGTCAAAAATGAATTAACAATCATATTATGCGTAATTTGCTCTTTCCAATGATATACGACAATATACACTTAAATTAAAATTGTACGATTTAAAATTTGAACATTTTGTGCAAATTTCCATTGTAACTGTGCGTGTTTTTTTTCAAATTTTATTTCAATTGATCTGAAAATTTACAGATGGAAAGATATTTCGATTGCCATCCAAAATCTGATTTCGAAAAAATGATACCACTTCCGGTTTTGACGTAATTAGCTTGTAAATTTGAAATTTCAACTTCCGGAATTTTGAATATATTTGAAATTTGTTTTTTTGCAATATTTAACGTTATGGTAAGTTACAAATCGGCCGCCATATTGATATGACTAACTTTTGTAAAAAGCATTGTTAATCGATTTTTGATCTTCCGTTTTGCCTTTCTTACACTTCCGTTTTATTTTTTTCAGTAATTACCAAAACTTTCAGGGCTCATATCTCGTGACCTTGACCTGAACTAAAGTTTTTGCCCTCCATGAGATCTATCCGACTATGTATTCATATTTGAAGTCCGATGTATACCTCCGGTTTTGTAAGCAAATCAAATTTGCGATTTTTTACTTTACATGTAACATCCAAGGTTTCGCTAGTTGTGGTAGCTTTCTTTGTCTAGAAATAATACCAATACAGACCCTTTTAAAAACAGTTTTTAAGTAATTCCTAAACTGTTACGCACTGCCCAGAACCATGCAAAGCCTATGGATCTAGTTGTGGGACTTTGCTACCGCAAAGTCCAAGTTTTTTATCGAAATGTTTCCATTTTTTTTTTTTTTTTTTTTTTTTACACAGGGCACACAGCCTAAACTGCAACAGCGTCAGCAACCTTTTTACAACTTTTGAGGTCCATTTGTGGAAGGGTATTGCATAAATATAAATTGGAACATTTTTGCAAAAGTGCAAATTGCACATTGCAACATGAGCAAAAACAGGTTTTTCGACTCTGGAAGCTACATTTTTTTTCCGATTTTGCTCGGGTTTTCATTTTTGGAATCTGTGACTAAATTCCGATGTCATATGAGTTAAAAAATTTAAAATTTCGAAAATTCGTAGCATACATTTTTTTGCCGATTTTCGAAATTGTTAGACCATTTTTTAGTTTTTTTCGGATTGATCTGAAATTTTAATACAAGATGCATGTCATTAATGTAAGCAATTTGACGTATTCAAAATTTTTGCGTCACTTCCGGTTTAAGGGGAAAATCGATTTTCACTTCCGGTTGAATAACTTCCGGTGATATTTATGAAATTCAACGAAATTTTGTCGAGATGTAGCCAAAGTAATTCTACAGCCGATTTTAAAATAAAATTCAACCCGGAAGTAGAACTTTGGGCTTCATTTTGATTTTCTTGAAACATCACATTTGCTATTCCGACATAACGATTTGAATGATTTTGGTGTTAAATGAAAGAACATAAAAATTGTGGGAATTCTCAGGAAGCCGATTTTTGAATTTCGATTTTGCTTTTTTGCAATTTGCAATTGAATTTTTTCAATATTTGAAGGCTTATATCTCGTGACCTTGACCTTTGATGACCTTGACCTTTAGTAGGTCAAAGGTCATCGACTTTGGCTACCTGAAGATACTTTAATATTTGAACTCGGATATCAACTTCCGGTTTTATAGCTGTCCAAAAATAGCCAAATTCGAAACTTTGTACTGCTCCTACAGGTGACCTAATTAACCTAGAGAGTTCATTTTTGCATATTCTGAATGAGCTTCATGAGCTCTTTCGAACGATATATCACAATGTATTGTAATGCAAAATTAGTTTTCTTTAAATATTTGCAATTTTGAAAACCTTTACCCGATTTTTTTAATTTTTTGACTTTAATATATGCATAGTTTATGATCCATTACGTTTAGAGGCTTGAAAATTAAAACGCAAGTGAACAATTTCCGATTATAGATTTTGACCTTTTTTGACATTTATGATTGTATATCTCGTTAACCAATAGATGCAAAGGCTTGATAATTTAGCCACAGTCATATATGCTTAATATATATAAAGTCACATAAAAAATCTGATGTGGGCGTGGCACATCCGGGTAAAATTTTGTTTTTGTCAAAATTTTGTTTATCCCCAAAAAAGGTAAAGTTTAAATTTTTTTCAAAAAATGACATTGCATACAGTTACAGCATTGCTTTAGTCAGCTTATGTTAAAGGCTCATTGATTTCGGCTTTGTAGTTCAAAAAAGGGAACAAGGTTAAAAAAAAAAATTTCGTTTTTGACCTTGACCTTTGTTGACCTTGGCCTTTTTAGTATCAAAGGTCATTGACTTTGGCTGTTCATTTATACTTTCATATTTAATGTCTAGCGTCAACTTCCGGTGTTATTACTGTATGCATTTCCAAATTTTAAAGACTTGTTTCTCGTGAATTTGACCTTGAGTGACCTTGACCTTCAGTAAGTTGAAGGTTATTGATAAAGGTTTTCAGCTGCTATGTTCAAATGTTAGGTCTGGTGACTACTTCCGGTTTCACAACCTTTCCAAAAATTCAAAAATTGTAAAAGTTTTCGACTTCTTTGACACTTCAGATTTAAGTTCAGGGCCCATTTTTTTTAAATTTCCCTTAGCAATTTGCACACTTGCAAAGTCCCACTCTGTGCCACATGTGGCTCTAGTCATATTTTTATTTTTGTATTTTTTCAGTATGTTTGAGTGTTTGAAAGGATATATTCAGGATTTTTAGTATATTTTAAACCAAGTGAGGCTTCTAACTATATTTCATTACTTGCTATACAAAGATAAAGATAAAGATATAAAGTGCTATACAAGAAGTTTAAAAAGATGAGTACGTTCATAAGATAAATCATATCTGTTAACTGTAGAGGTCTGGGAGACAGCGGTAAAAGAAAAGATGTTTTCAATATGTTACACAACAAGGTGGTAAACATTTGTTGCATTCAAGATACACATTTCACAACTGAAATTCAGAATCGTCTTAGATCAGAGTGAGATTTTGAGATATACTCAAGCTTTGGGACAACAAACTCTAAGGGAGTGTCAATTCTAATGAAAAATAACTTTGAATTTGAAATTCTAAATGAAAGAATGTTTTAGATTTGAAACAAACAAATAATCTAACTGATTCCTTTAGGTCTTACTACCCTACAGCTGATACACTTGGTCAAGACAAAACCCAGTCAAAAAAGCTAGGTTAGATTTCTTTCTTATCTCTAATGAACTATAAAAGGGGACCAGTCTTCATTTTTATTGGTTGATTTGGGTCTTGAATATATTTAAGTATCCTTCAGAAGCAGTTGAAATGCACGAAAATTGCGTATTTCCTTCAAATATACCTTAAATTAGACATTTCTCCTTCTATTTCTATAGATGACTTTTCTATATATTGCATAGTATCGCTAATGTGTAGTAGGGCATTATAACTTTCAAATGCTAATAATTATGGATGCACATGGATTTGAAGGCTCAAATTTCAATGGTGAGTTGTGATAACCAGTACTAAATTGCTGAGCTAAAAAATCCCCGTTTCTGAGATTTGGAAAAATCGACCCACGAAAATGAAGCCCGTGTCACTTTAAGCTTAACAAATAAAATACAAGTAACTTCAGGATATAGAACAGACCATTCTTGTGTTGAACTAACTTTGAAACTAAGTAATTTTGAAATGGGTAGAGGTTTCTGGAAGTTTAATAATGCCTTACTAACTGACCCATGCTATGTTAAGGAAGAAAAAAAACTCAAAAATAGCCACACAATTAAAATACAAAAACTAATGATAAAGACATCCTTGAGGATTTAGACCTGTCTATTCGTAATAATTGTCTCAGCAATAGTTTAACAGAATATAAGATAGAGTTAGAAAATCTAAGGAAAGATAAAATGAGAGGGATAATTCTAAGAAGCAAAGCGAAATGGGTTGAAGAAGGGGAGAAAACCAAAAAAAACATTTATAGTCTAGAAAAAAAGAATTTTATTAACAAAACCATTACTAAACTAGTTTCAAAATATGATGAAATTATTTCGGAGCAAAAACATATTTTGGCTGAGATTAAACTTTATTTTATAAGAAATTCTATTCAAATAAAGATCATGAATTAGTAGATTGTGAGATAAACACGATAATAAATGAGGACGAAATCCCAAAACTGAATATTAGCGATTGTAATATTTTAGAGGGTGGTATAACAGAAACAGAGTTACTGACAGTTTTAAAAACAATGAAAAGTGACCGATCCCCTGGAACAGATGGGTTTACAGCAGAGTTTTTTTTAAATGTTTTGGAAGGACCTGAAAGATCTGCTTATTAAAGCCTATAGTAATTCCTATAATACAGGAGAACTCTCATTGACTAAAAACAGGGAATAATATCCATTATGCCCAAAGGAAATAAGAATTTCTGAAAAACTGGCGTCCTATCTCGTTATTAAATGTAATCTACAAATAACTGTCTGAGTGTCTGGCTAATCGGATTAAACCGTTCCTAAATAAGCTCATTCATGAAAACCAAAACGGTTTCCTTAAAGGTCGTTACATGAATGAGAATACGAGGATACTCTATGATATTATTTAATACTTAGAAGAGGAACTACTACCTGGAAGTCTGCTTATTGTTGATTTTGAGAAAGCGTTAGATAGTTTGTCATGGAATTTCCTTTTTAAAGTACTCAATTTCTTCAATTTTCCAGAACACTTTCAAAAATGGATAAAAATCCTATTACATGAGTCAAAATTATGTGTAATTCAATGTGGCATTTTCACAGAATTTTTCAATATTGGCAGAGGCTGTAGACAAGGAGATCCCCTTAGCCCTTATCTCTTTATTGTATGCGTTGAAATTCTAGGAATAATGTTTAGGCAGGCACAGAACCTTAAAGGGATAGCAAAAAATACTGAAACTAGAATAATTCAATATACAGACGACACTTCTGTTATCATGGATGGGTCAGAACGCTCACTTAGAACTTCACTAACATTACTAGATCAATATGCAAAATTCTCAGGTCTCAAACCAAACCTAACAGAAACATGTGCAGTATGGATTGGATCATCAGTAGGTAAACCACAAATATGTGGAGAAATTGATCTTGCTTGGGTTTCAAAAGCTGAACCTTTTACTATTCTTGGCATAACTTTCTCCACAAACCTTGATGACATGATAGCCCTCAACTAAGACTCAAAATTAAATGAAATACAAAGTCTTATTGAAAACATATGCGTCATTAAATCCATGCTTATTCCTATGGCATATGGCTTTAGTTACAAGTCTAAAATTTTGAAATCGATAAAAAATAAATTTTTGGATAGATGTGGTTGACAAATGGAGATAGAAAAACCTACAATGAGTTTATCATTTCTATGAGGAAACCTATTAAGGCCCAAAAGAAATGGTCTATCGAATTAGATTTACCAAATAATAACTTAGATCTTAAGTTCAATCTTTATCATAAAATCGCGCAAGATACAAAACTAAAATGGTTTTAGTGTCGAATTCAACATAGAATCCTTGCAACTAATAAATTGCTCTTTAAGATGAAACTCCGAGATAATAGCCTATGCAACATAATATGTCATTCAAAAACTCAAACGATCTCCCACTTATTGTATAAATGTGATGTAATAAGCTTGGAATTTACAAAAAAAACAGCATTTGTCTCGGGATAGATGCTATGCTGTTATGGGCAGTATATATATTCCGCTTCAATTCCACGACTCTTTTCAATTAAATTCTAATTTCCAGTTGAGGCCGTAAAGAGTTCTTAAATACCCCTTTTACACCTGGGTCTTATAAAGTGAACAGAGCTTGGAACGGTGAAATATTAAAGCGTGTAGTGTCTGACATTGATCTGACAGTCTAAAATTTAATAGGTGTAAAAGCGATATTTGTCATGTGTTTTAGCAATCATTTAAAATTGATTGAGATAATTCTTTTAGCCAATGATTTATTACAAAGAATTTTACCTCTATATTTACTAAGAATTTTACCTCTATATTTACTAAGAATATTACCTCTATATTTACTAAGAATATTACCTCTATATTTACTAAGAATATTACCTCTATATTTACTAAGAATATTACCTCTATATTTACTAAGAATATTACCTCTATATTTACTAAGAATATTACCTCTATATTTACTAAGAATATTACCTCTATATTTACTAAGAATATTACCTCTATATTTACTAAGAATATTACCTCTATATTTACTAAGAATATTACCTCTATATTTACTAAGAATATTACCTCTATATTTACTAAGAATATTACCTCTATATTTACTAAGAATATTACCTCTATATTTACTAAGAATATTACCTCTATATTTACTAAGAATATTACCTCTATATTTACTAAGAATATTACCTCTATATTTACTAAGAATATTACCTCTATATTTACTAAGAATATTACCTCTATATTTACTAAGAATATTACCTCTATATTTACTAAGAATATTACCTCTATATTTACTAAGAATATTACCTCTATATTTACTAAGAATATTACCTCTATATTTACTAAGAATATTACCTCTATATTTACTAAGAATATTACCTCTATATTTACTAAGAATATTACCTCTATATTTACTAAGAATATTACCTCTATAATTACTAAGAATATTTGTCGGTTCTACAGTCTCGATACCGTTAATACGTCTTTCAAACCAGTAGGCTCTCTCGCCATTATTGATTAAACCTCCATCTATCTCAGCATCAGTTACTGAAGAATAAAAAAAATGTTTAATTCAATGGTAGCAGAGCATCTTGCATTAGTTACTAAAGGATAGGAATAAAAATATACAATTGCGTTGTCATAAAACTTTGGCTGAAGAGGGGTGGGTGGAGGATTGGGGTGCCAGGTTTGCTCACACATTAAGTAACTTTTGTTCAATACATCTTAATATTTTAAGTAAATGTTTAGTAAATCGACTGAATCCAATATCCATTTCATTGCCCGTGCGCCTCATTTTGCATCAGTACATATAAAAATATATGGATCATATAATAAGAGGACAGGATAAATGATTTGTTCAGGTCAAGATAATATGAAAAAAAAACAACGAATGCATGGAACAATGGTTCTTTGATGTACATACCCGATCTTAGATATTTGTGACTTGATTCAGAATCCAAGATTTGTTTAGCAGCTTCAACTAGTCCTAGTCTCATATCTTCTCGTTCTTTATTCCATAATGTCTTGGCCTGTGTTTTCTCGTCTTCCACTACCGATATATAGTGTGGTAGTCTAGAACTGATGGGTTGTAAAATATAGGTTGATGGTACTGAATTATCATCTCTAGTAAACCATCTAGGAGAATAAAGAAAGGGATGTGAATTACGATTTCTGTTAAAATAGAAACTTAACTTACAGAAGAACATTTGAAAGTTTAGGGAGTTGGTTTGGGTCTTGAACAATCTTCATACATATAAGAATTGCATGAAACATTCCTTCAAATATACTTCCTATTCATGGTTATTTTTTTCTATACACTTAAGATGAAATGAAATGAAGTTTAAGCGCCCTACGTTTCTGCACCTGTGACGCCATGCAGTGTGCAATGAGGAAAATTTGTTCAGGACAGCAGCATTAGCCTACTCTTCTTTTTGATTCTTATCTGTTGATGTGCACATCCTGTAGCACACGGTGCCTCGGTTTAATGCCCTAATCGAGTCACTTAAAGTTTCAGACACGGAATGATGAGACCCAGAAAGCCAAAACAGTACTGTTTGCAGATAATAATGAACATTCATAAATTTGACATGTCACAAATGAAATACACCCCGTTTAGGCTAATGAGGACGGGCAAACGTCATGCGGTGTACAATGAGAAAAATGTTGCTAGGAGAGCTGTACATTTTGACGAGAAAATGCATGGTAAAAAATTCTCCGTTTATCCGTGCTACTTATTACCTTGACAACAAGTCCTTTACTCTGTCTGTTTTAACAGCGTCAATTAATTTTTCAAACTCCATGGCTTCGATTTTTCGAGGTACATCTCTATATCCGTATTTGTGAGATAAAAATGTCTGGAAGAGAAAAATAACATTATTATGCTTTGTCGTATCATTACATTATTGTATAGTCATTGTTACTTTTCACAACTGAAATTTCTTGTAGGACATTTTATTGTCGTTACGGAAAACTCCTTGTCAAATATGATAAATCTCCTTATTGCATTTTGGAAGATCTGTTTAATCAGGCATGAATTGATCTCGTTGCACCTCATGGTTTTGACCTGCCTATATAGTAGTGGCGAGTGTTGCACATGAAACAGAACATGCTTACTCTTTTCGAAAGGCCCCATGGTACTTCTCGTATGGGAAGTCCGTTACTAAATAATTATTGAACCCAATTTTGTCATATTATGCTCTGGACGAGATTTTTGATTAACGGAATTGATTTGCTTGTAAGGATTTTTATCAGACTCGAACATAGTAAGGATCACAGTTTTAATGTCAGGTTACTATTTTCGTGTCTGTTAATTCATTGAAGAACAGCATGTAGTTTCGTATTTTCGTATTGGTAGCTCATTTTCGTTATATACCCTTTTCGTGACTGAAATTCATCCTTTTCATGTGTTTTATGACATAAACCATACTCACTACAAACGATGGCCCAGTTGAAAGTTTGTTACAAAGGTCTATTTCTTTCAAACAAAGTTCTGTAGTCAAATGATCATCTGTAGCCTCGTTACGAACTCCCCATCTCATATCAACAACTTGAAATTCATAACCTTCACTTTGACAGAATTCTTTTAATCTCGGGTAGATTTTCTCCATTAGATAGTTCCTCTCATGTTTTGTATCTACAAAGCGTAAAAACAAATTTTGTTTTCTTGGAAATGGTAACTTTCAATGATTACTACTCATTACTTCTTAGAATGGACAACCAGTTTTGAGTCTAAAATTTGGCCAATCAGAGTTGTTTATCATCAATATTGACGATATTATAGGGCGATATGCGGACATGAGTTGGTTATGACATTTAATTAGTCTGGTCTAAATCATGTTCCTTCAGCAACGTTAGACATTTGCATTATCTACCGTTGCTGGATTGACGGGGTTTTCTCGTCATTAACAACTAATAACCTCGTTTAAAAACACTACGTTACATTCAATTTATGACCGTTGAGACTCGATTATCACAAGGTAAATTTGCTACAAGAAATTTGACGCTAAATATTTATTTGCGTTAAAAGGTCTGTAATATCTGCCCAGTGGTAGGGCCAGTCCCCTGAACAATGGCTACAAATAGGGGACAGACAACTGTAGGAATTGAGGGGTTTTCTTTATTTTGAAAATAAGAGATTTGATTTTGGTTTATTCTGACAAAAATCATAATTGGAAATTTCCTAAATATAAAGGGGGGGGGGGTCAATTGAGGGTACAAACTGTTTTACTTAAGGGTCAAATTTTTAACCCCCAACACTCCCTCTGACGCCGACACTTTATCAAACATTACCTGTAAATGTGCTGCTGGTAAAGATTCGAACAATCTTGGTTGTTGATGGACAATCCACTGATATATTACCACGCAGAATTTCTTCAATCAGTTTGGACTGGATTGGATCGCTGGCTTTCTTCTCATTTTCCATCTCTTCTAGTTGTATTTCTTCGTTCAACATCGTCGCTGCTATTTATATCAAGAGTCTACGAGTGGATCAGTTTTTTTGGAAGGTTGATTGTTACTGAAATGGAGGTGGAAATTGAAAATGTTTTGGCATGGGTTTACCGAGACAGATTATGGTTTACAGAAACTTCCGAGGATTGGCGATTGTCCATATTATTGTATAGTAAATAAAGAACTAGAGCCAATTGTCGCACAGAGTGGGACTTTGCAAAGGTGCAAATTTGCCACGAGGAATCTGAAAAAAACCTCGACCCTTAACTTAAAGGGCCATTCCCCTTTTTGAAAAAAAAGTTCAATAACCAGAACCTCGCAAATGGTACCTATAAATATTTCTAGAGTATTTTGTATCTTTATATCTTCTTAATGGCTCCAAAGTTCTAGCTGAAATCTTACGAATAAATAGGAGATATTTTTCTCTTCAATTAAGCGTTTATTTTACTCATATCCGTTCAGTAGTTTTCGAACAGCGCTCAAAAAGACTATATACGAAGTTAAAAACCTTGCGTAATGTTTTTAGCTATTTTTATCTTTTAATCAAGCTTTCAGATACATAAAAGGGCACATTTATATATATATGTTTGAGTACAGTTTTCACAAATTTGAACCAAATAAAACTTGATCTAGAAAAAATTTGGTCTGTCTCTTTAAATCCAGATTGCTAAAGAAGTCGACTACTTTGGAAATTGCCGTCTTGAAGGTTGTGAAATCAGGAGCAGTCAGCAGGCCTGACATGTGAACGGAACAGCTGATACTCTATGCCAATAACCTTCAACTTATTTTTACTCTCCTTACCCTTTTGTTTCTTGTACTGGGAATCATTGTACTGGGAGATACTATGACTAAAATTTGAAATATTAAAGCAACAAGAGACAATATAATCAGTCGATGTGATTTGGTAATCGGTCTATTTCAATATTACGTGTGTCTAGCATCTTGGAAAAAAGAGAAACCTGACATGAATAAGACTTTGTAATGAAATATATTATCATTACAAAGGTTAAGGGGGTATCAGTAGATTCTGTGAAAGGTTAAGGGGTACCATTAGATTCTGTAAAAGATTAAGGGGGTACCAGGAGATTCTGTGAAAGATTAAGGTGGTACCAGTAGATTCTGTAAAAGATTAAGGGGGTACCAGTACCATTAAATTCTGTAAAAGATTAAAGGGGTACCAGAAGATTCTGTGAAAGGTTAAGGGGGTACCAGTAGATTCTGTAAAAGATTAAGGGGTACCAGTACCATTAGATTCTGTAAAAGATTAAGGGGGTACCAGAAGATTCTGTAATAGATTAAGGGGGTATCAGGAGATTATGTAAAAGATTAAGGGGGTACCAGTAGATTCTGTAAAAGTTTAAGGGTGTACCAGAAGATTCTGTAATAGATTAATGGGGTACCAGAAGATTCTGTAAAAGATTAAGGGGTACCAGTACCATTAGATTCTGTAAAAGGTTAAGGGGTACCAGTAGATTCTGTAGAAGATTAAGGGGGTACCAGAAGATTCTGTAAAAGATTAAGGTGTACCAATAGATTCTGTAAAAGATTAAGGGGGTACCAGTACCATTAGATTCTGTAAAAGATTAAGAGGGCACCAGTAGATTCTGTAGAAGATTAAGGGGTTACCAGAAGATTCTGTAAAAGATTAAGAGGGTACCAGTAGATTCTGTAAAAGATTAAGGGGGTACCAGAAGATTCTGTAAAAGATTAAAGGGGTACCAGTAGATTCTGTAAAAGATTAAGGGGGTACCAGTAGATTCTGTAAAAGATTAAGGGGTACCAGTACCATTAGATTCTGTAAAAGATTAAAGGGGTACCAGAAGATTCTGTAAAAGATTAATGGGGTACCAGAATATTCTGTAAAAGGTTAAGGGGGTACCATTAGATTCTGTAAAAGATTAATGGGGTACCAGAAGATTCTGTAATAGATTAAGGGGGTATCAGGAGATTATGTAAAAGGTTAAGGGGGTATCAGGAGATTATGTAATAGATTAATGGGGTACCAGAAGATTCTGTAAAAGGTTAAGGGGGTACCAGTAGATTCTGTAAAAGGTTAAAGATGTACCAGATGATTCTGTAAAAGATTAAGGGGGTACCAGAAGATTCTGTAAAAGATTAAGGGGTACCAGTACCATTAGATTCTGTAAAAGGTTAAGGGGTACCAGTAGATTCTGTAGAAGATTAAGGGGGTACCAGTAGATTCTGTAGAAGATTAAGGGGGTACCAGAAGATTCTGTAAAAGATTAACGGGGTACCAGTAGATTCTGTAAAAGGTTAAGGGGGTACCAGTAGATTCTGTAAAAGATTAAAGGGGTACCAGTAGATTCTGTAAAAGGTTAAAGATGTACCAGAAGATTCTGTAAAAGATTAAGGGGGTACCAGAAGATTCTGTAAAAGATTAAGGGGTACCAGTACCATTAGATTCTGTAAAGGGTTAAGGGGTACCAGTAGATTCTGTAGAAGATTAAGGGGGTACCAGTAGATTCTGTAGAAGATTAAGGGGTACCAGTACCATTAGATTCTGTAAAAGGTTAAGGGGTACCAGTAGATTCTGTAAAAGATTAAGGGGGTACCAGAAGATTCTGTAAAAGATTAAGGTGTACCAATAGATTCTGTAAAAGATTAAGGGGTACCAGTAGATTCTGTAAAAGATTAAGAGGGCACCAGAATATTCTGTAAAAGATTAAGGGTGTACCAGAAGATTCTTTAAAAGATTAAGGGGGTACCAGTACCAGTAGATTCTGTAAAAGATTAAGAGGGCACCTGTAGATTCTGTAAAAGATTAAGGGGTTACCAGAATATTCTGTAAAAGGTTAAGGGGTACCAGAAGACTCTGTAAAAGATTAATGGGGTACCAAAAGATTCTGTAAAAGGTTAAGGGGGTACCAGTACCAGTAGATTCTGTAAAAGATTAAGGGGGTACCAGTAGATTCTGTAAAAGGTTAAAGATGTACCAGAAGATTCTGTAAAAGATTAAGGGGGTACCAGAAGATTCTGTAAAAGATTAAGGGGTACCAGTACCATTAGATTCTGTAAAAGGTTAAGGGGTACCAGTAGATTCTGTAGAAGATTAAGGGGGTACCAGAAGATTCTGTAAAAGATTAAGGTGTACCAATAGATTCTGTAAAAGATTAAGGGGGTACCAGTACCATTAGATTCTGTAAAAGATTAAGAGGGCACCAGTAGATTCTGTAAAAGATTAAGGGGTTACCAGAATATTCTGTAAAAGGTTAAGGGGTACCAGAAGACTCTGTAAAAGATTAATGGGGTACCAAAAGATTCTGTAAAAGGTTAAGGGGGTACCAGTACCAGTAGATTCTGTAAACGATTTAAGAAGTACCAGTAGATTCTGTAAAAGGTTAAGGGGGTACCAGAAGATTCTGTAAAAGATTAAGGGGTACCAGTACCATTAGATTCTGTAAAAGGTTAAGGGGTACCAGTAGATTCTGTAAACGATTAAAGAAGTACCAGTAGATTCTGTAAAAGGTTAAGGTGTACCAGAAGATTCTGTAAAAGATTAAGAGGGCACCAGAATATTCTGTAAAAGATTACGGGGGTACCAGAAGATTCTTTAAAAGATTAAGAGGGCACCAGTAGATTCTGTATAAGATTAAGGGGGTACCAGAATATTCTGTAAAAGGTTAAGGGGGTACCAGTAGATTCTGTAAAGATTAACGGGGTACCAGTAGATTCTGTAAAAGGTTAAGGGGGTACCAGTAGATTCTGTAAAAGATTAAAGGGATACCAGTAAATTTTGTAAAAGATTAAGGGGGTACCAGCAACTTCTGTAAAAGGTTAAAGAAGTACCAAGAGATTCTGTAAAAGGTTTGATTATAAAATGTTACTAGTCCTCAACCTAACCCTAAATAATTCAGTTTAAATTATCTTTTGATTATAAAATGTCACTAGCCCTCAATGTAACCCTAAATAATTCAGTGTAACTTAACTTTTGATTATAAAATGTTACAAGCCTTCAACCTAACCCTGGAACCAGCCCTCAATCTCAACTTAAACTAATTCAGTGTAAATTATCTTTTGATTACAAAATGTTACTATCCTTCAACCTAACATTGAAAATAGCCCTCAATCTCACCTTGAACTAATTCAGTGTAAATTATCTTTTGATTAAATATTACTAGCCCTCAACCTAACCCTAAATTATTCAGTGTATATAATCTTTTGATTATAAAATGTTACTAGTCCTCAACTTAACCCTAGATTATTCAGTGTAAATTATCTTTTGATTATAAAATATCACTAGCCCTAAACGTCTTATACATGTCAACCATTATCAATTTCATATTTTCTGATATAGAATATGATGCATTTGCATTTTACATAACTTATAGATACAAACTAATTATTCATTAGTTTCATTGATGTTAATGTTCCTATGGGAACCAGTATTTTATCTTTAATTTCAGATTCCCAAGATTATGGATGACTGTTTTCATTATATTTTTTTAATTTTTAAACTCACTTCACAAACAATTCTCTCACTAGAGGTTATGCCTACATGCCTGTGCCTGTGCTTTCGTAACATTACTTCAATGTAATGTTACAATCTAAAATTCCTAAATACAACCCTAAACAATTCAGTGTAAATTATCTTTTGATTATAAAATGTTACTAGTCCTCAACCTAACCCCAGATAATTCAGTATAAATTATCTTTTGATTATAAAATGTTACTAGCCCTTAACCTAACCCTAAATGATTCAGTATAAATCATCTTTTCATCATAAAATGTAACTAGCCCACATCCTAACCATAAATAATTCAGTGTAAATTATCTTTTGATTACAAAATGGTACCAGCCCTGAACCTAACCCTGGTAGTAGCCCACAATCTAACCCTAAATAATTCAGTGTAAATTATCTTTTGATTACAAAATGGTACCAGCCCTGAACCTAACCCTGGTAGTAGCCCACAATCTAACCCTAAATAATTCAGTGTAAATTATCTTTTGATTACAAAATGGTACCAGCCCTGAACCTAACCCTGGTAGTAGCCCACAATCTAACCCTAAATAATTCAGTGTAAATTATCTTTTGATTACAAAATGTTACTAGCCCTCAACTTACCCTAAAATATTCAGTATAAATTATCTTTTCATCATAAAATGTTACTAGACCTCAACCCAACCCTAAATAATTCAGTGTAAATTATCTTTTGATTACAAAATGGTACCAGCCCTGAACCTAACCCTGGTAGTAGCCCACAATCTAACCCTAAATAATTCAGTGTAAATTATCTTTTGATTACAAAATGGTACCAGCCCTGAACCTAACCCTGGTAGTAGCCCACAATCTAACCCTAAATAATTCAGTGTAAATTATCTTTTGATTACAAAATGGTACCAGCCCTGAACCTAACCCTGGTAGTAGCCCACAATCTAACCCTAAATAATTCAGTGTGAATTATCTTTTGATTACAAAATGGTACCAGCCCTGAACCTAACCCTGGTAGTAGCCCACAATCTAACCCTAAATAATTCAGTGTAAATTATCTTTTGATTACAAAATGTTACTAGCCCACAACCTAACCCTAAATAATTCAGTGTAAATTATCTTTTGATTACAAAATGTTACTAGCCCTCAACTTACCCTAAAATATTCAGTATAAATTATCTTTTCATCATAAAATGTTACTAGACCTCAACCCAACCCTAAATAATTCAGTGTAAATTATCTTTTGATTACAAAATGGTACCAGCCCTGAACCTAACCCTGGTAGTAGCCCACAATCTAACCCTAAATAATTCAGTGTAAATTATCTTTTGATTACAAAATGGTACCAGCCCTGAACCTAACCCTGGTAGTAGCCCACAATCTAACCCTAAATAATTCAGTGTAAATTATCTTTTGATTACAAAATGTTACTAGCCCTCAAACTAACCCTGGTAGTAGCCCACAACCTTACCCTAAATAATTCAGTTTTAATTATCTTTTGATTACAAAATGTTACTAGCCCTCAACCTAACCCTGGTAGTAGCCCAGAACCTTACCCTAAAAAATTCAGTGTAAATTATCTTTTGATTATAAAATGTTACTAGCCCTCAACCTAACCCTAAACTATTCAGTATAAATTATCTTTTGATTACAAAATGTTACTAGCCCTCAACCTAACCCTGGTAGTAGCCCAGAGCCTTACCCTAAATAATTCAGTGTAAATTATCTTTTGATTATAAAATGTTACTAGCCCTCAACCTAACCCTAAACTATTCAGTATAAATTATCTTTTGATTACAAAATGTTACTAGCCCTCAACCTAACCCTGGTAGTAGCCCAGAACCTTACCCTAAATAATTAAGTGTAAATTATCTTTGATTATAATATGGAATTAGCCCCCAACCTAACCCTGGTACTAGCCCTCAACCTAACTCTTAAAGGGATTGTAAAAAGAGGTTTTCTAAAGTTTGTATGTGTATCGGGGACACACAGTGTAAATTATCTTTTGATTATAAAATGTTACTAGTTCTCAACCTAACCCTAAATAATTCAGTGTAAATTATCTTTTGATTATAAAATGTTACTAGTCCTCAACCTCACCCTAAATAATTCAGTGTAAATTATCTTTTGATTACAAAATGGTACCAGCCCTGAACCTAACCCAGGTAGTAGCCCACAATCTAACCCTAAATAATTCAGTGTAAATTATCTTTTGATTACAAAATGGTACCAGCCCTGAACCTAACCCTGGTAGTAGCCCACAATCTAACCCTAAATAATTCAGTGTAAATTATCTTTTGATTACAAAATATTACTAGCCCTCAACTTACCCTAAAATATTCAGTATAAATTATCTTTTCATCATAAAATGTTACTAGACCTCAACCCAACCCTAAATAATTCAGTGTAAATTATCTTTTGATTACAAAATGGTACCAGCCCTGAACCTAACCCTGGTAGTAGCCCACAATCTAACTCTAAATAATTCAGTGTAAATTATCTTTTGATAACAAAATGGTACCAGCCCTGAACCTAACCCTGGTAGTAGCCCACAATCTAACCCTAAATAATTCAGTGTAAATTATCTTTTGATTACAAAATGGTACCAGCCCTGAACCTAACCCTGGTAGTAGCCCACAATCTAACCCTAAATAATTCAGTGTAAATTATCTTTTGATTACAAAATGTTACTAGCCCACAACCTAACCCTAAATAATTTAGTGTAAATTATCTTTTGATTACAAAATGTTACTAGCCCTCAACTTACCCTAAAATATTCAGTATAAATTATCTTTTCATCATAAAATGTTACTAGACATCAACCCAACCCTAAATAATTCAGTGTAAATTATCTTTTAATTACCTAACCCTGGTAGTAACCCAGAACCTTACCCTAAATAATTAAGTGTAAATTATCTTTGATAATATGGAATTAGCCCCCAACCTAACCCTGGTACTCTTAAAGGGATTGTAAAAAGAGGTTTTCTAAAGTTTGTATGTGTATCGGGGACACACAGTGTAAATTATCTTTTGATTATAAAATGTTACTAGTTCTCAACCTAACCCTAAATAATTCAGTGTAAATTATCTTTTATTATAAAATGTTACTAGTCCTCAACCTCACCCTAAATAATTCAGTGTAAATTATCTTTTGATTACAAAATGGTACCAGCCCTGAACCTAACCCAGGTAGTAGCCCACAATCTAGCCCTAAATAATTCAGTATAAATTATCTTTTGATTACAAAATGGTACCAGCCCTGAACCTAACCCTGGTAGTAGCCCACAATCTAACCCTAAATAATTCAGTGTAAATTATCTTTTGATTACAAAATGGTACCAGCCCTGAACCTAACCCTGGTAGTAGCCCACAATCTAACCCTAAATAATTCAGTGTAAATTATCTTTTGATTACAAAATGGTACCAGCCCTGAACCTAACCCTGGTAGTAGCCCACAATCTAACCCTAAATAATTCAGTGTAAATTATCTTTTGATTACAAAATGGTACCAGCCCTGAACCTAACCCTGGTAGTAGCCCACAATCTAACCCTAAATAATTCAGTGTAAATTATCTTTTGATTACAAAATGTTACTAGCCCTCAACTTACCCTAAAATATTCAGTATAAATTATCTTTTCATCATAAAATGTTACTAGACCTCAACCCAACCCTAAATAATTCAGTGTAAATTATCTTTTGATTACAAAATGGTACCAGCCCTGAACCTAACCCTGGTAGTAGCCCACAATCTAACCCTAAATAATTCAGTGTAAATTATCTTTTGATTACAAAATGGTACCAGCCCTGAACCTAACCCTGGTAGTAGCCCACAATCTAACCCTAAATAATTCAGTGTAAATTATCTTTTGATTACAAAATGTTACTAGCCCTCAAACTAACCCTGGTAGTAGCCCACAACCTTACCCTAAATAATTCAGTTTTAATTATCTTTTGATTACAAAATGTTACTAGCCCTCAACCTAACCCTGGTAGTAGCCCAGAACCTTACCCTAAAAAATTCAGTGTAAATTATCTTTTGATTATAAAATGTTACTAGCCCTCAAACTAACCCTAAACTATTCAGTATAAATTATCTTTTGATTACAAAATGTTACTAGCCCTCAACCTAACCCTGGTAGTAGCCCAGAGCCTTACCCTAAATAATTCAGTGTAAATTATCTTTTGATTATAAAATGTTACTAGCCCTCAACCTAACCCTAAACTATTCAGTATAAATTATCTTTTGATTACAAAATGTTACTAGCCCTCAACCTAACCCTGGTAGTAGCCCAGAACCTTACCCTAAATAATTAAGTGTAAATTATCTTTGATTATAATATGGAATTAGCCCCCAACCTAACCCTGGTACTAGCCCTCAACCTAACTCTTAAAGGGATTGTAAAAAGAGGTTTTCTAAAGTTTGTATGTGTATCGGGGACACACAGTGTAAATTATCTTTTGATTATAAAATGTTACTAGTTCTCAACCTAACCCTAAATAATTCAGTGTAAATTATCTTTTGATTATAAAATGTTACTAGTCCTCAACCTCACCCTAAATAATTCAGTGTAAATTATCTTTTGATTACAAAATGGTACCAGCCCTGAACCTAACCCTGGTAGTAGCCCACAATCTAACCCTAAATAATTCAGTGTAAATTATCTTTTGATTACAAAATGGTACCAGCCCTGAACCTAACCCTGGTAGTAGCCCACAATCTAACCCTAAATAATTCAGTGTAAATTATCTTTTGATTACAAAATGGTACCAGCCCTGAACCTAACCCTGGTAGTAGCCCACAATCTAACCCTAAATAATTCAGTGTAAATTATCTTTTGATTACAAAATGGTACCAGCCCTGAACCTAACCCTGGTAGTAGCCCACAATCTAACCCTAAATAATTCAGTGTAAATTATCTTTTGATTACAAAATGGTACCAGCCCTGAACCTAACCCTGGTAGTAGCCCACAATCTAACCCTAAATAATTCAGTGTAAATTATCTTTTGATTACAAAATGGTACCAGCCCTGAACCTAACCCTGGTACTAGCCCTCAACCTAACCCTAAATAATTCAGTGTAAATTATCTTTTGATTACAAAATGTTACTAGCCCACAACCTAACCCTAAATAATTCAGTGTAAATTATCTTTTGATTACAAAATGTTACTAGCCCTCAACCTTACCCTAAATAATTCAGTGTAAATTATCTTTTGATTACAAAATGTTACTAGCCCTCAACCTTACCCTAAATAATTCAGTGTAAATTATCTTTTGATTACAAAATGTTACTAGCCCACAACCTAACCCTAAATAATTCAGTGTAAATTATCTTTTGATTACAAAATGTTACTAGCCCTCAACTTACCCTAAAATATTCAGTATAAATTATCTTTTCATCATAAAATGTTACTAGACCTCAACCCAACCCTAAATAATTCAGTGTAAATTATCTTTTGATTATAAAACGTTACTCGCCCTCAACCTAACCCTAAATAATTCAGTGTAAATTATCTTTTGATTACAAAATGTTACTAGCCCTCAACTTACCCTAAAATATTCAGTATAAATTATCTTTTCATCATAAAATGTTACTAGACCTCAACCCAACCCTAAATAATTCAGTGTAAATTATCTTTTGATTACAAAATGTTACTAGCCCTCAACTTACCTACCCTAAAATATTCAGTATAAATTATCTTTTCATCATAAAATGTTACTAGACCTCAATCCAACCCTAAACTATTCAGTATAAATTATCGTTTGATTACAAAATGTTACTAGCCCTCAACCTAACCCTGGTAGTAGCCCACAACCTTACCCTAAATAATTCAGTTTTAATTATCTTTTGATTACAAAATGTTACTAGCCCTCAACCTAACCCTAAACTATTCAGTATAAATTATCTTTTGATTACAAAATGTTACTAGCCCTCAACCTAACCCTGGTGGTAGCCCAGAACCTTACCCTAAATAATTCAGTGTAAATTATCTTTTGATTATTAAATGTTACTAGCCCTCAACCTAACCCTAAACTATTCAGTATAAATTATCTTTTGATTACAAAATGTTACTAGCCCTCAACCTAGCCCTGGTAGTAGCCCAGAACCTTACCCTAAATAATTAAGTGTAAATTATCTTTGATTATAATATGGAATTAGCCCCCAACCTAACCCTGGTACTAGCCCTCAACCTAACTCTTAAAGGGATTGTAAAGAGGTTTTCTAAAGTTTGTATGTGTATCGGAGACACACAGTGTAAATTATCTTTTGATTATAAAATGTTACTAGTTCTCAACCTAACCCTAAATAATTCAGTGTAAATTATCTTTTGATTATAAAATGTTACTAGTCCTCAACCTCACCCTAAATAATTCAGTGTAAATTATCTTTTGATTGTAAAATGTTACTAGTTCTGAACCTAACCCTAAATAATTCAGTGTAAATTATCTTTTGATTATAAAATGTCACTAGCCCTCAACCTGACCCCAGATAATTCAGTTTAAATCATCTTTTGATTATAAAATGTCACTAGCCCTAAATACAACCCTAAACAATTCAGTGTAAATTATCTTTTGATGATAAAATGTTACTAGTCCTCAACCTCACCCTAAATTATTCAGTGTAAATTATCTTTTTTTTATAAAATGTTACAAGCCTTCAACCTCATCCTAAATAATGCAGTGTAAATTGACTTTTGATTATAAAATGTTACTAGTCCTCAACTTAACCCTAGATTATTCAGTGTAAATTATCTTTTGATTATAAAATGAAATTAGCCCTCGACCTAGCCATAGTAATAGCCCTCAACCTAACCCTAAACTATTCAGTATAGATTTTCTTTTGATTGTTAAATGTTACTAGCCCTCAACCTTACCTTAAACTATTCAGTGTAAATTATCTTTTGATCATAAATTGCTACTAGCCCTTTACCTTACCCTAAATAATTCAGTGTAAATTATCTTTTGATTACAAAATGTTACTAGCCCTCAACCTAACCCTGGTAGTAGCCCAGAACCTTACCCTAAATAATTAAGTGTAAATTATCTTTGATTATAATATGGAATTAGCCCCCAACCTAACCCTGGTACTAGCCCTCAACCTAACTCTTAAAGGGATTGTAAAAAGAGGTTTTCTAAAGTTTGTATGTGTATCGGGGACACACAGTGTAAATTATCTTTTGATTATAAAATGTTACTAGTTCTCAACCTAACCCTAAATAATTCAGTGTAAATTATCTTTTGATTATAAAATGTTACTAGTCCTCAACCTCACCCTAAATAATTCAGTGTAAATTATCTTTTGATTACAAAATGGTACCAGCCCTGAACCTAACCCTGGTAGTAGCCCACAATCTAACCCTAAATAATTCAGTGTAAATTATCTTTTGATTACAAAATGGTACCAGCTCTGAACCTAAACCTGGTAGTAGCCCACAATCTAACCCTAAATAATTCAGTGTAAATTATCTTTTGATTACAAAATGGTACCAGCCCTGAACCTAACCCTGGTAGTAGCCCACAATCTAACCCTAAATAATTCAGTGTGAATTATCTTTTGATTACAAAATGGTACCAGCCCTGAACCTAACCCTGGTAGTAGCCCACAATCTAACCCTAAATAATTCAGTGTAAATTATCTTTTGATTACAAAATGTTACTAGCCCACAACCTAACCCTAAATAATTCAGTGTAAATTATCTTTTGATTACAAAATGTTACTAGCCCTCAACTTACCCTAAAATATTCAGTATAAATTATCTTTTCATCATAAAATGTTACTAGACCTCAACCCAACCCTAAATAATTCAGTGTAAATTATCTTTTGATTACAAAATGGTACCAGCCCTGAACCTAACCCTGGTAGTAGCCCACAATCTAACCCTAAATAATTCAGTGTAAATTATCTTTTGATTACAAAATGGTACCAGCCCTGAACCTAACCCTGGTAGTAGCCCACAATCTAACCCTAAATAATTCAGTGTAAATTATCTTTTGATTACAAAATGTTACTAGCCCTCAAACTAACCCTGGTAGTAGCCCACAACCTTACCCTAAATAATTCAGTTTTAATTATCTTTTGATTACAAAATGTTACTAGCCCTCAACCTAACCCTGGTAGTAGCCCAGAACCTTACCCTAAAAAATTCAGTGTAAATTATCTTTTGATTATAAAATGTTACTAGCCCTCAACCTAACCCTAAACTATTCAGTATAAATTATCTTTTGATTACAAAATGTTACTAGCCCTCAACCTAACCCTGGTAGTAGCCCAGAGCCTTACCCTAAATAATTCAGTGTAAATTATCTTTTGATTATAAAATGTTACTAGCCCTCAACCTAACCCTAAACTATTCAGTATAAATTATCTTTTGATTACAAAATGTTACTAGCCCTCAACCTAACCCTGGTAGTAGCCCAGAACCTTACCCTAAATAATTAAGTGTAAATTATCTTTGATTATAATATGGAATTAGCCCCCAACCTAACCCTGGTACTAGCCCTCAACCTAACTCTTAAAGGGATTGTAAAAAGAGGTTTTCTAAAGTTTGTATGTGTATCGGGGACACACAGTGTAAATTATCTTTTGATTATAAAATGTTACTAGTTCTCAACCTAACCCTAAATAATTCAGTGTAAATTATCTTTTGATTATAAAATGTTACTAGTCCTCAACCTCACCCTAAATAATTCAGTGTAAATTATCTTTTGATTACAAAATGGTACCAGCCCTGAACCTAACCCAGGTAGTAGCCCACAATCTAACCCTAAATAATTCAGTGTAAATTATCTTTTGATTACAAAATGGTACCAGCCCTGAACCTAACCCTGGTAGTAGCCCACAATCTAACCCTAAATAATTCAGTGTAAATTATCTTTTGATTACAAAATATTACTAGCCCTCAACTTACCCTAAAATATTCAGTATAAATTATCTTTTCATCATAAAATGTTACTAGACCTCAACCCAACCCTAAATAATTCAGTGTAAATTATCTTTTGATTACAAAATGGTACCAGCCCTGAACCTAACCCTGGTAGTAGCCCACAATCTAACTCTAAATAATTCAGTGTAAATTATCTTTTGATAACAAAATGGTACCAGCCCTGAACCTAACCCTGGTAGTAGCCCACAATCTAACCCTAAATAATTCAGTGTAAATTATCTTTTGATTACAAAATGGTACCAGCCCTGAACCTAACCCTGGTAGTAGCCCACAATCTAACCCTAAATAATTCAGTGTAAATTATCTTTTGATTACAAAATGTTACTAGCCCACAACCTAACCCTAAATAATTTAGTGTAAATTATCTTTTGATTACAAAATGTTACTAGCCCTCAACTTACCCTAAAATATTCAGTATAAATTATCTTTTCATCATAAAATGTTACTAGACATCAACCCAACCCTAAATAATTCAGTGTAAATTATCTTTTAATTACCTAACCCTGGTAGTAACCCAGAACCTTACCCTAAATAATTAAGTGTAAATTATCTTTGATAATATGGAATTAGCCCCCAACCTAACCCTGGTACTCTTAAAGGGATTGTAAAAAGAGGTTTTCTAAAGTTTGTATGTGTATCGGGGACACACAGTGTAAATTATCTTTTGATTATAAAATGTTACTAGTTCTCAACCTAACCCTAAATAATTCAGTGTAAATTATCTTTTATTATAAAATGTTACTAGTCCTCAACCTCACCCTAAATAATTCAGTGTAAATTATCTTTTGATTACAAAATGGTACCAGCCCTGAACCTAACCCAGGTAGTAGCCCACAATCTAGCCCTAAATAATTCAGTATAAATTATCTTTTGATTACAAAATGGTACCAGCCCTGAACCTAACCCTGGTAGTAGCCCACAATCTAACCCTAAATAATTCAGTGTAAATTATCTTTTGATTACAAAATGGTACCAGCCCTGAACCTAACCCTGGTAGTAGCCCACAATCTAACCCTAAATAATTCAGTGTAAATTATCTTTTGATTACAAAATGGTACCAGCCCTGAACCTAACCCTGGTAGTAGCCCACAATCTAACCCTAAATAATTCAGTGTAAATTATCTTTTGATTACAAAATGGTACCAGCCCTGAACCTAACCCTGGTAGTAGCCCACAATCTAACCCTAAATAATTCAGTGTAAATTATCTTTTGATTACAAAATGTTACTAGCCCTCAACTTACCCTAAAATATTCAGTATAAATTATCTTTTCATCATAAAATGTTACTAGACCTCAACCCAACCCTAAATAATTCAGTGTAAATTATCTTTTGATTACAAAATGGTACCAGCCCTGAACCTAACCCTGGTAGTAGCCCACAATCTAACCCTAAATAATTCAGTGTAAATTATCTTTTGATTACAAAATGGTACCAGCCCTGAACCTAACCCTGGTAGTAGCCCACAATCTAACCCTAAATAATTCAGTGTAAATTATCTTTTGATTACAAAATGTTACTAGCCCTCAAACTAACCCTGGTAGTAGCCCACAACCTTACCCTAAATAATTCAGTTTTAATTATCTTTTGATTACAAAATGTTACTAGCCCTCAACCTAACCCTGGTAGTAGCCCAGAACCTTACCCTAAAAAATTCAGTGTAAATTATCTTTTGATTATAAAATGTTACTAGCCCTCAAACTAACCCTAAACTATTCAGTATAAATTATCTTTTGATTACAAAATGTTACTAGCCCTCAACCTAACCCTGGTAGTAGCCCAGAGCCTTACCCTAAATAATTCAGTGTAAATTATCTTTTGATTATAAAATGTTACTAGCCCTCAACCTAACCCTAAACTATTCAGTATAAATTATCTTTTGATTACAAAATGTTACTAGCCCTCAACCTAACCCTGGTAGTAGCCCAGAACCTTACCCTAAATAATTAAGTGTAAATTATCTTTGATTATAATATGGAATTAGCCCCCAACCTAACCCTGGTACTAGCCCTCAACCTAACTCTTAAAGGGATTGTAAAAAGAGGTTTTCTAAAGTTTGTATGTGTATCGGGGACACACAGTGTAAATTATCTTTTGATTATAAAATGTTACTAGTTCTCAACCTAACCCTAAATAATTCAGTGTAAATTATCTTTTGATTATAAAATGTTACTAGTCCTCAACCTCACCCTAAATAATTCAGTGTAAATTATCTTTTGATTACAAAATGGTACCAGCCCTGAACCTAACCCTGGTAGTAGCCCACAATCTAACCCTAAATAATTCAGTGTAAATTATCTTTTGATTACAAAATGGTACCAGCCCTGAACCTAACCCTGGTAGTAGCCCACAATCTAACCCTAAATAATTCAGTGTAAATTATCTTTTGATTACAAAATGGTACCAGCCCTGAACCTAACCCTGGTAGTAGCCCACAATCTAACCCTAAATAATTCAGTGTAAATTATCTTTTGATTACAAAATGGTACCAGCCCTGAACCTAACCCTGGTAGTAGCCCACAATCTAACCCTAAATAATTCAGTGTAAATTATCTTTTGATTACAAAATGGTACCAGCCCTGAACCTAACCCTGGTAGTAGCCCACAATCTAACCCTAAATAATTCAGTGTAAATTATCTTTTGATTACAAAATGGTACCAGCCCTGAACCTAACCCTGGTACTAGCCCTCAACCTAACCCTAAATAATTCAGTGTAAATTATCTTTTGATTACAAAATGTTACTAGCCCACAACCTAACCCTAAATAATTCAGTGTAAATTATCTTTTGATTACAAAATGTTACTAGCCCTCAACCTTACCCTAAATAATTCAGTGTAAATTATCTTTTGATTACAAAATGTTACTAGCCCTCAACCTTACCCTAAATAATTCAGTGTAAATTATCTTTTGATTACAAAATGTTACTAGCCCACAACCTAACCCTAAATAATTCAGTGTAAATTATCTTTTGATTACAAAATGTTACTAGCCCTCAACTTACCCTAAAATATTCAGTATAAATTATCTTTTCATCATAAAATGTTACTAGACCTCAACCCAACCCTAAATAATTCAGTGTAAATTATCTTTTGATTATAAAACGTTACTCGCCCTCAACCTAACCCTAAATAATTCAGTGTAAATTATCTTTTGATTACAAAATGTTACTAGCCCTCAACTTACCCTAAAATATTCAGTATAAATTATCTTTTCATCATAAAATGTTACTAGACCTCAACCCAACCCTAAATAATTCAGTGTAAATTATCTTTTGATTACAAAATGTTACTAGCCCTCAACTTACCTACCCTAAAATATTCAGTATAAATTATCTTTTCATCATAAAATGTTACTAGACCTCAATCCAACCCTAAACTATTCAGTATAAATTATCGTTTGATTACAAAATGTTACTAGCCCTCAACCTAACCCTGGTAGTAGCCCACAACCTTACCCTAAATAATTCAGTTTTAATTATCTTTTGATTACAAAATGTTACTAGCCCTCAACCTAACCCTAAACTATTCAGTATAAATTATCTTTTGATTACAAAATGTTACTAGCCCTCAACCTAACCCTGGTGGTAGCCCAGAACCTTACCCTAAATAATTCAGTGTAAATTATCTTTTGATTATTAAATGTTACTAGCCCTCAACCTAACCCTAAACTATTCAGTATAAATTATCTTTTGATTACAAAATGTTACTAGCCCTCAACCTAGCCCTGGTAGTAGCCCAGAACCTTACCCTAAATAATTAAGTGTAAATTATCTTTGATTATAATATGGAATTAGCCCCCAACCTAACCCTGGTACTAGCCCTCAACCTAACTCTTAAAGGGATTGTAAAGAGGTTTTCTAAAGTTTGTATGTGTATCGGAGACACACAGTGTAAATTATCTTTTGATTATAAAATGTTACTAGTTCTCAACCTAACCCTAAATAATTCAGTGTAAATTATCTTTTGATTATAAAATGTTACTAGTCCTCAACCTCACCCTAAATAATTCAGTGTAAATTATCTTTTGATTGTAAAATGTTACTAGTTCTGAACCTAACCCTAAATAATTCAGTGTAAATTATCTTTTGATTATAAAATGTCACTAGCCCTCAACCTGACCCCAGATAATTCAGTTTAAATCATCTTTTGATTATAAAATGTCACTAGCCCTAAATACAACCCTAAACAATTCAGTGTAAATTATCTTTTGATGATAAAATGTTACTAGTCCTCAACCTCACCCTAAATTATTCAGTGTAAATTATCTTTTTTTTATAAAATGTTACAAGCCTTCAACCTCATCCTAAATAATGCAGTGTAAATTGACTTTTGATTATAAAATGTTACTAGTCCTCAACTTAACCCTAGATTATTCAGTGTAAATTATCTTTTGATTATAAAATGAAATTAGCCCTCGACCTAGCCATAGTAATAGCCCTCAACCTAACCCTAAACTATTCAGTATAGATTTTCTTTTGATTGTTAAATGTTACTAGCCCTCAACCTTACCTTAAACTATTCAGTGTAAATTATCTTTTGATCATAAATTGCTACTAGCCCTTTACCTTACCCTAAATAATTCAGTGTAAATTATCTTTTGATTACAAAATGTTACTAGCCCTCAACCTAACCCTGGTAGTAGCCCAGAACCTTACCCTAAATAATTAAGTGTAAATTATCTTTGATTATAATATGGAATTAGCCCCCAACCTAACCCTGGTACTAGCCCTCAACCTAACTCTTAAAGGGATTGTAAAAAGAGGTTTTCTAAAGTTTGTATGTGTATCGGGGACACACAGTGTAAATTATCTTTTGATTATAAAATGTTACTAGTTCTCAACCTAACCCTAAATAATTCAGTGTAAATTATCTTTTGATTATAAAATGTTACTAGTCCTCAACCTCACCCTAAATAATTCAGTGTAAATTATCTTTTGATTACAAAATGGTACCAGCCCTGAACCTAACCCTGGTAGTAGCCCACAATCTAACCCTAAATAATTCAGTGTAAATTATCTTTTGATTACAAAATGGTACCAGCTCTGAACCTAAACCTGGTAGTAGCCCACAATCTAACCCTAAATAATTCAGTGTAAATTATCTTTTGATTACAAAATGGTACCAGCCCTGAACCTAACCCTGGTAGTAGCCCACAATCTAACCCTAAATAATTCAGTGTAAATTATCTTTTGATTACAAAATGGTACCAGCCCTGAACCTAACCCTGGTAGTAGCCCACAATCTAACCCTAAATAATTCAGTGTAAATTATCTTTTGATTACAAAATGGTACCAGCCCTGAACCAAACCCTGGTAGTAGCCCACAATCTAACCCTAAATAATTCAGTGTAAATTATCTTTTGATTACAAAATGGTACCAGCCCTGAACCTAACCCTGGTAGTAGCCCACAATCTAACCCTAAATAATTCAGTGTAAATTATCTTTTGATTACAAAATGGTACCAGCCCTGAACCTAACCCTGGTACTAGCCCTCAACCTAACCCTAAATAATTCAGTGTAAATTATCTTTTGATTACAAAATGTTACTAGCCCACAACCTAACCCTAAATAATTCAGTGTAAATTATCTTTTGATTACAAAATGTTACTAGCCCTCAACCTTACCCTAAATAATTCAGTGTAAATTATCTTTTGATTACAAAATGTTACTAGCCCACAACCTAACCCTAAATAATTCAGTGTAAATTATCTTTTGATTATAAAACGTTACTCGCCCTCAACCTAACCCTAAATAATTCAGTGTAAATTATCTTTTGATTACAAAATGTTACTAGCCCTCAACTTACCCTAAAATATTCAGTATAAATTATCTTTTCATCATAAAATGTTACTAGACCTCAACCCAACCCTAAATAATTCAGTGTAAATTATCTTTTGATTACAAAATGTTACTAGCCCTCAACTTACCTACCCTAAAATATTCAGTATAAATTATCTTTTCATCATAAAATGTTACTAGACCTCAACCCAACCCTAAACTATTCAGTATAAACTATCGTTTGATTACAAAATGTTACTAGCCCTCAACCTAACCCTGGTAGTAGCCCACAACCTTACCCTAAATAATTCAGTTTTAATTATCTTTTGATTACAAAATGTTACTAGCCCTCAACCTAACCCTAAACTATTCAGTATAAATTATCTTTTGATTACAAAATGTTACTAGCCCTCAACCTAACCCTGGTAGTAGCCCAGAACCTTACCCTAAATAATTCAGTGTAAATTATCTTTTGATTATTAAATGTTACTAGCCCTCAACCTAACTCTAAACTATTCAGTATAAATTATCTTTTGATTACAAAATGTTACTAGCCCTCAACCTAACCCTGGTAGTAGCCCAGAACCTTACCCTAAATAATTAAGTGTAAATTATCTTTGATTATAATATGGAATTAGCCCCCAACCTAACCCTGGTACTAGCCCTCAACCTAACTCTTAAAGGGATTGTAAAGAGGTTTTCTAAAGTTTGTATGTGTATCGGAGACACACAGTGTAAATTATCTTTTGATTATAAAATGTTACTAGTTCTCAACCTAACCCTAAATAATTCAGTGTAAATTATCTTTTGATTATAAAATGTTACTAGTCCTCAACCTCACCCTAAATAATTCAGTGTAAATTATCTTTTGATTGTAAAATGTTACTAGTTCTGAACCTAACCCTAAATAATTCAGTGTAAATTATCTTTTGATTATAAAATGTCACTAGCCCTCAACCTAACCCCAGATAATTCAATTTAAATTATCTTTTGATTATAAAATGTCACTAGCCCTCAACCTAACCCCAGATAATTCAGTTTAAATCATCTTTTGATTATAAAATGTCACTAGCCCTAAATACAACCCTAAACAATTCAGTGTAAATTATCTTTTGATGATAAAATGTTACTAGTCCTCAACCTCACCCTAAATTATTCAGTGTAAATTATCTTTTTTTTTATAAAATGTTACAAGCCTTCAACCTCATCCTAAATAATGCAGTGTAAATTGACTTTTGATTATAAAATGTTACTAGTCCTCAACTTAACCCTAGATTATTCAGTGTAAATTATCTTTTGATTATAAAATGAAATTAGCCCTCGACCTAGCCATGGTAATAGCCCTCAACCTTACCCTAAACTATTCAGTATAGATTTTCTTTTGATTGTTAAATGTTACTAGCCCTCAACCTTACCTTAAACTATTCAGTGTAAATTATCTTTTGATCATAAATTGCTACTAGCCCTTTACCTTACCCTAAATAATTCAGTGTAAATTATCTTTTGATTACAAAATGTTACTAGCCCTAAACCTAACCCTGGTAGTAGCCCACAATCTAACCCTAAATAATTCAGTGTAAATTATCTTTTGATTATACAATGTTACCAGCCCTAAACCTAACCCTGGTAGTAGCCCACAATCTAACCCTAAATAATTCAGTGTAAATTATCATTTGATTATACAATGTTACTAGCCCTCAACCTATTCCTAGATAATTAAATGTAAATTATCTTTGATTATAAAATGGAATTAGCCCTCAACCGAACCCTGGTACTAGCCCTCAACCTAAAATTCAGTATAACGTATCTTTTGATTAAAGAATCTTACAAGCCCACAACCTAATTTTAAATTATTTACCCTAAACAATTCAGTGTAAATTGATTATAAAATGTAGTTGAAATAGTTAAAAAAAGAAAAGAATTGCAGAAATTGTTAGCTACTCAAGCCAACGACATGAAAATTGCAACAATTAAACAAAATTGAAAGAAATAGCTAGCTACCTTTCAATTGTTGAAAAAAATGAAAGATTTGCATGCAATTGAAAGGTACTCTAACAAATGATATAAGAATTGAAACAAATTGAAAGAAATACTACCTGCCTATCAATAGTTGAAATAATTGGCAAAATTGAAAGAATTGCAAGCCACTCAAACCAACGATATAAAAATTGAAATAATTGCAAGGAATTTGTAAAAATAGCTAGCTACCTTTCAATTATTGAACAATTGAAAGAATAGAAGAAAATTGAAAGCCGAATGGCAATTATTAAAAAGTGGTTAAAAACTCAGATCCTGCACTTAAATGTTTACTCCCAGCCTCTTATAAAAAGTACAGCCAAGTTATATTTGATATAGGTAAAGTTATTAGGTATAACTATGTACTTACATATAATCTGTTTACTCTTCACTAACTGTCTTTAAATTAACATTGTCAATTTGCACATCAGTTAAGTAACACTAACAAGATAACTAGTTAACCAATCAATAGGATCAGTTTGAGTTATGCTTTAAGTAGTGGGTTGGACATCGTGTCTAAACCACATCCCCATTCGTCACACTTCCTCGGGGCCGTGGTAACACAAGTGAAATTTACGTATTCATAGCTCAATATTGTCCAATCAAAATATGATCCAGCAGTATAGGTAGCAAAATGTCAGCCAATCAAATTACTCGTTCCATATGCTCTGTTTGCGAACGTAAACAAAACGAAAACAGTGTATTTAAATTCAATCTAATTAAAATTTAGGCTAACAGAAAATCAACATCGTACATTGGAAAATGTTTAATTGATCAAAGCAATCTGACTTCATTGATATTAACAACTTTTAAATTTAACTTTATTTAAGACTTAACCTTTATTGATACTTCTCAATAGTAAACAATTATACATTAAATATCAGAAATGATTTTCTTTGCAAATTCACGTGAATGAACATTTTTGTCCATATATGCAATTCTTTAAGTGGATGAATTTCAAAAAGTTTCATCATGTAGAGATTAGGGTGGTTGAAAAGCAACAAGTTACTTTCAACAGACACAAGCACTGGCACAGAGTTAAAGTTTTGTTTATAACAACTGTGATGTTAATATTTAGTATTTAAGCTAAATTAAATATAAAGTAATTATAAAATGAAAACTTAGACCAAAAAAACTACACTCCCAACAAAACAAAAACCAATGTAAAATAAAAAAAAAGTTATGACTATAATTTGAAGAATATTTCTGAAATAAACTAAAAGTAATTGATGGCATTTTGTTTACAATGAAATAATTTACTTTATTACTCATCATCAATAGGATGGAGTCGACCATGAACAAGTATATCATGTAAATCTTTATTTTTTGAAGTAGGCTATGACTAGTTTTCTTTATAGAATACAGTGGAGAACTTATTTTGTAATTCAGGGTAGTTAAGTTTACTTATTTGGGATGCTTGGTAAGAAATGCTATTGAATTGAGCAACAAATGGAATTATTTGAGAATCAAACTGTATATTGAGTCCAGAGAGTGAAATGGTTTTTAATTGGTTCATCCAAAAGCTCTCTCTGTATAGTCTTAAAGTCTCAGGGTTGGTGTCTTCTTCAGAAATGACTTTTGCAATGGGTGTCACCCTCATGTCTGCTAAGGAATGGTTGTTTAAAGAGATATGTTCACTAACTGTTTGACCAAAAAAAAATAGTTTATGTTTATTTGTGAAAGAATTGGTGGTTAAAATATGCTCGCTGCAGGTTCTACATATCTTTGAATAAAATTGTTCATTTAGATAATGAAATTTTGACAATTAAATGCTTGTTCATTTTATATTGGTTTATCTAACTAAAACATTAAAATATAGTTTATGAAGCTTAAACCGTTGTGTTTTGATAAAGAAATTCTGGCTTCATATTAATTAATTGTTTATGAAAGATATTACCAAATTGTCTACTAAAAACTTATCAATCTATTCTGGAGGGCGATATCATATTACTTGGATACATCTGAACTTCAAAAATATAATTTGAAACAATACAGATGGCCATCGTAATACGCCCACTTTTGTAATGGCAGCCAATTCATCCGGGAGGTTGACAAGAGTTGTCAGTATATGAAAGATTCTGAGAGTGATTTTTTTCATTTTTACATGTCAAATTTCTGAATTGTGATAAGTCACTGAAATATGAACAAACCAAGGCCAATAACTCATGTAATAAATAGTTTTCAATTTTTCTGATTTTCAATAACGTTTATTCCAAGGTCATTAAAAATATTTACCAAGTTCCATCAAAATGCATCAAGAAACCAGCTCTCTATCGTGTCCACACTTTTAAAGTGTTACAGACAATAAAATGAACGCGTTTTAAGGAACAGGGCAATAACTTATTTGAAAAATATTTTTCAATCTTCCTGATTTTCAAAAATGTTTATTCCAAGGTCATTAAAAACATTTACCAAGTTTCATCAAAATCCATCAAGAAATCATCTCTCTATTGTGTCCATAACATTTTTTAAAAAACAAGGTTAAAACCAATGACAGTTTTGATAACTTTGGATGTCTGTATCACAATCTCTAATTAAAGGGGCACAGGCTTCATTTTCGTGGGTCGATTTTTCCAAGTCTCAGAAACGGGGCCTTTTTTAGCTCAGCAATTTAGTACTGGTTATCACAACTCACTATTGAAATTTGAGTCTTCAAATCCACGTGCATCCATAATTATTAGCATTTGAAAGTTATAATGCCCTACTACACATTATCGATACAATGCAATATATAGAAAAGTCATCTATAGAAATAGAAGGAGAAATGTCTAATTTAAGATATATTTGAAGGAAATATGCAATTTTCGTACATTTCTAGTGCTTCTGAAGGATACTTGAATATATTCAAGACCCAAATCAACCAATAAAAATGAAGACTGGTCCCCTTTAACACAGAGAATTGTTTTTCTATTTTGTAATGCCGATTTGATCTTTTTAACGATATGTGTCAATAATCCATTAAAATATGTTTTTAAAATCTCACAGTTTTGTAAAACTGAGGATTGTAACTTTCAGTGTAATTATCTCATATCAATATGGTTTGTATATTCATAACGTACTCAATTTTTCTCTTTTCAACGACATATAATATGTGTGTACAAAAATTGGCAAGAACGAATTAAATGTTGAATTTTTTCTTGAAAACTTATGGAAAATGTGAGTGTTAAAATGTCTAATTCCTAGTTGATACGAGTGGGATACTAGGAGAACTCTGGTGTACGTAGCAATAATGATCTTCACTATAAACCAGTGGTTCCCAACCTGGGGTCATGGTTATCTAGGGAGCCATATGGTGTTTCTCTATATTTAACTATATTTTGCTGTGTAAGATCTGTAGTTGCTTGTGGTCAAATGCATCTGACCTACTGATGATGAGGAGGCACAAAACAACCACCCTTGCTTATTCCTTATTTTGGAATTGAACAGGGGCTGTGGCTCTAAGAGATTGGTGAATTGGGGCCACAGCTTGAAAAAGGTTGGGAACAACTGCTATAAACGATGCATCAAAGTAAAGTCTCGCCAATGAAGACACAACGAAAAGCTCCATGCATTACCGAGACAGATTATGGACTACAAAAACTGCCGAGGATTGCCGATCGATGTTCACTTTTGTTTGAACAATCAAACCTTAGTTGTTATCTTTGTAAAATATAAATATTTCTTTCTTTCAGAACCTAAGCTAAGCTTATCAAATAATATCAGCGTTTGAAAGTCAAAAATACGACTCGTACAGTATAACTTGTATTAAAGGGATAGTAAGCTTTGTAAATTTGTGATAGACTAGAATAAAATGAACATGTTCCAAAAGTTTTTATTGTTGTTTCTACTTTATTTCGTCTAATATCACAATTTAAAGTCAATAAATGGACTTTAGCAGACATAATCCCGATGAAACGCAGGTTTTTTTTTTTAATCTGAGAGTCTCAATGAACTATTTTATAATCCCGGAAAACCATAATATTATGCAGGTTGATCCGCTGTTTTCACGCTACACAACAAACACATTTTCGACACTCGGAAACTCAACGCCAGTAAAGTTTAAAATTCTCAGTAGTATTGGGGCGATCCTCTTTTTTATGTGTCATTGTCATTGGATGGTCTTTCACTGTAAACCCTAGCGTTTGTGGCTCAAATCGATCGGCTGAATGTCGGCCATGCTTTGTTTACCTTTCTATCTACGACGTGACGTCATTATCTCGCATAATCACGAACCATAACGTCATCAATGGCGGCTTCCATGAAAAGTGAATTTCGGCTGAAAATCGCTAAAAACTTTATTCTGTTTAAGGATTTGTGAAATTTTATCGCTCTAGAGTAATATTTAATTGTCTATTTATTGGAAAATTCGGATATCGTTATAAAGCTTACTATCCCTTTAAGAAGCCAGTCAAGGGAATGCTTAAAAGTGGTTGCTTACTAAGGGGTGGTGCTTAATAGAGGTACATGAATGGCAAACCTAGTTTAGAATGATAAGTTTGTAATTTGTAATTATATGTACATGCATGAAAGAAAAACAACAATAGCAATTTCAATGGCATTAGCAATGAGACTATATGCATTGTAGAGAGAATGTTTAGGTAGGGATATAATCGAAGGAATTTTGTATTTTTATACGCCCACATTAAAATGTGGTTGTATATTGCCGTCGCCCCTGTCCGTCCGTCGGTCCGTCCGTCTGTCCACAATTGGCTTGTGAACGCAATAGAGACCACAGTTTTGCTTAAATTTGAATACAATTTTATGTGTATAGGATTATATTCAAAAGATCTCGGACAAGTTCGAATTTGGGTTCGATTCGACTAAAATTCACGGAGTTTTACACCCAAAATACGTTAAAAATGGCTTGTGAACGCGATAGAGACCACAATTTTGGTTGGATTTGAATAAAATTTTGGTCGAATTTGGGTTCGATTCGACAAAAATTCACGGAGTTTTACACCCAAAATGTGTTAAAAATGGCTTGTGAATGCGATAGAGACTACAGTTTTGGTTTGATTTGAATAAAATGTTGTATGTAGGATTATATTCATAAGATCTCGGACAAGTTCGAATTTGGGTTCGATTCGACAAAAATTCACGGAGTTTTACACCAAAAATGTGTTAAAAATGGCTTGTGATTGAGATAGAGACTATAGTTTTGGTTTGATCTGTATTAAATTTTGTGTGTAGGATTATATCCATAAGATCTTGGATAAGTTCGAATATCAGTTTGATTCGACAAAAATTCACTGAGTTTTACACCCAAAATACCTTAAAAATGGCTTGTGAACGCGATAGAGACTACAGTTTTCACCTGATTTGAATTAAATTTGATGTGAACATTTGTATTCATGAGATCTCGGATCGGTTCGAATCTGACGACTTTTCGATGAATAGTTTTTTAGTTATTGCCCTTGACTTAGTCAAAACGCATCGAAATTTACTTGTGAACGCGATAGAGACTGCACTTTTCACCTGATTGGAATGAAATTTGGTGTGAACATGTGTATTCATAAGATCTCGGACAAGTTGGAATTTGATGATTTTTCATTGAACCGATTTTGAGTTATTGCCCTTGACTTAGATTGGATTTTGACTTAGTCATAATTCTTCAAGATTGAAAGTTTTATTCAGAATTTTATTTAATTTTGTGTTTAAAAGATATAAACTATATTTTTGACAGGTTATATTTTTTATACGATTTGACACCAATTTGGGAATGCTCTGGATGTACTAACAATTTATAAGGGAGGTGGGCGTATATTGCTAGGCAACCACTTGTTCATGCAGTTGTAGTACTTCTGGGCGATATTTATTTATATCTAAGTAAAAAATCTACTTTTGAAATTACTTCATATAAATAGAAAAAGCAGTGGCGTGGCTAGACATTTTTCGAGGGGGATAGGCTCTTTTAGGGGTGGGGCGGGGGTGTACAATGGCATAAAAATGCCCAAGTTAGGTGATTTGCACGTGAAAATATATCAAAATGTTCTCCCCACCCCTTTAAATACGCCACTGAGTATAAGCTCTATAATACAATATATAATATCGAAGTTTAATAACACTTTGATACTTATATTTCAAATAGGATGTAAGAATATTATACAGGGATGTAGTGAAACATATTGCACAGATAGATAAGAGAATGTATTTCCGATCAATTTTAAAGTGCATCCGTGCCTAGACGTTTCAACAAGATGTTTACTTTCTACGGCTTAAACGTTCAATGATAATAATAATAATAAACTCTTTATTTTACAAGTGATACGGCCCTGTCTCACACTCAGCCCATGGGGACAAACATAAATACAGTATACAATATATAGACCAAAAAAGGGAATTGATGGAGATAATATGATTTAGTGATCAAGTACATGACCACAAGATGATGTACAATCAGTCTAATTAAAATCAGACCCTAATTTCGTTCGTTTGTTTTTTTTTTAAATCCGGATTTAAAAAAAAAACGAACGAACGAAATTAGGGTCTGATTTTAATTAGACTGATGCACAATCAACTGGTTAATTAAAAGATACTTTTAAGATATACAATATAGTAATGTATAGCCCAGCAGATTATGTCGTTCAATTTGTAATACAGGCATCAAATTGTGCATGGATACGCCCCTTAGGATGTGACTGTATATTTGTTCCTAATAATAAATATTCCTCATGGAAAAAACATTATTATAATAAATGATCTCAGGCTGGAACTCTTATCATATAATATCAGGTTTAGGGTTAGGGTCAGGTCTAGTGTTATATATTAAAAGTTCCAAATCATAACAAATGTCCTTTGGCGCAGCTATTATAGTCACAACCCCCGCCATAAAAACTCACCCGGCCCCTGAGTTGAATTAACAGTTCCATCTTTCTAGATTTGTAGTCAAATTTTCTTTCATGAAGAGGTCAAATATGTACAATTCAAACTGTTTGAAGTCCCAATTATCATTTTTGGGAGAGAACCCCATTAGGCTGACAGCCTTTTAATCGCATGAGGATTCTCTAACAGGGTTTCCAGTCGAAGACCCGGGTACTCGGTTATTTTGGTCAAACTTGGACTCGGTCATGGAATCGGTTCCAAATTCGAATTCATATAATTTTGTCATAGTTGTTATTCGTTAGTTGTTCATTTCTTACTTAATAGCAAATGCTGCAAATGGTTAACTCAAATCACGGGCACGTGCAAGTCGTGTTCACGTTATTGCAGTGCGTTCGATTCTCGAACGCACTGCATTGTTTTGCAATTGACTATTTTTTTTTTTTTTTTTTTTTTTTTTTTTTTTTTTCGTTTTCTGGTCTCGCTATTTCGCTATGAAGGGAGCTTGTCACGCACAATCTGACACGATTTCCCACGATAAACTGCTGCTCATTGTGGCTTAGAGGGAAAATGACGCAGTTTTGTCCAACCGGAAATGAGGTATGACAAAACGTGTATTTTCGGTTTTTTATCATTTTAACTTACAATTTTCAACCGATTTTGATGAATATTTTTTTGTTTATTTCCGTTGTGTCTTTTCTACACGATAACCACTTAAAAAGTTATAATTGTTGACTTTTGACCCTGAATTTTGAAACTATTTTTTGACGTTTTTTTCAACTTCCACAGTTTTATTTCGATCACTATGAAAACTTCTAGGCATATAGACATTGTTATTGCGAACAAAAATGTGTTTTCAAAATTTTGATATCACTTCCGGTTTTGACGTCATTTGCTTGTAAACTTCAAATTTCAACTTCCGGAGTTTTGAAGATATTTGAAAATTTCTTTTTGCATTATGTTTGAAACTGTCATCATGAAAGATATAAATGATAAAATTTGACCCGGAAGTAATATGTCAAGCGCCATGTTGTTGTGAGTAATTTTTATAAAACTCAAAATGGGGCCTCAGGGGATAATCGGATTCGCACAATTTTGGTGTCTATGAAATACTTAGTCGATTGCCACCAACCTTATGACAGCGGATTTTTAAATTTCGATTTAGACTTTTTTCTATTTCCGGACAAAGAATTTCAGTAATGACCGAAACTTTCAAGGCTCATATCTAGTGACCTTGACCTTTGATGACCTTTTGACCTGTACAAAAGTTATTGCCCTTAACGAGATCTACCAAATGATATATTCATTTCCGATTTCTGATTTTAACTTCCGGTTTTATCGCCATTTGAAAATTGGAATTTTTAACTTTAAAGAGCTTTGTCACGTGACCTAATAAACATACGTCACAAATTTTTAGACATATTTACTATGCTAAATCTGCTCTTTCTAATGATATAGAACACAAAATATTTGAATCAAAATTGCGCTTTTTAAAACTTGCAAATTTTGCGCCAATTTTCATTGTAACTGTGCGTGTTTTTTGGAAATTTGATTTCGATCGATCTGAAAACTTACAAGTAGATAAACAATTTGATAATAAATAAAACAATATTTCTGAAATTTTGATATCACTTCCGGTTTTGACGTCATTTGTTTGTAAACTTGAAATTCAAACTTCTGGTGTTCCTGAATTATTTGAAAGTTTCTTTTTGCATCATGGTAGAAATGATCATCAGAAAAGATATAAATGATAAAATCCGACCCGGAAGTACTATGTCAGGTGCCATGTTGTTGTGACTTATTTTTATAGACCTCAAAATGGGACCTCAGGGGATAATCTGATTTGCATAATATCAGTGTCTATGAAATCCTTAGTCGATGGCCAACAACCTTGTGGCCACTGATTTTTTAATTTCGATTTCTTTATATTTCTGGAACACGAATTTTAATTCAGACTGTAATTTTTAATGCTCATATTTCCAAGTTTATTAGTTCAAATGACCAGGAAGTATTATTTGGCTGTAATCTTCATTTAGGTGTATCATAACCTCGAGAGAAACAGCTTTAGACACTATATCCATTAACATGTGAGAGTCAGCGCTGTTATATTACAACGCCTTATTCCCTCAGCACATCATACGATTCATGGTCAGTATGCTAACACCTAAAAAGTTACAATTTACCATAGTGTTTCTTTTAACGCTTCCCACTGGTCAGAGTAGTATTTTAAAATGTTCAAATGCAGTTTTCTCCCTTGAACTGAAAAATATTTGTTGTCTGTATGTTTTCTCTCCCTTCAACTGACAATTGCACCATGCTTAACTTGACTTTCTTACATTGTAACTTGCATTTTTAACGTTTTAAATTATGTACTAAAAAAGATAAACAAAAAGTCTAAAAGAAATAGATAACGATCCAATGCCAAAAGAAGAAAATCCGTTCGAAAAATCTGGTTCTGTCATTTATTAAAAAAACACGTTTTGAAAGTGACTGTCTAAAAACGTTGACCATTTAAATGTTTTCTAAAAAAATAATATTATAGAATTTTTACCAAGCATATGTTAAAATGATAATTTACGAGCTGTGCTGCAAATTTACTTGTATGGAGGTTAGCACTCAGTATTCTTAAGTCATTTACATATCATATCAAGAAGTGGCACAGTGAGTTAGATGCTTGCTCACTAAGCTGAAGGTCCAGGGTTCAATCCCGACATGAGTCGAGATTCTGCCTGCGGATATTTCAACCCGGTTTCACCCTCTCAATGATGCATGTCACATGGGCTGACATGGTAAAAGCGCCTAGTCGTTCGGATGGGACAATAAACCAAGGTCACGTGCTCTATTGGCTGTGCACGTTAAAAACCCCTCGACAGTTGGAAATCGAAAATAAAAGCAGACAAATGCCACTGTCCTGCAAAATTTCATTCATTGCACACTGCATGGCGTTTGCTCGTCCTCAGTCAGCCCATATAGGTGCAGAAAAGTTGGACGTAAAACTCCATTCATTTCATTTCTTTCATATGTATGATAATGCATATGAAAAATATTAATAAATATTTTTTTACTATTCTAATTCCAATGATGTATAAAAATGTACATTAATAAAAACAACTACTTTTTAATCAGGTGACTTTTCAAACGTGAACTGGTTATTCTACTTTTCACTCCCGAATATAAACAATTTATATGCCGATTTTTATGTTCTGTAAATTTCGCAGTATGGATTGAAAACGCCATTTTTAACCCATGGACGAAACCGGATGCGCACTGCCCAGTATCGTCTCACGATTCTAGTTATTTTTACTATTCGTTTGGCTTCCAGTGTCCAGACCCAAAATGTGCCAGACGCTACATCAATATAAATCTTCACACAGAGACAGAGTGGTGAGTGGTGGAAACCCGGCCTAGTGGGATCATCACTGCCGATAAAACCATTGAAATTGTCAGTACCAAGCTCGGTGTTTCCTTCATTGACGCTTATAAATAAACCTAAATTTATGTTTGGGTCAACTGATGGAGTCGGGGTTATTATGTCCTTTTTTACGTCACTGATAGTGATCTACCGAAAACGCGTTACTTTTAGTGGAATTGCAAGAACCACAGATGTCGGAATTGAAATTGGAATGGCGCTAATTGATACTATCAGTGTCCCAGATATACATACAAAGTTTAGAAAACCCCTTTACAATCCCTTTAACAAAAACAAATTTCGAAAAAATATTACCTGATTGGAATATGAAATGTATACAGAATGTTAAATTTAATTATAAGATAACGATGTGCTGTTTTCCTTCTTGCTTTCAGCTCTGATTTATTCTGTGAGGGGCAATTTATCAAAGGACACGACACACTCGGACCCAGACTCGGACTACGTTATCTCTAAGACCCGTGTATTTTGGAAACCCTGTTCTCTACATTTGCAACAGTTATCTGTTGGAATTCTTTGAGAGCAGCTTTCACAGGGCTGCCATACAGATGGCAAAATATTCCGTCATTACCACTCCATTTTCAATGATATTTTCTGCCCCGACCAAACACCCCCATTTCCCGTGATTGTTTTTCCACCCAAACCCTTTCTGTTTTCTTTCTTTTTTTAATTGATATATTGTGTAACTTGTTCGACTGGTCGTTAAGAATAAACAATCAGTCATTTACAAGATACAAAGAGTGAGTGTCAAAGCACACCAGGACATACTGGTGATATTAATTGCAGTGCGTTCGATTCTTCGAACGCACTGCATTGTTTTGCAAATGACTTTTTTTTTGTCTACTTCTGGTCACGCAAATTCGGTATTAAGGGAACATACCACACAATATCTCAGATTATTTTCCACTCAATCTAACTGCACGGTGTTACGCGAATGTAAAATGGCGCTTTTTTGGTTAACCGGAAATGACGTAGGACAGAAAAACCCTTTTTAAATTTTTTACCATTTTATCAACTGATTTTGATCAGACTTTCTTTGTTAAATTCTCTAATCGATCGTTCACAAGATAGGTGTTTAAAAACATCCACTTTGAAAATTTTGTCGCTGACTTTTGGAGCACCTTTTTTGACCATTTTTTCAACTTTTTCAATTTTATTTTGATCGACCTGAAAACTCGCATATGCATAGACCTTTTGATTGCAAACAATAAGCAATTTTAAAAATTCCGATAACACTTCCGGTTTTGACGTCATTCGCTCTCAACGTTGAAATTTCAACTTCCGGAATTTTGAAGATATTCGAAACATTCTTTTTGCAATATGTTTGTTATGTAGACTCAAAATTATACAAATCATAAAATTTGACCCGGATGTAACAGATCAGGCGCCATCTTGAAATGGTATATTTTCATAAAACGCAAAAGCGGGCCTCAGGGTGTTATGGAATTTGCATAATTTTTATGTCTATGTAATCAACAGTCGACTGCGACCAAAACATGGGAAGCCGATTTTTGAATTTCAATTCTGAATTTTTCTGATTTCCGGTAAAAATAAATCAGTAATTGTCAAAACTTTCAAGGCCCATATTTTGTGACCTTGACCTTTTGTGACTTTGTGACCTGTACAAAAGTTATTGCCCTTGATTAAATGTATCCAATGACATATTTTTTTAGATGCCCAATGGTTAGGCCTACTTCCGGTTTTATAGCCGTTTGAAAATTGTAATTTTTAGCTTTAAACAGCCCTACCACGTGACCTAATTTACATATGTCTTATTTTCTTTCACCGTCATACTATGCTATGTCTGCTCTTTCCAATGATATACAACACAATATATTTGAATCAAAATTCCGCCTTTTAAAGTTTGAAAAATTTGTGTCAATTTCCATTGAAACTGTGCGTGTTTTTTTCAATTTTTATTTTGATCGTTCTGAAAACTTACAGGTAGATAGACATTTTGATGGCGACCAAAAATATGTTTTCAAAATTTTGATATCACTTCCGGTTTTGAAGTTATTGGCTATCAAAGTCGAAATTTCAACGTCCGGAATTTTGATGATATTCGAAAAATTCTTTTTGCAGTATGTTTGTAATGTAGACACAAAAGTGTGCAAATGATAAAATTTGACCCGGATGTAACAGATCAGTCGTCATCTTGAAATGGTATATTTTTATAAAAGGCAAAATGGGGCCTCATGGTGTTATAGAATTTGCATAATTAAGATGTCTTTGGAATCTACAGTCGATTGCTACCAAAACATGAGAAGTCGATTTTTGAATTTCAATTCTGATTTATGTTAATTTCCGGTTAAGATAGTTCAGTAATTGTCAAAACTTTAAAGGCTCATATCTCGTGACCTTGACCTCTGGTGACCAAGTGACCTGAAACAAATTCATTGCCATTGACGATACCTTTGCACGGATACTTTCATTTAGGTTTTCCGATGTTTACTTCCGGTTTTATATCCATTTGAAAATTGCAGTTTTTAGCTTTAAAGAGCTCTGACACGTGACCTAATTCATGTACGTCACAAATTCTTTCACAATCTAATTTATGCTAAATCTACTTTTTCAATTATATACAACACAATATTTTAAAATCAAAATAGCGCCTTTTGAATTTTGAAAATTAGTTATTCCATCTGCTTGTAAAATATTAAATTCAAATTTCAGTTGAAGGGAGATACGTTATCATTAATGTACTTTTTTTTACATTGTAACTGTTTAAAAGTAACATTAAGATATATTTTCTTTGAATGAAATATGTATTGATAAAATTCGATCTGTATTTCAAACTATGAAGTATGAATACTGTGCAGTCCGTTTCTAAATTGAGATTTGGCTCTTTCATGTGTCCTTTCTTGCACTTGAGAACTTATTTACAAATCTTAGAAATTTTGTGATATGCGTTTTCCACTGATGTATATCAAACTGTGATTACGCCTTTTTTTAATCAGATGACTTTTCACTACCGAACATGAAATGTTTATTTCACTTTTGACTACCGTGTGTGAACTGGGTTTTCTACTTTTCACTACCGAATTCAAAATTGTACGTTTTAAAATTTTGTACCTTCTGCATTTTAATGTAAAACAAGCTTTCTTCTGTAAACCTGACATCATGGATTGAAAGATGTCACTTTTCACCAATGTACGAAACCGGATGCGCACTGCATGGTACCATTCATGGTTCTAGTACTATATTTATACTGTGAAACTCAGCATGGGGTTCAGTGTCAGCTAAATATTTACAAGGTAAAGGTGCGAGATGGATTCCTGTGAATGTTGTTAAAGATGGCATCACTCTGAAAAAGTCTTGAAGGATTTTTTTCACACTTTTTCTCAATTGATAATGTGTTAGGCTTTAATGGTGAATGTTCAGCATTTTCGAGAATCGATTTGGGCCTCGAATTTATGTACATAGCCTTCAGATTTACTGGAACTGCGCCAAAATCGCACAATCCATTTTATTATACCCGTTCTTTAAGAGTTATATTTCATTTTTGGAATATATATGTTTTTTCTTAGTTAACGACGAGTCGTATGTTTGACTTTCAAAAGCTGATATTTATAGATTCACGGGGATTTGAACGCTTAAATAAGTGAGTTAAGTAGATATTTCTCCCGGTACTATGACCAGGATATTCAGAATGTTTAGAGGCAAGCTGTTTCCGTCCATGATAGTTTAGTCACGTACTTAATGTTCATGGGGAAAATTCCATTTGTTTCCTCGAAAACAACATTCGTTTGATCCAATCCCCCCCACCCCCCAGCATTGGTTGAATATTACTTCAAGACTACCAAGCAGGTTGCATTTAGGCCCAGGCCTAAACTAAAGTCAAGAACAGAACCTGGATTCTCAAAATATTTGGGTCATTAACCATAAACATTTCTTCACTGACCCCCAATGCCAAATCTACTTTTCAAAGCGACATCTAAACTCAAGGCAACACAACATTTGATATATAATTCATAACATGTCATAATTTCGTTGAACGTTTTATATTAAGTGCTCAAAATGAAATTTGTTAGTTTAATATTCTTGCTTTGCAGCAACTAATAAATCATATCTAGAGTATTGAAGGTGTATTGACCAACGGAACCAGATATCATTCCAATCATCGAGCCTATTTCGCACCTTCGTTTTTAGATTTACCTGGGTGAAAACCTTTTCACCATTCTCCCTAATCTTGACAATAACCTCGTATTGCTGCTGGCGGAAAAAGCGCACTACTGTGGCTGACATGTAAAAAGCGTCTAGTCCCATGTGCTATTGGCTGTGCACGTTAAAGATCCCTTGGCAGTTCGAAATCGAAAATAAGAACAAGCTAATGCCGCTGACCTGGCAAAATTTCCCTCATTGCACGCTGCATGGCGTTCGCAAAAAATGGCCGCCTATAAACAACAAGACTGATGTCTATTATGATTTTATGAAGTGGTATTTTCACAAATTTAAAACAGACTTTTGATTCATTAGCATAAAAAAGGAGATACTATGATATAGAAACACTGGTCTAGGTCACAAGAAGAGAGCATACATTTCCATTATCATTTCAAATAATAAATATATGAAAACAATGTAGTACAATTAACATACAGTTGAAAGAGAACTAGAGCCGTATACGGCATCGAGCGTGGCAACGACCTTAATGCCTTGGCTTTTTTTTAACTTTTAGCTTTTTAAAATTTCTCCACATGCGAACTGTGTAAACGTCAATAGACCTACTAGTTAAAACACTGTCTTTTGTTTCAGTGAATTGGCGAAGTCGGTAGCCAGTTGAATTAATGACTGTTAGTCGATTCAGTGCCCTCAAAGTAAAAAAAAATCTGATGCCATGCCAAGTGTTTTCGAGCAACGGCATGGTGTCGGCTTTCACCCCTTGACACTTATAACCAAAACTATAGTTCGGTATTATTTGATTTAGTTGAACACTGTACAAACTTATACGGTATTTTGTAATGACTTGAATTAGAGTTTAATAAGCAGGCAGTGTATTAACAGTAAAACTTTTCTATGAAAACAAGTTTTTTATGTGGTTTATATTTTTCTCCAATGAAATGATACATTAAATAGTACAAATGATTTTCTTTGCAATTGTTGTCATAAATTCACGTGAACGGATAATCTTGTCCAGATACTAGTATGCAATTCTTTAAAGGAATACAACCTCTTAGAATGAACAAAAAAATTAAGTTCTCAAACTTGGTCAATCAGAGTATATAATCATCAACGATGTCCAAAGTATACAAACAGAATCTAATAAACCCTTGAAACTAGGTAAATTTCCATATAATAACAGGTTATAATTGATAAACGCATTATATTTGATTCAACATTGTTTTCTGGATTTATCAGATTATTTAGGTAATCTGTTATATAGTTATGCAACGAGGCAAGTCTCTTGGTGAATATAAACTCTTATTGACCAAAATTGAAAATTAAGATATTTTGTTCATTCTAAGAGGTTGTATTACTTTAAGTGGACGAATTTCAAAAAGTTTTATCATGTAGAATGTATGCAGAATCATGCCTCCTGGAGACAAATGTATCTTGGAATAAAACTTTTTATTAAGATAATGTTATTTTAACATGCTTGGTTTATCTAAATCTAAAACATTAAAATATATTTTATAGACCTTAAACCGGACGATTTCAGTTCGTTAGGATATTGCAATTGTGGGCGTCTATTAATCAAAATTTGTAGGCTATTTATGATCTTGAACTTTTGGTTGAATATGTCAGGAAGTTGCGTTTCCAAGCATCAAATTCTCAAAGTTTTCTAATGATAGTCCTGAAATAAATATACCTTACATTCGTCAGAAAATTTCAAGAAATTGCGTTTAACAGGCGTTTAGTTCTAAAAAATTTCTAGGCTAATTCCTTCAGACATTGCTATAAGCTATACAAATAATTTTCAACATCAAATTTGCTGGGAAATGTCAGGAATTTTCGTTTCCAGGCGTCTTATTCTCAAAATTTTCTTCTCGTGGTCTCGCAGTTTCTACATAAATAATCTTAAGTTGGTCAGGAAATTGCAGTTGTGGGCGTCTATTTCTCACAATATTTTTACGCTAGATCCCTCAGACCCAATACAATTAATCTTGAACCATAATTTCGGTGGAATATGTCAGGAAATTGTGTTTTCAGGCGTAAAATTCCCAAAACTTCTTCTGGTGGCCCTGAAGTCCATATACAAATAAATCTCCAATTAGTCAGAAAATGTCAGTATCTATAAGCGTTTAGTTTAATTTCTTCTTGTTGTCCTACATTTCCAACAAAACACAACAAATCCTTCCGAGAATAACGTTTCAGAGTCCATTATTCTGAATTTTCTAGAGGGGGTCCCCAGACTTAGAAAATCATATATCCAGGCTCCTTATGGACAACCTTGTAGCAATAAAGTTAGCAATCAATAGACTAGAGGGCACCACTGCAAAGTTCACACATTTTCAAGGAAGGAAAGAAAGGGGGTTGGGGTGATCTGAACTTACCAAATATAATTTGAAAAAATAGCGATGGCCATCGTAATACGCTCACTTTTGTAATGGCAGCCAATTCGTCCGGGGTGTTGACAAGAGTTGTCAGTAAATGAAAGAATCTGAGAGTGACATTTGCATTTTACATGTCAAATTTCTTAAGTGTGATAAGTCACTGAAATTTGAACAAAACAAGGGCAATAACTCATGTAATAAATAGTTTCTATTTTACTGATAATTAATAGGCTGCATTCTAAAGTGATTACGAACACTCAGACCAAGTTTCAACAATATTCATCAAGAAATCAGCTCCCTATTGTGTCCACAACTTTTAAAGTGTTGCAGGCAAGAAAATTAACGCGATTTAAAGATCAAGGGCAATAACTTATTTAGAAATATTTTTCGATCTTTCTGATTTTCAATAGGGTTTATTCCAAGGCGCACTCACAACAATATATTGAAGTCAATTGTATTTTAAAAAGACTCCTCGAAAAAAAAATAATCACAAAAGAAGACCATAAAAATGTAATAAAAATTGTCATTAAAAATGTCAAATAATTCGTAATAACCGGAAAACAAAAATCAGACATTAAATTATCTCTGGAACTTGAACGCAATTGAGAATATGAATTGGGATTAAAATATTTCTTTGTTTACAATTTCATTAGCAATATAAACGAAAAAACCAACAAAATGAAAACATCAACAGATAATGGAGCTGCATTCAACACAATAAGTTTACTACCAGGAAGCTATGAATACGTAACCATAATAGAATACATTGAATTCTAAGGTTATTTGAATCTGAACAAAATAAAAATTGATATCAAGAAATAACTAAATGCGTTACTAGGATTTGATAAACAAATACATACGCAATCAACTTTAGCACCACATTAAGCTAATATCGATAATGATATCGACGAGATAAATATATATTACAATTTGATAAACGGAGGATTTTCAATAAATACAAAAATCAGATTATTTACAGTCTTCGAACATTAACTGTTCCTATTGGATATAGAATTATATAAAAAACATTTCAAACAACCTATTTGCCACTTAATTCGTTTATGATTAAAGATATAAATTTAGAAATCAAAGATGGTAAAATAGGTTTATTGACTTTGGAAACAAAGAAAGTGTTATTCAACTTAATCTAAAACAAACAAAAAATCAAATAAAAAATAGATCTTTATTTTCATCTTTGATAGTTAGATAATCGAAATCATCAAATTCATAATTTTCATCCAAACCTAATTCATCTGTATCACCATAAGGATACATAATTCCTTCACTATTTGGTGGCTTTCTCTTTCAAATAACTTCTACAAACTTTCTTTTGTTCATCATCATCCTTTGGACTCCACGTAATGAAACTTTTCCCCGATTTTATCTTAAATTCATTTGATATTTAATGTCCACTAGCCAACCGAATGTAATTGTCTACTGTTATCTTATCATTAGAATAACCTTTAAATATTTTCTTTTCTTTTAGAATATCATCAGAAGTTAGAATGATATTATTTTTGACTTTTGGCGCTAAATATAAACCAAATATGATTTCACCTTTAAATATTTTCTTTTCTTTTAGAATATCATCAGAAGTTAGAATGATATTATTTTTGACTTTTGGCGCTAAATATAAACCAAATATGATTTCACCTTTAAATATTTTCTTTTCTTTTAGAATATCATCAGAAGTTAGAATGATATTATTTTTGACTTTTGGCGCTAAATATAAACCAAATATGATTCCACCTTTAAAGTTACTTCACTTCATAGATATCTGGTTGAAGAAAGAATTGCCTAAATAATTTCATGCAATTACTACCAATTACTTTTTGAGTGGAAAATCTTTCGATTTGTCACGCTTTGTTTTCATTATGATTTTTTTTTTTTTAAGGGGGGGGGGGGGGGGGGAACTTTCTAGAAAAAATCGAAAATGGTGTAGCATAATTGTGCATAATGTGCAATTCTTTTGCACCTAGTCTGTAAGGTTTATTTATGAACCGATTTGGCTGAAATTTTCTTTGATATATTCATTGTAAAAAGAAGTATCAGATGGGACTAAACAAATTTAATTTTTAAATATTTTTGTCTCAAAAAATTGAAACCAAAACTGTCAAAAAAGCCGCTAATTATTCGATTGACCTGAAATTCACAGGACGTATACAGAATGTCCATAGAAATAAAACTACTCAATCAACATTTGTCTATTACTTCCGGTTTTGACTTGAGAACTTCCGGTTTTTCAAAATCATGCCTAGCAACCCCACTTCCGCTGTAAATTTCAGATATTGACAAAAACTATATATATTGTCTGTCAGTCATAATTAGAATGCACTTAGCATTAAAAATCCAAACCGGAAGTGATGCATAAGCTGCCGTCAAAGACTGACACATTTAAGCAAAAAATCAATAAGTCCTCTATTTTTATCGGATTTTTATCAAAACCTTGTAACCGTGTCTACAGTTTGTTGGAACATAATTTTGAATTTCGAATTTGAAATCTTTTTATGTTCGTTTGAATTTTTTGAAAATTCAAAAGGCCATATTATGTGACCTTGACCTTCGATGACCTTGAAAATTCCAATGCAGGATGTCCTTGACCTCAGCTATCCATAGGTATGCTGATATTAATTGAAACATATTAACTTCTGGTTTTATGGACATTTGATTGACATTTTTGTCAACTTTGGACATTTCTATCACATCCTCTAATCAACGCAGAGAATTAAATTTTTCAATTTTGTAATGCTGATTTGATTATCTTTTAAACGATATATGACAATAACCCATTAAAATATGTTTTCAAAATATTGCGTTTATTTCGACTGAGGGTTCTAACTTACAATGCAATTATCTAATAGCAATATGGTATGTTTTATCAGAATTATTAAATTTTCTCTTTTCAACGATATGTGACATGGGTAGTTTAATACAAAATCCATTAAAGTGAAAATAGACATAGAATACCCCTTTCTGAGAAAAAAAAGAAATTGAGAGGATTAAAATAATTGACAGGGTTATAGCAGGTTATATAATATAGTAATAAAACAGATTAGTCTGATTGTGTAATCTTTTAACACTCTGAAAAATATAAAACATTTTTTTTTTGCAAAATTTTCACTTACATTAATTTTACATACATTTAGAGCAGTGAATTTTTGATACATTAACCTGTTCGAATTTTTTCTCTACCATTGACCGAACTCTTTCTACAAGATACGCACACCAATTATTTTTTGTCGTCTGCTAAGGTTATTAAAGGTCATAAACAAATTAGTCAGACTACATAATCTTTTAACTCTAGGACTGGACTCTAGCAGACAGTAATTTAACTGTTTACTCCTCTGCGCTAATCCGTTGCAATAAAAAGTAAGTGCTCAAACTGCTTTTTATCGTCTGCTAAGATTATTATAGGTCAAAGATAAATTAATCTCATTAAACATAGTTTTAACATGTTTTTTCGAGCTTTTGCTATATTTGACATAATTTTTTCTTATTTTGAGGGTGATTCTACCCAAGGCACCTAATGACTAACATACGTCAATTCAACTGGCTACTGACTGCTCCAATCCATTGAAACAAAAGATAGTGTTTCAACTCAGCATTAAAGGAAATATTGACGTTTACACAATCCGAATGTTGGGGAAGGGGGTATATGGTAAAAGTCCCAAAAAGGCAGAAGCCAAGGAATTATGGTCACTGCCACGCTCGATGATGTTCACAGCTTCTAGTTTTGCTTTGTAATCTTATAATCTAATTTAGATATTAATGAACTTAGATTCTGTAACTGGGTTTTATTCACTACATTAACAAGTTGTTGATGAATAAAAATTGTTTAAACTTGTTACTTCTTGTTATAATTTAGTACAATCTGGTTATTTCAATTTGGCTTCATCAATAACATTTTTATTATTTATTTGACGTTTGAAGAATCTTTTAACATCAGTTAGCCTGTCTTTTAAATGTTTTTTTTATAATATCACAAAATTAAAATACAACAATAACATTTTTGGAGGGGGAATTGCATCGTATTAAACTACATTTAGAATTTTTCAAATAATCTGAAAAAAAAAACAATTTGCTTGCAAAATATAAGATCAAAACTTACATGTTTGTTATCTGTGTGTTTAACTGCAGTTCTCTCCCTTCAACTGACAATTGCAATCATGCTTAACATGTAACTTGCGTTTTTAAATTATGTAGTAAAAAAGATAAAAATAAATCTAAATGTAGTAGATAACGATCCAATGCAAGAAAATCCGTTCTAAAAATCTGGTTCTGTCATTTATTAAAAAAAAGGTTTTAAAATTGCATGTCTCAAAACGTTGACCATTAAAATGTTTTTTTGAAAAAATAATAATATAGATTTTTTGCTAAGTTTATATTGAAATGCTAATTTACGAGCTGTACTGCGAACATACTGGTATTGAGGTTAGCACTCAATTTCCTAATGTTAAGAATTGGCTCTTTCATGTATGATAGTAATAAATATTCTTTAAGTATTCTACTTCCAATGATGTATAAAAATGTACATAAATAAAAACGACTTTTTTAAACAGGTGACTTTTCACTATCGAACATACGCTGGTTATTCCACTTTTCACTACCGAACGTGAACTGGTTATTCTACTTTTCACTACCGAATATAAACAATTTATATGCCGGATGTGCACTGCTTGGTACCGACTCACCCTTGCATGTCTAAAAACGTTGAACATTAAAATGTTTTTTTGTTTTTTTTTTTTTAAGAATAGTAATATCTTACTGCTTAAGGGATGGGTTAACTGTGTTCGACCAAAAAAAAATTTAATCTCAGAATATTTTTTTTTAGCTTATCTATTCCGTCAAATTGTTCACAACTCTCTTACAAAATATATTGAATGATGTGGATTATAAAATATATATTTCACAGAGATTTGATGAAGTTAATGCAATCTTTCACAAACTTGGATGCGCACTGCCCAGTATCGTCTCACGATTCTAGTTTGTTATGGTATTCATTTACAACTTCTGGCAATATATTAATCCATTTTTTGAGATTTTAATTCTGTGAACTTTGTGAATAATTTATTGTTTAGAGTTCTACTGAATCTTTCAATGACTACAGCCTTACGTTCATTATGAGTGCTGTGAATTTCAAACCTCAGAGATTTCATATTTTTGTTATAAAACTCGTTACCTTTATCTACCCATAATTTATGTGGTCATCAGTCATATTGTTTCATTATGATTTAAAATGCGTGTTTGACAGATATCCCGTTTTTTTAGGAATAACCCAAGCATATCTTGTATATAAATCTATAACTGTTAAACAATATTTAAATCCTCTTTCAACTGGCATATTAATTAAATCTGCTGACTATATTTCATTTTTATCAAACACTTGTTTGTTTTTTCTAAATTCTTTATGAATTCTCCTGGTTTGGGTACATCGTTTTGGTCTAATCGTAGATCTAACCTTGTACCTGGACCAGTATAATTATGACCTGGAAGATTTTTTTCTCCAGGATATTTTGCTCATGGAAAAACCCTAACTTCTAGCGCTTGTAACTTTGGTACTGCATGAGATAAAACCTTCTGGTTTGTGTTGTAAATTGGTACTGCATGAGATAAAACTTTCTGGTTGTGTTGAAAATTGCAGCAAGACGTGCTCTATCTACCAGCAAAAGGACAAAATTCTCCTATGTTTGAGAGTTCGGTTCCCGATCAGGGTGTGATAGTTCGATGACCGTGAATTTAATTTATAAACTTCTTCAACTTTCATTTTTACGCCGATAACAGGACTGCACATGCGTGGAAAATGTTATATCCGGCTTTGTTAGCCAGGAGCGTTCAGACGGCAATAACCAAGCCAGCTTAAGTTCTCAAGCCAGGTTTCAAGCCACCTCCGAAGTAGGTGCAAGTTAAGGCAGCTTAAGTTCAACCGGTGGCGTTCAGACGACAAAAAAAAACAGGCTCGAAGAACGGTTAGAAGTTAAGCTGGCTTAACTTTAGTCGTGTGAACGCAGTATTAGTTTTCAACTGATTTTTGATGAAACTTAAAATGGATGTTATTGGACCTAAAGCGAAAGATTGGAGAAAGTTTAGTTTATTCCTGATTAAATTTAAGGCTTTTTAAGGGCGTATATGGCTGTAGTCCACTATCTTTAAATAAAGGAAGGGGGTTTGGGGGTAATATGTAATTTGAAGGTAATTTTGAAATATAAGAGTATATATGAGAGTATATATTATGAGAGTATATTATGAGTAGATTAGGCGGAACTTTGTATGGTGAAATTTAAGGTATATTTATATTATGATGTATATGTATAGAATTGATGTCTTTTGGGAGGTTAGATTGAATGTGTGGGAATGTAATGAAAGGGGGAACCACGCATACACTCTATAACCTCAGACACTACTTTGTTGTATCTATATATATTTAGGTATTTTCAGAACACCATAAATGGAATTTGATGTAGAAACAGGTAGATGCGAAGGTATCCCCATTGAAAATAGTACATGTTTTAATCGCCCTAATACCGTGGAAGATGAAGAAAATTGTCTCTAAAGGTGCCCGTTATACACCAACATAAGAAGTACTTGCACTAGAAGAGCCAAAAATATATTCTCAAATTTTGATTCATTAACCGACCAAGACAAAATGTGTATCCTTTTATCCCACCCTGAAATGTACAAATTAACACCCAAAACTTGCTGTGATATTTCAAAACAAAGATAGTGTACACTTTATTGGTCAACCTGAATTCAGAGTAAAATTGAAACTTTTATATGTAAAATTAATAGAACCATTTCAACGTTAATATTTATATTTGTCTTTATTGAGTTTTATATTATATTTTAAATTTCCGGACCTGTGATAACATTGATGACATGTTTCTCATAATTCTTAACAGAATGGCAGTTGAATAGGGGAGTGGACATTAGCCTGTCACACTATTATGGAGGTATAACATTGCCAATAATGTCGATTGTGTAAATGTGTTGCAACGTAAAAATACCAATGTCGTAATGGGGTTCACCTTCGTCATTACTCGTTAGGTGGCGCGCGTGTACTAAGGGGTATTGATAAACAATATGGCGGCATACTCGAACTTGTCACTGTAGCTACTGTCAGTCTAAACGAAGAGCATGTTAGGCGGTTAGCTGTTAGAACGGATCGGAAATTCGACCTTATTAAAAGGTAAGAAATTCAAAGGTTGTTTTTCTTTTTCAAATTTTTGCAAATTAGCCATCGATTTCGAAGAAATGCTTTTCGAGATTGAGGCTTGGGATGAAAAGTTGACTTTCTCCCGATCCTCGCACTTGCACATTCGACTACGGTAAATCTTTAATTTTGCCGATATTTTGGAAGTTATTGAGTGGAAATCATTACCATTAGGCTTATAATGACTTTGTGTATAATTTTTAGTATCAACTTTGGATATGACCACATTTAATTCCCCGAAATTTAAGCCTAAAATGTCAGTTCAAATCCGAGTCAAGATTCCATGTGGTCACTAGACAGTGTAGACACTAGGCCTACTATACGTTGTACGTCGGTAGGGCTACATAACACGATAGGCTATACACCTGCAGCACAGTAGCCACACTACACTCTACTAGGCCTAGTCTACTAAGAGCATAATTGTTTCTCTAACTTGAATTTCACAAGTACAATTCAATGAAGAAAAAAAATCAATAGGCCTGTCATTAGTCTTAGATTTTCTTTGGGTCCAAGGATATGTAGGACAGTTTGGAAAAATTTACCTCATTTCACACTGTATGGCATTTGTCAGTCTTTATTGGCCAATTCAGGTTCAGAAATGTAAAACAAGTAAACTCCATCTCATGGTACTTGCTATTGCTGATTGATATTTTTTTTTTTATTCAGGCTTGAAAATTATTATCGAAACTTAAATTTAATTCAAACATCCAGATGATTTGATGTGTGACCCACCACTGGCCTTACAACAGTGATATGATACAGAGAGTTTACTTACTCTACAGATTGACAGGTACCGGTATAGTAAAGTTTGATTTTGCGAACTAAATAAAATTGCAAAGTCTCCCTCAACTCAGAAACTAGGACTTCTTTTATAGAATTTATGGCATATTGATTACGAGTATATGATTGCTTGACAACACTCACTATTGTAGAGTTTACACTTTCTGTAACTTATTTGTTTTATATCTCTTTACCTTTTATTTCCATTTCAGCCAACATAAATATGTGTGACATCAAATCAATACAAGTGAGATATCTGCTCTAGGGAGAAAAAGTTTTGGGATGCTCAGGACAGTTTTTGAATTATAAGTTCAGCCAAATGAAGGAAAAAGGTATTTACATTCTATATGATAAATTATTTAATGCTTCTTGTCCTTCTTTAGTTCATATTATGATATGTGATCGAGAAAATTCAATATTTTTAAATAAGGATCAAGTGAAATGATAAATTATGATACATATTTGTAAGGTTTGTAAAAGCTTTTTTCAAGGAATTGCTTTTTGAGCATATAAAGTCATCTTAACTTTATTATAAATTTGACTTACTGCTGTGCTTTTTTTGTTCTTGACAGGGGCAGAGGAAAATTGAAGAAATATTGAACAAGAACCAGAAAGCATGATTAATATAAACAATGGAGATAGGCAGATAATAAGAATAACATCCAGAAGAAAATTTATTTATGAAAAATTTGTGCAAGGGATTTATTCTTTTGTTTAATGATTATTGTAAATATTCATTGATACCATTTATTGATTCCAGATTGTAAATTCTGTGTATGATAATTAAAGGGATGTAAAATGTGTAATATGTTCATTTTGCAGTATCTCATCTGTGGGCTTTCCAATTCCACTAAATTGTACTATTGATTTATGGATTCTTTTTTCTGATAATACAAGAAACATATCTGTTGAAATGAGAAATGCTGCAAATATAAGCAGCCAGAAGCCAGAATATTTACAGTCTTTCTGTGAAGGTCCATTCACATTGCTCTATTAACAAGAAAAGTGCCTTGAGTGTCTAGGTATTGTTCTAGGTAGTTCGTAATAACTTGACATTGTGAAGATGGTATATCCCAAACTGTACCCTTATAATGATAATTATATAAATGTAGTTTTGGTAGAAATATAAATAAAACTTTTATTACACTTACAAAGTATTATATTTTTTAGGAAAACTTATCACAAATAGAGGGCCTAAATTTAGATTCAATTCTTGATCCAAGTCTTAGCTTGTTGGCTGGTTTATTTTTTAAAAATTTACTTTAAATTATACGATCACAATGTTCATAATTGTCTGTAGATACAATAAGTTCATTTCAGATTTCTGAGGCACAATTAAGGATTGTTCTTTTCCACAGATTGCAGTACTTTACTCAAACTTGTCGGTTTTCCCCCTGAAAAAATATTGTAAAAAAAGTCAAGAAAAAGACAAAGAAAATTTATTTAGACTGTATCTACATTAAATATTTTTCAAAAGTAAATAACCAAAAAAACATATAGTTGTGTTTGTCCTCTTTTGAAACAACATGAAGCTTATTTAATCGGTTGAAAAGAAGTGACATAAGCTATTCTCAAAGAATGATCATGTTCTGCCTTGAGGTGACACGTAGTGCATTATAAGACCTACACTTAAATCCATAATCCATGTTATAAAATTACTTGAGAAAAGATAATAAAATATAAATAATATTGATCCACCTGAAGTCCTTCCTTGAGATGTATGTACACCAAACTGGTATGTAATTTTCTTTATATGTCACAAAATACCTGCTTCATATAGTGTCTTGTAGGATTCAAATTGCCTGAAAGAATTAAAAAGAAACCACAAAGCAACAATAATCAAATTATACATTAAAAAATAACCAATATATTTAACAGTTTTACATTAAAAAGATAATGTTTAGCATGGTCACAGCTTTGACTTCATTTAACTAGATCTAGGCTTAATATGTAAGCTTACCTTTCTTTTCATTTATTATTTAGGCCTAGATTCTACCAGTATTTTATATTAATAAAATTATGAAAATAAACATTGCAATATTTGTTTAATCCTACTTAAAGTCTATTTCGATGAGAAAAGGAAAGAACCTACAGTTCATTTATTATGCTAGATTTCTGATTTCCACATGAAAATAACTTTAGTCCACCAAGCCTAGTCTCTGACCACATTGAGTTCTAAAATCTAAATAATGTTTTGCCTTTTATGAATTGACTTACATCTCCATGGACTTGAAAGCATTTCTGAAAATTTGACATGAAAGAAAAATTTAATTTAGAATGTTGTCATAGAGTAGGCCTTGGCCTAGTTAATGACAGCACTGACTGGGCTAGACTAGCCTATTTAGGCTACTTTGCCAAGAGTTAGTCATCTATACTTTAAAAAGGACTTCAAATTTATTTTTTTATCCAAAAAAGTTAAGTGCTTTGTTTATTTAACCGTAAACATCGAAAGAGAGTAAAAAATAGCACCATTAGGCCTGAGAAAGTCGGCATATCCTACCTAATAATAATGTTTGTTTACATCAGGTGACAGACGATTCCTCGGTCGATTTCCATAACTTCTGATGTACTGGTGTCTGTTCTTTCGATAGCTATCTTTCGTTTAAGTTTCAAATTTACTTCCATCGGTTCTTTATGGCCATCAGAATTGTTGCAGTGGGTCACACAGCGAAATAACGTGATGTAGGTTTTCGTTTCTACACTGTCAGTCCGCCATGGTGGAATCCCCCCTAGTACACGCGCGCCGCCTGGTGAGTAAAAATTCCGCGGTGAACCCCATTACAAAATGCATTTGTCAATGCTGCAAAGTACAATTGTCGATGTGTAAAAATGCAAAATGTATAAGTATACTCAACAATCCAATGAAATGTCACACGAATGCAGCTAACAATTTACTCTTTGCATTATGCATTTTGAATTAGGCACTTTTGCATTATACATTCTGCATTGGTCACTTTGCTTTACGCACTCTGCATTCTCAAACCTTGCAGAATAGACTTCTACACAATAGAACATATACCTTATATGGAATGGTGACGTATATTCATTTGCATACGTAAAAAGCGGCGGAAATGTACGGAAACTAATTAATAAGCATGCGCATTGGTACAAGTTCTTTTTGACATTTAAAGATGGGTTCTCCTTTGAAGATAAATATCTCTGTATTATTTCAAATTGAGTTATTACTACCTGTATTGGTTCAAGGGTGCCCATTGGTAGTCTGAAACATTATTTTCTAACGAATTTAAGGTTTATTTTTAAAGAGACTGAAATTGCAGGACTACAAGAAGAAAATGTCAGGAATTAGACGCCTGGAAACACAATTCTGAATTTTCTGAGGAACCTAACCTTGGCAATTTTTTAGTAATGGACGCCAGTAAGAGCATTTTCTCCCACCCCCATTCTGATACTTAAATTCAACGGGAAATGTTTATGGGCATCTTATTTTCAATTCTCAAGACCCGAGACCCTATATACAAATAATTCTGAATCTTAAATTCGGTGGGAGATGTCAGGAATTTTAGTATCCAGGCGCCTTATTCTCAAAATGTTCTTCCGGTGATCCCACAACCCACAAGTTCGTCAGGAAATTTCATATTTTGCGGGCGTCTATTTCTCAACATTTTCAAGGCTGAATTCCTCAGACCCTATACTAATAATTTTGAACCTTCAATTCGATGGAAAATGTCAGAATTTAGCATTTCCATGCGTCAAATTATAAATTTTTCTTCTGGTGACATTGCTGTCCCTATACAAATAAAACTTAAATTCGTCAAAAAATGTCAGTAAATTGCGTTCGATCGCCTCTAGTTCTCAAAATTGTCTAAATCTGTCTCTCAGATATTTGAGAAATTTGCATTTCCAGGTGTCTTATTCATAACATTTTCTTCTTTTGATCCCCTATACAAATAAACCTTAAATTCGTCAGGAAATAACGTTTGAGGGAGTTTCTTTTTTAATATTCTTGAGGGGGGTACCAAGACTCCACCCTTGAAGAAATACAGGTAGCAATAACTAAATAGAGTTTAACCACTGCAAAGCTTAAAAATTCAAAGTTTTCGAGGAAGTTTACACCCCCACCCCCTCCATTTTTTAGAGGAACTTAGGCCTAGATTTCTATATTTAACATAATATTACAAATTATTAACTATCAATTTGAAATAATTCCCAAGACTCCAAATTTGAATTAATACAGAGATATTTATCTTTAAGGAGAACTCGTCTTTAAGGTCAACAAGGACATGTATCAATGCGCATGCATATTAATTAGTTTCCGTTCATATCCGCCGTTTTTTACGTATGCAAATGAATATACGTCATCATTCCATATAAGGTATATGTTCTATTGTGTAAAAGTCTATTCTGCATGGTTTGATAATACAAAGTGCGTAATGCAAAGTGACTAATGCAGAATGTATAATGCAAAAGTGCCTAATGCCAAATGCATAATGCAAAGAGTAATTTGTTTTTCATTGGATTGTTGAGTATTCTTATACATTTTGCATTTTTAAACATCGACAATTGTACTTTTGTAATTACGACATTGGTATTTTAACGTTGCGACACTATCGACAGTATTGGCAACGTGATACCTCCATACACTATAACCTTCTCAGCTAATAATGTCAGTCTTCAAAGTTTTAAAAAACGGGTGGCAAATAATTTGTCTACCACCCGGGTGGCGAATATCCTCGGCCGTTGAATAATGTTGTGTTTTATTTGTTTATATTTTCTATGTATAACTGGTGAGACTTTAATAAAATTATTTACTTACGTTTCGAGATGACCTGCGAAACCAGTGACTAGAGTTGAAGTGAGACCGGGATATTAAGTGCCGCCTCAAGGAGCATGCGTGATTCGCTAGACTAGACAAGATTTTACATCCCCCTCTGTTTGAGATTTGCTCCCTATGACTATCATGCTCATGAACTTTTTAGAAAGTCATAAATGTGGTTTTGGGTGTAGAGTTTTCGGTGCTTTCTGTAGATCGCAAATCTTTTTTTGAGCCTTTTTAGGTTTTGATGATGGGTCCGTCACACCATGACTTTCTGGCCAACGTTCTCTGACGTTTGGGGAAACGTTGGAAGTCGTCCATGGTCGTTGGGATAGCGCCAGAAGAACGTTGTGTGATCACCAGTGAAGGTCAGTGATCGTCGTTAATCGTCGGAGAACGCTGGTCTGAAAAATAAATTTGAACATGCACAAAAAGTTTCACGAGCGTTCTCCAACGTTCCTAGAACGTTTTACTAGCGTTCGACACGCTCGTCTAACGTTGATACAAATAGTTCGTTACACGCCAGTTGGTCGCTATTACACTTTTCTCGTGCGTTAGACACACGTTCATCACACGCCAGATGTGTCATCCTAGATCTAGAACGCTCAAAATTTGAGAATGTTGACTAGAACGCCATTGTGTGACGGGCCATTCGGTTGAGATTCTAACGAGCAGGGCGTCCACACCTGCTGGAAACTTTTTGAATTGTTCCGCATTACAGTGATGCCCTCTATGGTGTTACTGCTAGCTTTACTTCTACCGAGAACGCCTGGTAAATGATTGTCGGAGATGTGAAAGGGCCTTATCTATAAAATTTTGAGAATTTTACATCCTGAAACGCGATTCCCCGAAGAATTGAGGTTTATTTGTATAGGGACTACGAGATCAACTAGTAGGAGATCAGCCTGTAGATCCCGTGACCAAAGTCTGGGAACAAAGGTTTGAAAGTGTTTACATCCCTGTTCCCTGATGAATACCGAACAATTTTTACTTGGGCTGCCCCCTTGAAAATGTCAGGCATTTCCGGTAGGGGTCAACAACGGTCAAACAGGGATCAAAATTTAAATATAGTCTTAGGGTGTCGATATGCATATCAAATTACTCGTATAGTCATGAGGATTCAGAAATTATATAGTTTGTTATACCTCCGACCTTAAATGAAGGCGCTACGGTCAAAAACGTCCCAAGGTCAACGAACTTTTGACAGAGGTCAAATTTACCAATACAGTTAACATTGTCCGATTTGAATGATTTTAGTGTCTAATTATATGTTTTCTGACATGGCAAATTCAACTACCCCACTCTTGGATGGTTCTGGGTAAATTTTACACTGATACAGACCCTTCTCGGATGGTTATCGGTAAACTGTAGGCCTACACTAATACAAACTGGCTCGGATGATCCAGGGGGTAAACTGTACACTAATACAAACCCGTTCTCGGATGGTTCTTGGTAAATTGCGTATAATGAAAACCCACTTAACAAACCCGCTCTCAGTCGGTTTTTGGTAAACTGTTTATTAATAAAAATCCGCTCTCGGGTAGGTCTCAGTTAACTGTGATACTTCGAAGTCAACTGTGTATTACTACAAACCCATTCTTGGATGGTTCTCAGTAAATTGTGTATTAATAAAACAAAACACACTTTGGGACAGTTCTGGGCTAACTTACAAACCTGCTTGGGGTGGTTGCTAGGGGGGTTATCTTTCTTAAAATTTTCAAAATCACCTGCTGTTCAAAAAGGACTGATATGCAAAGAAATCAATTTTTTTTCTTGCCTTATAATGCCCCAAACCCTATTCAAGAGGTGGATGTTCTCAACTAAATTCTATTCGTTCGAAAAGGCATCATATAATAGGAAATCATCCCTAATTTTCAAAATGTTCTTGGTATACAATGTCTTTCTTCACGGGTGGTCGTTCTCAACAAGAAAGAAGGGGGGTGGTGGTTTTTAAATGAATTCTGTCGGAAAGATATTAGATGCAAGGAAATATGCATAAATTTTCTAAATTTTCTTGGGGTACAATGCTCCCAAACACTCTTCAAGGAGTGGTCGTTTTCAAAGAAAAAAATGTTCAGAAAAGCCCGAGATGCAAGGAAACAAGCCTAAATTTTCACAATTGTCTATGGGTATCATTAGGGTTTAACTATATCCTTCTTACGGTGCTGGTAATTTGAACTGTGACCTATGTCCTATATTTATATCAATAATTAAAGTGGTATTATAAATACAATTGTTTGTACGCCACCTGACATTAATTGCAAGTATTGTTCATATATATTTTGTTATGTCGATAGTATGTTCTACTAACAATGTGCAAACTTTATTGTATTTAGATCTACTGAATAAAATGATAACAGAGACAAATTTGATTCACCAGAGCACCTATACAGACGGATAACATCATTTCTAAATACTGTAAGCAGTTATTATTTAACAGTTTCAAGATCTTTATAATAGTTTTAATGTTAAAGGAATACAACTTCTTAGAATGAACAAAAAATCTAAATTTTCAAATTTGGTCAATAGGAGTTTATATTCATCAAGGAACTTGCCTGGTTGCATAACTGTACAACAGATTACCTAAATAATCTGATAAATCCAGAAAATAATGTTTATATACAATAATTGAAAAACCCTTAATCAAATTTATCAATTATAATATATATGGGTTTTTCGCATTCTGTTTGTATACTTTGGACATCGTTGATGAATATATACTTTGATTGACCAAGTTTGAGAACTTAATTATTTTTGTTCATTTGAAGAGGTTGTATCGTTTTAATTCCTTGCACTACAATTTATGTTCCGTTATCATCGTGATATCTGCCTCTCATTGTAACTGGGCGTTTTATTTATAAATATGTGTTGATAAAATGAATATATCTGGTGATTCCAAAAAAAACGCCCCATAGTATCTTAGCTGTTGGTGCACCGATGTTTTTTAAAATTTTCACAGATTTACTTCAATATGTCTTTGTCCAACCCTGAAAATAATATGAGAGTTATCATTTAAAGATTGTAAATTAACTAATTTTTCGGAGCAGTAGGCTACTTAAACAATTTGTATTCAATGCTTTTCATATTTTAAGGGTCTAACAAGGACATCTTGAAGTATATCTGTGAGAATTTTGAAAGAGATCGGTTCACAAACAGTTGAGATATTTACCGTCAAACTTTGGGACGTTTGTTATGCCGCACCCGATATATATTGAACTGACAGCATACTAAGATAATTTATATAAATATGGATTAAATAACAATTTGTTCTCTTGCTTTAAAGTGTTTCATTTTACCAACAATTGAAGACAATCCTGCTTTCGTTAATTGATGTAACATTATTTTTTTTTTGTATATTTAGACTCGTGTAAAAAATTGGAAATCACAGAAAATATGAAACGAATACAGATTCTGTTTGTATTAAGGACAGAAGAACAAACCAAAGATTACAGAAAACAATGTGGAACAAATAAATACCAGTTTCACCATTTGATGGACCAAGGCGAATCACTTCCAGCCTGGTTTCTATCAATAGACACCGTTGAGGATCTAGAGTTCGATATCGTGGGTTATATACAAAAGGCAATAAAATATGTCAAAGATCAGAAGATTGATTTGGTGATAGGAAATTGTGATCTTGGACAAATGATTGCTGGAATTGTTCGAGAAGAAACTGGTCTACCAGGATGTAAGACAGAGCCCAGTTTTATCTGTTACCACAAATATTACACCAAAATATTCTCCAAGTTGGATTTTAAATTCTGGTATTTTGCTGCTGATATTGATAATGACGATTGGAAATTAAAAATAAAGTATCCTGCTTACGTCAAGCCGCCATATTTTGCAGGGGGTTACGGACAATATTTGGTACAAAACGAGAATGAGATGGTTGAAGTCATTTCCAAAATCAAAAATTCTTCACACCCCGAACAGGACATTTTTAAATCGATGTTTCTAAAATATCTCGATATTAAGAAATTTCCTCTTTGTATGAAAAATATTGTTCTGGTCGAAGAGTTTGTGGAAGATAGTAAAATGATGGTAACAGAGGGATGGGTAGACCAAGGTGGCGTCTTTCATCTCTGGCAACACTTTGATGGTTTAAGTTTTTCAAAACCCGTACCTTGTGATTTTTTGCGCTATGCTCCATCAACAACTCCCTCAGACGTTCTGGACGATGTTGAAAACTTGATTCAAAAATGTTGTACCAATTTAAATCTTCGATCTGTATTTTTCAATGTCGATCTTTGGCTGACAACTGACCCGGAAACAGGGAAAGTCGACATCGAACTTATCGAGATCAATCAAAGAATTTCCCAAGCACTTTCGTATCTTTATGAATTCTTGGAGAAACCGAATACCTTAGAGCCAACACTTACAGTGGCCTTAGGGCATGATATTGCAATTCAACGTCCGATTTTAACAAACAAAGATGGTGCTAATGGTTATTTTCTTATCAAAACTTGTGTTTCCGGCCCGGCGATAGACATTTTGAATTTTTCCCAGATTCCTCTCCTTATAAAAGAACATGACGGAAAGTTTTCTGTGTATTTATATATCAATGAAGGTGATTTTGTGAAACAAGATTATAATAAATATGGAAAGATTATTTGTCGGTGTAGTCTGGTAGCCGATTCCTCTGAAGAGTTGAAACAACACGCCCATAAAATAACCAATCGGTTACTGAAACAGATCTCTGATCATCGGCAATTTTGAGAATCATATTTAAATTACGGATAACAAATCTAAGGTTGTTCATGGCAAATTGTGAAACTGACAGCGACGTTTGTCACTTAAGCTTAGTCCACACGAGCAAGTTTTCATTGACAATTTGTCCTTGACAAGGAAAACTTGCTCGTGTGGACTAAGCTTTATGTTGTTCTAAACATTCGTAAGGATGCTTGGTTGGTAATGTCGAACTAATTGACTTAGACCAAAAAATCATCAATTGTTTCAATTTCATATTGTTATTGAATAAAATCACTAAAAAGTCTATTGTATGTGTTTTTCAATGAAAGACCGACATTTTCGAAGGGAAACCGTTACAATAACGAAGAATATCATTGCTACCTGTCCAACATCTCTCAAAAAGAATGTATTCAAGATGGCCAATGTGAGAGAAATAAAAATCTTCCAACCCATTGTCATTCCATCCGCAATGTAGATGAGAATGGTACGTCACAACAATTTAAGTTGCCTAGCAACGTATATTCCTAAAAGGCCCCCTTTACTACTACAATATACATGTACTGGCATTTTTTCATCTAAATTTGTCAATTAAAATCTACGTGTTCTTGGACTGGCTCAGGCTCAGGCTCATCTGGTGTTATGTTTATACTGTAACATAATTACTTCACAAGATGGGGCTACTGTGGCTCAGTGAATTAGACGCTTACTTGACATGAAGGTCCAGGGTTCAATTCCGTGATGGGTCGAGATGATACCTTTTTCAACCCGGTTTCTCCCTGTCAGTGAAGCAGGTCTGAGGGGCTGACATGGAAAAGGCGTCTGATCGTTCGGATGGGACAATAAACCTAATTTCCGTCCCACTTTTCTCTACTTAATTGGATAATGTGAGGGAAATATTGTCAGTAGCCTATAAGCCTACTCTTATTTTCGATTTCCAATTGTCGGACATCTTTAACATGCACAGCCTGTAGTCACCAGGGCCTCGGTTTATTGTCCCATCTAAACCACTCCCCTCTGGGCACTGAAAACAAGGTTGAAAAATTATCTCGACCCGTGCTGGTTTCGGATCGAACCATAAACTTTCGGGTTAGAGAGCGATCGCCTAAGTCACTTCTCGTATCGGAAGTCCACTACTATATAATAATTTATTTTTTATTAACGGAATTGTTTTGCTTGTACGAATTTTTATTATCACTGAGCCACTGCCACTCCATTGAAGGGTCGTAAGAAAAGACCACTGTATTATTTATTTATGTGTGTATATTCATGTTTCTCGTAGACTTTTTGATCAAATGAAAATAGTTTAATTTAAACAATATTTATTTCACAAAATAATACATGTATACTTTTGCAAATATATAAGTCTGACGATTCAGAAACAAGCGGGGCTTATATATATCCGTCTCGGCTGTATAACGTTACAAATTATTATGCAAATATGAATAAATTATTACAGTACAGTATAATACATAATATCATAGTATAGTATAGTATAGATGGTGAAAGAAAGAATAAAGAGTTAGAATAAACTAAAATGTTAACGGAGCCTAATTCACTGGTATGATTTTTAATAAAGAAAATAGTTTATAGAAAAGAATAGTTTTACTGTATAAGGTGGAGATAAAATAACTTGGTATTATTCTTTCTCAGACTCTCCAATGATGATTCTAACAAATTTCAAAATTGCCGATGATCAGAGATCTGTTTAAGTAACCGATTGGTTATTTTATGGGCGTGTTGTTTCAACTCTTCAGAGGAATCGGCTACCAGATTACACCGACAAATAATCTTTCCATATTTATTATAATCTTGTTTCACAAAATCACCTTCATTGATATATAAATACACAGAAAACTTTCCGTCATGTTCTTTTATAAGGAGAGGAATCTGGGAAAAATCCAAAATGTCTGTCGCCGGGCCGGAAACACAAGTATTGATTAGAAAAATTCCACAAGTCCCATCTTGTGCTGTTAAATTCGGACTCTGGAGACGATCAAACTCTCCTAAAGACACAAGAAAGGCAGCTTCAAAGTTACTGTTCACATTCATAAAATCATACAGATGGAACAATCCTTGAGATAGTCTTTTGTTGATCTCGATAAGTTCGATGTCGACTTTCCCTGTTTCCGGGTCAGTTGTCAGCCAAAGATCGACATTAAAAAATACAGATCGAAGATTTAAATTGGTACAACATTTTTGAATCAAGTTTTCAACATCGTCCAGAACGTTTGGGGTAGTTGTTGATGGAGCATAGCGCAAAAAATCACAAGGTACAGGTTTTGAAAAACTTAAACCATCAAAGTGTTGCCAGAGATGAAAGACGCCATCTTGGTCTACCCATCCCTCTGTTACCATCATTTTACTATCTTCCACAAACTCTTCGACCAGAACAATATTTTTCATACAAAGAGGAAATTTCTTAATATCGAGATATTTTAAAAACATCGATTTAAAAATAGCTTGGAATGGTTTTGAAGATTTTTTGATTTTTGAAATGGCTTCAATCATGTCGTTCTCGTTCCTTACCACATATTGTCCGAAACCACTTGCAAAATATGGCGGCTTGACGTAAGCAGGATACTTAATTTTTAATTTCCAATCGTCATTATCAATATCAGCAGCAAAATACCAGAATTTAAAATCCAACTTGGAGAATATTTTGGTGTAATATTTGTGGTAACAGATAAAACTGGGATCTGTCTTACATCCTGGTAGACCAGTTTCTTCTCGAACAATTCCAGCTACTAGATCACCTAAATCAGTGGCAGCGAGCACCTGCTCGATGTTATTGTTCTTGACATACTGTACCGCTATCTGTATATAGCCTACGATATCAAACTGAAAATCGTCCTCTACGTCTATAGCGAGGAACAATGAGGGAAGGGTCTGTCCTTCTCTGTCCAGATGATGAAAATTATATTTCTCCGTTCCGAGAAGTTCTCTGTATGCTTTGGTTTGCTCTTTTCTTCTCAGAATAAACAAAACTTCCCTTTTCGCCATTGTTCTGAAAAAGAAAGTAGTAATATATACGGAAATTATTTACTGCGAAAAGTCTCCTAAACATAACAGTGACAGACCAGGGGTCTTATTCTCGAAACCTTAACTTAGATTAAATCCAGATTTTAAGGAATACAGCAATCTGATTGGATCCTACAATATAATTTAAAATCAATTTTAGTGATTGACCAATCAGATAACTAGAACACTAAAGAAACAAATAAAGAAACCAAGTACTGACGATCCGAACCGCATTTTGTACTAAAATCATCTTAAGTTAAGATTTCGAGAATAAGGCCCCTGGGTAGACTGCTTATACAAATTCAGCTTCCAGATTAACGCACTTTTGCAAATGATGCTGCAAAGCAAATGCCAAAACGAAAGACATTTTCTGCAAAATTGCGAATGGATATTTTTTTTTAATTCTGCATCTTAACCGCATTAATTTAAAAGGTATTCGCGGGTCGGCTTTTTTTTTTCATCTCTTTCAGGATCTAAGGCAACAATCTCACATAACATTTATATTGATTCCGATTCGTATGAAAATTATGTGTTCAACCCTCTAATATAAGGTGCTTTCAGAACTGGCTGAGCCTTCAGACGCCTTGATCTGCTAAAAACGACATCTGATATATTTATACATTCGTTTAAGGTTTCCAAACTTCTTTAATTTGGTTCTAAGCATGATCTTAATATCTGAAAGAATGGTACAATGTTTGTATACTTACGTGTCGAATTTTTCTATCCAAAAAGAAGTCCAAGTCTTTAATTTAAACATTTTAGTCGTCCACAATTATCACAGCAACAGGTTGGGATAAAGGTGTAGTACCGCGTTTATTTTGGTGGTCTCGAATACATAATAAGTGATTCGCTAAGGGAAGGTGACCTAATGTCAAATACGTACTGATTTGTTAAGGGTCAGTGACCTAATGTCAAATACGTACTGATTTGTTAAGGGTCAGTGAGCTAATGTCAAATACGTACTGATTTGTTAAGGGTCGGTGAGCTAATGTCAAATACGTACTGATTTGTTAACGGTCGGTGAGTGTTAAGGGTCGGTGAGCTAATGTCAAATACGTACTGATTTGTTAAGGGTCGGTGAGTGTTAAGGGTCGGTGAGCTAATGTCAAATACGTACTGATTTGTTAAGGGTCGGTGAGCTAATGTCAAATACGTACTGATTTGTTAAGGGTCAATGAGCTAATGTCAAATACGTACTGATTTGTTAAGGGTCGGTGAGCTAATGTCAAATACGTACTGATTTGTTAAGGGTCGGTGAGCTAATGTCAAATACGTACTGATTTGTTAAGGGTCGGTGAGCTAATGTCAAATACGTACTGATTTGTTAAGGGTCAGTGGGCTAATGTCAAATACGTACTGATTTGTTAAGGGTCAGTGAGCTAATGTCAAATACGTACTGATTTGTTAAGGATCGGTGACCTAATGTCAAATACGTACTGATTTGTTAAGGGTCGGTGAGCTAATGTCAAATACGTACTGATTTGTTAAGGGTCAGTGAGCTAATGTCAAATATGTACTGATAAGTTAAGGGTCGGTGAGCTAAATGCTTTCAAAGACTAACGATTGACAAGGTTGCATATGAGGCCGTGAATTGGTGTGAGGTTACGCCTGACTGAACGTTTGACAAAGCTAAAGCATAATCTTTATGGGGGGGGGGGGGCAATTGTCCAGGGGGGAGTCGTCCTGGGGGTTAATTTTCCAAGGGGGTGTAGTTTTCCAGGGGGTATTGCATGGGGGACAATTGTCCGGGGGGGGGGGGTAATTATCAAGGGGGAATTGTCCTAGACCTAGACACAAATATCAGACACTCATTCCTCTACCCCCTATACCACAACCCCCTGGAATAGGTACCACCGTACACAACAGACGACAGAAAATCTGATGACAACAGGTGCTCCTCCATCAAACCCAGACATCAGGTGATGTATATAAATAAAAACCTGACCGACAATATACGAACGAAATAATTGTGTAAAATTAATAACAAAGAGTAATATAATCAGGTTATATAAAAACACTGCATCATTGTTACTGGAAATGAAATGAAATGAATGGAGTTTTACGTCCTACGCGGCTCCTCATTGTTACTGGAACATAGTGAACCGATATAAATCCAATACAAAGTACATCGTTGATCGCTTGTAATTTTGTGTATGTCATCATCCATTTCACCAGTTATGCATAGCCGTAGGGGCCCACGAATCAACAGGTGGGCAGATCGACATATTGCCCGACTTTTAATGATATTTTGCCCGATTTGGGGTAGGAGGGGGGGGGCAGCTGCATTTAAAATTGGCAAGAATTATCAAATGGAAAAGACTGCCAACTATTTCAATTCCATACGTTTCAATGTTAATTCTTGGTTTTCAACCTTCTATAGCTTTTTCCAGAAATTTCGTTGAAAACTTGCCAATATGTCGTTTGAAAGCCTGACTAATACGTAATCGCTCCTAAAAAATGCATGATAGACATGAAAATTTTGAAGCAATCAAACTGAACGTAGATCACTACCGGATATCAACACCAGGTGACCAGGACTGCTCACAAAACGAATATTTTTAGAATTACCCTTCCGCTTATAAGTCTCATGCATAAAATGCAATTAGTTAATGAAATAAATGGAGTTGTACGTCCTACTTTTCTGCAACTATATGGGCTAATTGGGGACGGGCAAACGCAATGCAGTGTGCACTGGGGGAAATTTTGCCAGGACAGTGGCATTAGCATGCTCTTATTTTCGATTTCCAACTGTCGAGGGATCTTTAACTTGCACAGCACACGGGACCTCGGTTTATTGTCCCATCCGAACGACTAGACGCTTTTTCCGTGTCAGCCCCTCTGACCTGCATCACTGACAGAGTGAGAAAGAGGATTTGAAAAAAAAATAGCAGGGACTAGCGGTGTGGGTCCTTACCAAGATTTACTGTTATTATAAAATATAGAGTTATTTCCCTTAGTACAGCGCTGGATTGCCTACTAGAGTTCTGTAATAAAAATATATGTCAACAACGGGAAAAATGTACAGTTCAGGGAAAGAAAAGTTATGGAGATAACATTGTGTCAATTTATATATTCTCTGCAAAACAAAAAAATCAAAATATGAAAACAATCACAATCATACTTTAGAGAGTGTCGAATGATAGATAGAAGTCTTTCCTGGTAACGGACAAGAAAAGAAAACTCTTGTTTGGAGATAGATTTTGATTGGCTGATATTAACGCAAGAGAAGACGACTCTCTCTGAAGATTGATTGTTTTTGGCTGAACTAAAATTTATTCAATATGGGAACTACTGTACGGTATACGAGGTTATCTAGCCATTAGTTCTGAAGTAGCTACGTATTCAAAATAACAATCTCCGTATATTATACGAATTCATCTTGCACGCTGAAGTTGATACGATACAAGATATAAACCTGCCTCCTGTCGCCCCTTTCCATTGTTTGTTGTAGATCGTTTTGTTTGTTAATCTCCTTGACTTTATTCCATGTCGTTCAGTCAATCAGATTCGGGCGGTGCTCGCCTGATATCAGTCAATATAATTGAGATTTTAATTTACACAAACTGTTTTTATTGTTTGTTTCAATCAAGAGATAAATCTAATCAACAGAATCACGCTTAATTAACTAATTGTCTCCAAGAAAAATCTTTTTCAACCCGGTTTCCCCTGTCAGTGATGCAGGTCGGAGGGGCTGACATGGATAAAGCGTCTAGTCGTTCGGATGGGACAATAAACCGAGGTCCCGTGTGCTATTGGCTGTGCACGTTAAAGATCCCTAGACAGTTGGAAATCGAAAATAAGAGCAGGCTAATGCCACTGTCCTGGCAAAATTTAACTCATTGCACACTGCATGGCGTTTGCTCGTCCTCAATAATTAGCGCATACAGGTGCAGAAAAGTAGGACGTCAAACTCCATTTATTCCATTTTTTTTCCCAAGAAAAATCTCAAAATATTATGAAAAACTTGTACCTAAAATAAGAACACGACGGCATTCGAATGTACTTTTTATTATCTTACATCTAGTTAGCTCAGTTGTTCCCAACCCTTAGGGAGCCATGAGGCTTTTTTCAGGGAATCATGGGGATTAAAAACGCATATCATTTTTCACTAGCCAAAATTAATAGAGTTATATAGCCCGTTTTGTGCTTCTAAATGCATTTTCATTTCTAGCCCAAATTTAATTTACTTTGATTTACTGTGTACGGTTTTTAGCTAACGTTTATTTCCGGTTAACTGGTATCAAAGACTAGGTATATGACAAGTTAAAGTGATATGTTCACTAACTGTTCGACCAAAAAAATGTTAGTCTCAGAATCTGGAATTTTTTAGCTAATCTAATCCGTACTATTGTTCACAACTCTCCTACGAAATTTAAGCCTTCAAACACACATGTACTCATAATGTTCAGCGTTTGAAAGTCAAAAATACGACTCGTCGTTTAGTAAGACTGTTTGTCTTATAGAAACACATAATACAGAAAATGAAGGATAAATGCAAAAGTAGGGATAAGATTAAAGGAATTATATGATTTTCGTGCATTTTTATACTTCTGTTGGCTATTTATGTATAATCCAGTTTTTATGCGTCCATCGAAATTACTGAACATTCCCCTTTAACTTTCTCTTCCAGAAGATTCTGATATCATGGAATAGATACTTGTTGATAGTCGCCCTTTGAAACAGATTTTAAAACCTAAGACACATTTCATTCAATCAGCATTGACTAAATGGCAATTCAGTGGAAGATTATTTCATCAAAAATTTCTAAAATTATCTCAGTTGCTTTGTTCCTTTTGCTCGCTTTATACTCACTTACATTTTAGTGGCTTTTTGATAGTTTAAGTAGCTATAACCGTAGTGGTATCATATACAGTTAAGCATACATCATTACAAGAACCGCAGATATTTAATAATTGGAATGATGCTAATAAAAGCTAAAATCGACCCCGATACACTTTAAAAATTCTTTACAATCCTTTTAATTCATTATATACCCACTCAACCGATACGGTGCAGAGAAATGGTTGGGATGTAAAGCTACATTTGTTTTTAATTTCTTTTAACTTTGTTAATTATGAAATTCCTGCTAGGTGATGGAATGCTATGGCTACGTGGAATAACACGCTGAATTATTGACGAAGTTGAGTTGAAGTTTTTAATAGACTACACAGGAAGGTGGAATTAATTATTTGAAAGAGCACAGTCCTCTTAATACATGTATTGTTGGGCTAAATAAAAACGGTGGAACTGTTGTTTTAAATGGTAACAGGCACATAACCACGGTTAGGGAAGTGGGGAGAGGGGTTTGACTAAAGGGTTTAGATATTTTGTTGATATTCAAATAAGAAGCTGAACTCCATAAGCTAAATTGGAAAAGTGGAAATTTTCAATTCAAAATGCCCAAGTTGTTCTTTAAAAAGGAGAAGTACTTCTTAGAATGATCAAAAAACTAAATTCTTGCTGAATAAGAGTTTATATTCATTGGGCTGCGTGCACATAGAAGTATAGGGGCCTACGGTATAGGGCCTACCGTAAACGGTATTCGGTATACGCTACTCGGTATACGCTATACGGACACCGCGAATCACACAGGACAGCACGTGTACTCGGTTCTTTCTGTACATATGAAGGTATGAGCTATGACATTGCAATTAAAATGGCTACATAGGGATGTTTAATTTACTGTCGGTTTTCCAAACAACTATTCTTATCTTATCTTTGAGGTTCTATAGCACAGTGGTTAGCGCGTCGTTCTTGACAAGCATTACGTCATTTGCTTGGATACGAGCAAATGAAGGTCGTTATGTTTGAGAGTTCGGTCTCGATCAGGGTGTGAAAGTCCGATGACCTTGAATAAGTCACCTTCACTCATAATTCCAGCTGTAAATAGGTACGGATAATCCGGGAAAGATCAATGCCAAGAGGTTTTGCCAAGGGCCAGCTGGGAGAAAGGATCCGCAAGGAACCTAAGTTGTTATCCTTGTAAAATATAGATGTTTTTTTTCTCCTTTCTTTTCAAATGATAAAAGTCAAAGTTTGGAACAATAAAAGAAAGCACTTATTTATCTGATTAGCTTCTTAAGATTATTACTTAAGAAATCAAATCATGAACAAAAAGATCAAATCTTTTCCTCTCTTCCCTTCATCAATCATTTATTAGTATTTTTCTTTGTGTTATCTTAAAAGAAAACATGTATATTATGTGTTACTTGTCACCAAGACAATGTAGTTTAAGATGAATTCACTTTACTTTTACTTTATCATATTAAACCAGTGGTTCCCAAACTGGGGGTCATGGTTATCTAAGGAGCCATGGGGTGTTTGTCAGGGGGCCATGGCGCATGAGGATGTATATCATTTTTCTCTAGCCCAACTTTTATTTAACTATAATTTGTTGTGTAAGATCTGTAGTTGATTGTTATCAAATACATCCAACCTCCTGATGATGAGGAGGCACAAGACAACAACCCTTGCGCTATATCTATATATCTTTGCCTATAGTTTGGAATAGTACATGGGGCAATGGTTCTGGGAGCTTCATGAATTTGGGCCACACCTTGAAAAAAGTTGGGAATCACTGTATTAAACTATAAAGAACACTCTCCTATGCCTAGGTACTCCATCTTCACAATGTCAAGTTATTACAAACTACCCAATGCCTAGGTACTCCATCTTCACAATGTCAAGTTATTACAAACTGTCCAATGCCTAGGTACTCCATCTTCACAATGTCAAGTTATTACAAACTGTCCAATGCCTAGGTACAGAGTTTGTGATAGCTTGACATTGTGAAGATGATGTCTAATGATGTCAAGGTATGAGGCAGAGTTTGTAATAACTTGACATTGTGAAGATGACGTCTAATGATGTCAAGGTATTAGACAAAGTTTGTAATAACTTGACATTGTGAAGATGGAGCATCTATTGATGTCAAGATAGAGTTTGTAAAAGCTTGACATTGTTAAGATAGAGTGTCTAATGATGTCAAGGTATTAGACAGAGTTTGTAATAACTTGACATTATTAAGATAGAGTGTCTAATGATGTCAAGGTATTAGACAGAGTTTGTAATAACTTGACATTGTGAAGATGGAGTGTCTAATGACGTCAAGGTATCGGTCAGAGTTTGCAATTGTGAAGATAGAGTATCAAATGATGTCAAGGTTTACGACAGAAATCGAAATCGTTACGGGCCAAAATGTTGGGGCCAAGACCCACTCCCCTCCCCGGACCCATCTACTCTGCAGCCCCTGATAATAGCTTGCTTGGCATTGTGAAGATGGAGTGTCTAAGGATGTCAATGTATAAGACAGAGTTTGTGATAACTTGACATTGTGAAGATGGAGTGTCTAAGGATGTCAATGTATAAGACAGAGTTTGTGATAACTTGACATTGTGAAGATGGTTTATTGTTAGCTATTTGTTTTACCAAGACAATGCCGCTCTGACGCATTTATATTTCAAAATTATCATTACTGATATCCTGTCTGTCTTTTTATACGATACATGTATGTTTTCAGATGTTCTGCATTGTTCATTTTTCCCTGTTTAATCATACAAGAAGCATATTAATCTTTGCCTATAGCTATAACTATAACTTTTAAAAAGAGGATTCTGTTCGTGGTTAATTTTCAAATCTTATTAAAAGTCTGGAAATCTTACTTGTTTCATGTTTTTTAACATGCAGCTACATCCTCCTGCATTGATTTGACAAGGTTATTTTTCATATTTTTGTGGATTTGTCATCAGATGGCTTCAAAAATGCAAACTTTAAAGGGATATGTTCACTAACTATTCGACCAATAAATATTTTGTCTCAGAACCTGGAAAATGTTTAGCAATTCTAATCCAAAATAATGTTCACAACTCTCCCTCGAAATTTAAACCTTCAAATCCTTGTGTAGCCATAATTATGAGCGTTTGAAAGTCAAAAATACGACTCGCCGTTTAGCAAGACTATGCGTTATATAGAAAAGACAAATACAGAAAATGAAGGGTAAATGTTTAGGAAGACATATAATTGGAGGGATTAAGCGATTTGTGTGCAGTTCTAGTACTTCTGGAGGCTATTTACATATTTTACAGGCTGAAATATACCCTAAAAAATTGCTGAACATTCCCCTTTAAGATATATTTGCTTTCTTGATTGGCAAATTCTACATGTTCATGATTTATGGAATCAAATGAATATCAATACATGTATAATAATTTGGATAAAAACAATCCTGGTACGACATTTATAAGTATCACAGCACATTTCTTAATTTGGATAAAGTTTAGAATGTGTCCCACTTGTTCAGAAAAAAAAGAGTTGTAAACAGAAATGGGGGCAAAGGAAATATGGTTGAAATGATTGGAAATCTGTTTGAGGCCAGAATAAAAACCTGTTCAAGATTTCAGTACCTTTAAAAGGGAGGCAACTCCTTGTAGTGAACATTATTTTACTGATTTGCTAAGCAAACTACATTATATTTGATTTATTCTGCCCTTTATCTTTAAAACACATTGTTCATCAAAGAATTTTAAATTTAAAAAGCAGATCAATTTGAACTCTGTTTGCCATTGAAACTTAGCAAAAACTTATATATATCTACCAAAAATCCAAGGCTAAAATTGTCAGAAAATTATTAAAAAAATAACCTGAAACACGATGAAGATTTCATGCTGTGCTGTCTGTAGATTGTTCACTCAGCGTGTAGTTGAAACATATTTCAGATTCTGTTTTAATATTTTTAATACTATTCTATACAGTGCCATCAGTGCCTCGTCTAAGGAATTGTTACTGGGCGGCATTTAGTTGCAGGGGCGGATTCAGGATTTTCGAAAGGGGGTGGGGGCGTATATCCAAAGCTTTGCCGAGCGCAGCGATGAGAATTTTTTTTTTACATTTTTTTTGGCTTAAAAACATAGAATAAGTAAATTGTACTAATTTAACGGTTTCTGGCGTGGACCATGTACGTTTTATAGTAAACGTTAATGGGTTAAACATTTTTGATGTCGCATTCTTCACATTCTTTAAAAAAAAGAAAAAGAAAAGACAAAGTAAAAGGGGGGGGGGCGTACGCCCTCTACGCCCCCCCCCTGGATCCGCCACTGAATTGAACGGCGAAATTGAAAACTAGATCGCCGGAAATGCAATCAGTGAAACAGACATCATGTCGTTGTTGACAACACCATAATATTCTTATTTCTGTTATGTTATGTTAGTTATATTTAGAATTTCGATTGCTAGCGATATTTTAACAAAATAGGACTGCCGACCGGGACTGACTTTTTTGTTCACTAGGCGGCAAAATACCGCCACTGCGCGGCAGCGCTGCCGCCTAGTCACAGTGTTAGTCGAGGCACTGTTGAGTCCGAGAAATCTCTTACTGTAAGCTGAATTCCCTTTTTGTTAGTACAAATTGTAGTTAAAAATCATAATGCATTAACGGTAATAGTGATTTTCAAGTTAACAATTCGCTCAAGTTGACTTAAACCAGTGGTTCCCAACCTGGGGGCCATGGCCCCAGTAGGGATCCTTGGGGTGTTTTTCAGGGAAGTATGGCGCATGAGGATGTACATCATTTTTTCTCGAGCCCAATTTTAATTTATATATATATATATATATATAGAATAAAAAACAAACTGCTATCTCATAGTAAATCTCATTTTACTCCATTAAGTACTTTCTCGCCTTGGGCGTTTTTCAAAATGTGAGATGAATACATAAATAATTGAATCATATTTATATTTTGGATGGACAAAATAAAATTGTTAATGGTTACTAATTTTGTAACTATATCAACATTCAACAGAAAACAAATAATTATCTAATTAGTTAGATTAAGATTACAAGTGGACTAATCATTAAGTTTAATTAACATGTATTCACTTGTATCTTTTCATAATATATATAGAAATGTCAATTTTTCATGACATCACTAAATGTTCGTTTTCCAAATATCTTCTTCTGGAATATCGGAAAAAACAATTTTCTGTTCTGGTTACGTTTCGGTGAACTATTGTGTTCCCCGAAAGTATCGTAGTTAGTCGGACGTTTGGGTTGTCTGTTTTTCTGATGTCGGAGTTGGCTTTTGTTTCCATAACTCCTACCATTAAACTGCCTTTTCTCCCTGGGTCTAACTAAACGCCAACCACTTTTGTCGTCATCTTCATTCTCTGACTTTCGGTATTGGTGGTTGTAAAATGGTTCATTCGTTGGTAGATTTATAAGAAAATCTTTGTGCTTCTTCCATATTCTTGACGACTTCTCCTCTTCCATTTTGATTTCCGCTTCCCACACGGACTTCATGGCTTTCTGGGCATCGTCAGATGATAGGTTATTAATGAGGTCTGTGATTTCATTTTCGGCTGCTGATAGCTTTGCCGTTTGTCTCACAGAGATCTCGTGCAACGAATCGATTTCGTGGTCCATCCGTAACAGGCTAATTTCGCTTCTTCTTTTAATTTGATTCTCCGTTTCTTTGCTTTTCGGATTCTCTCTTAGTTTTCGTGGAATGTAAGGGGTCTCCAATTTTAAAAAGCCCTCGTAAATTTCGGCTTTCTCTTTAGATTGGAGCATTTTATAATATGCCATTTTCCTTCTCGATTTTAGATTATTCCATTTTGCTTGGTTATCTCTTTTGAAGATGGCCACCTCGTCTTTATTGGATTTGGTGTTGTCCCCGTGTAAGGCCTCAGTACAAATCGATAGCTGACTGCCTGCTGTGTAAGGTCTGTTGCTTGTGGTCAAATGCATCTGACCTGATGATAAGGAGGCACAAGACAACAACCCTTGCGCTATATTCCCTATTTTACCCTAGTTTGGAATAGAACAGGGGCCATGGCTCTGGAAGCTTCGTGAATTTGGGCCACCGCTTGAAAAAGGTTGGGAACCACTGACTTAAACCATCGAAACCTTAAAGGGGAATGTTCAACATTTCCAAAGGTCGATTTGAGCTTTGAATATATGTAAACCGCCTCCAGAAGTACTAGAACTGCACACAAATTGCATATTCCTATCCATTCCCTACCTACCTAAACATTTATCTTACATTTTCTGTATTTGTGTTTTCTATATAAGGCATAGTCTTACTAAACGACGAGTCGTATTTTTGACTTTTAAACGCTCATAATTGTGGCTACACAGGGATTTGAAGGCTGGTGTTTCGAGGGAGAGTTGTGAACATTATTATGGATTAGAATAGCTAAAAAATTCCAGGTTCTGAGACAAAATTTTTATTGGTCGAACAGTTAGTGAACATATCCCTTTAACAAAAATTCAAATTAAAGCTTTTGTTGCAATTTTGTCTTGGTCTTTCTCTAGGCTCTTATACATCGTATCACGAATACGGGTTTTTGAATGAAAGCACCACTACTCTCAGAAACTTCAAGTTGTAAGGTGAACCCGCGCTTCCATCACTGCTCCTTCTGCTTCAAAGATAAAAAAAAACAACTCAGTCACTCAGTGACTCAGACAGTCACTTTATCTGTTAAATGTTTTCGATCCAGAGTAAAATCCAGGGTTATTTTAGTATCGCAAGTAAATAGGCTACAGAGGGGGACGGGTTGGGGTTCGGGTGGATTGTGATCTCTTTTAGATGTATGTTATGGTAAGATACCTGTATGTTTTTTTCTGGGTTTGGAGTTCATAGGCCTGATGAAAATGAAGTTTGACGTCTTGCTTTTCTGCACCTAAATGGGTTAATTGAATACGGGCAAACGCCATGCAGGACAGCGGCATTAGCCTGCTCTTATTTTCGATTTCCAACTGTCGAGGGATCTTTAACGTGCGCAGCTTATAGCACACGGGACCTCGGTTAATTGCCTCTCCGAACAACAGCCCTAGACGTTTTTTCCATGTCAGCCCCTCCGACCTGCATCACTGACAGGACCTGCTTGAATCGCCAAACTCTATACTATTTGGACCATTTAGTTATTGTAATTCTATGTAATATTTTAGACATCGTGTGATAAGATTCACCCCACAAGATCAGAAACAATTCGAACTGGTGCAAAAACTTCAGACTGATCCACAGCAGGTTTGTTATATCTTTACAAATTTCCGTCAGAAAATCAGGGTTCAACAGTAGACTATAGACATTTCTTAATGCAACCTGGTATTATTTGGGATTTTTGAAGAACAATCTTATTCTTACTGGTAACTTATTCTTTTTATACGCCCACATCTCTCTATGAGGACGTATATTGTCGGCACCCCTGTCCGTCCGTCAACATTTGCTCGTAAACGCTCTAAAAACTAGAGTTTATGATGGTATTAAATAAAATTTGGTATGTGTATACATATTCATAAAACTAAGAACAAGTTCGAATTAGAGCTATTTGTGACCGGTAGAAGCAGAGTTATTGCCCTTGCCTAAAAATCTTGAATATGCTATTACTCTCTTAGTTTTCAATCGATTTTGATGAAACTTAAAATGGATCATTTTGGACCTAAATCGAAAGGTTTGGGAAAGTTTAGCTTACTCCTGATTAAATTTAAGGCTTTTTCGTTAAGCGTATATGGCTGTGGTCCACTATCTATAAGTTTTAAAGTTTCTTTGGGGGGGGGGGGGGAGTGTCATGGGCATTAAAATGCCCCTTTAAATAGGCCACTGAACGACGGTCAGTGATATATTTCATCCATTTGCTTTGTTATGTCGAACGTTTAGGAATAATCTTTTAAAGGGATTGTAAAGAGGTTTTCTAAACTTTGCATGTGTATTGGGGACACTGAGAGCATCAATTTGCGCCATTCCAATTTTCAGTCCGACGTCTGTGGTTCTTGCAATTCCACTAAAACTAACGCGTTTTACGACGTCACTAATAGTGATCTGCATAGATATCAATAGTAGTTTCCGGTAGATCAAAATTAGTGACGTCATAAATCGCGTTAGTTTTAGTGGAATTGCAAGAACCACAGACGTCGGAATGGAAGTTGGAATGACGCAAATTGATGCTCTCAGTGTCCCACTTTACAATCCCTTTAAAGATCCATGCCAAGATCATTTGGTAAAAAGGATCTCCTTCGTAAGTCAAGATGTAATCCAAATGGCCGTTTTTTTTATAATTATGAAGTGTGAATTTTTCATTTCAGATCGACATATGGCACCGATCAGCAGGAATAGGATGGCCATTAGATATTTCTGGTTCTGCTGTGGATCTGATACCAGTACTAGAAACGTTTAGTAAAGTCGGGATGCATGCTGATACTCTAATTAACGATGTACAGGTCTATATCGACGCCCAGATGGAATCTAATCAAGGTGTTTCAGGAGCAGATGATGATTTTGATTACAGTAAATATCATAAGATTGAAGAGGTATGGATGAGTGAAGTTTTCTAAAAAAAAAGCGGCCATTTTGAATCGCAGATTTAACCTTGTATTGTTGCCATTATTTGCCCATAATACTAAATGTATGTTCTGTATATTATCTTTATCTGTATGCGTCTTTTAGTCTTCAGAAGTTAAAGTCCACCTCCACCTTACAGTTTTATAGTTAGACTAAATAATAGGTTTAAATATGGAGTTTCCTAAAAATACAAAGGTGGGGTTGTGCTTAGCTCTAAATAATTGAGAAATAATTAAAACGCCATATTCTTTGCCAGGTCTTAGATGCTATTTGGATTAAGGGAATTGTTTTGCTTGTTCGGATTTTTTTTTCTTACCATGATTGTTATAAGAAACTTTCTATAGCCATATCATTCGAATAGGTAATTTCCATTCTCTTATACAATTCTATTCCGACATCATCATGATTAAGGCTTCCACCAAGGCCGATAACTCCTACCAACAGGGCCCAGTTCCTAGCCTTATGCTTGAGATCAATTTCGTGCCTAAAAGTCGACTTGAGTCTATACAATAATTAGTAGGTTAATCTTATGTCGATTATCGGACTTGGACTTACCTATATGCTCGGAACCGGACTCAGATCTGTGTCATTGTCAAGAATGAAAATTCTGCGGTTCTATCATTGTTGTAATACAATTTGGCAGCAGGCGAAGAGTACCACTCAACGGCAGGTTTTATCTGACTAGGCGAAGAGGAGCCGGACTCTTCTGGACTCGTCCTCAATGTCGAAAGTGATCTCAGGCAATGGATCAGACACGGTCTGTCTAGCTAGCCGTAGTCGTATAACATTACCATTAATACGTCCTGTAAAACAGCAAACTGTTAAAATATCCTATACTAAAGCAAGCCAGACTGTGTGTCTATATTAATCCAATCTCTTATACAGAGTTGTCTTCCCCTGCAGTCCAGATTATGAACAGAGCCTATATTATGAATCTGGACTGCGCCTTTCTACGCCTCGAAAACGGTCAAGTCTTTGGTCTAATCGATATATATTCCAAGCTTGATTTGTAGGCCTTTTTCTGCTTTCTTCAGGACGAATTACAACGTCAGTTTTCATTAGAATGAACAATTGCATTTTTTTTTATTAGAGGTGGCGTCGGTTGGATGGCTTGGATTTAACCCCCCCCCCCCCCACCCCCCTCTTTAGATGCTAATATTTGTTGTTTGCAAAAAGAGATTAGGCTAATTCCACTGTTCTAAATAAAGTTCCTCCAATGCATACTGCTTGACGTTTGCACCCCATTAGACCCGACAGGCGTGCAGGGAGATAGGACATAAAACTTCATTTCATATCTTACAGATTGAACAATGGGTAAAGGACATCACCCAGGAGTATTCCAATATATCCAAGATGATCACAATTACAAAATCTTTTGAGGGTCGTGAAATGCTGGCAATTCAGGTAAAGGGTATAACAGAAACATTAATGAATTACCACTTCTTAGAATGTAAATTATCAAACTTGTGTAAACATTTAAAATCTCTTTCTCAAAGCGAGACTCAGTTGACTGATTGGTTACATTACAATTTCAACTTAGACTATCGCGTTTGATGACGTCACCCCCACTGATCAACCGGAAGCTGCTATTATATCTATGCAGATCAGTGGGGGCACTGATCAACCGGAAGCTGCTATTATATCTATGCAGATCAGTGGGGGTGACGTCATAAAACTAAGATAAAACGCGTTAGTTTAAGTGGAATTGCAAGAACCACGGACGTCGGAATGGAAATTGGAATGGCGCAAATTGATGCTATCAGTGTCCCCGATACACATACAACGTTTAGAAAACCTCTTAACAATCTCTTTAAGAAGCAGTGACGTATAAGGAGATGGATCGGGGAGAGGTTGTGGAGGGGTCGTGTGTATTTTCTTTAACTAAGAGCATTTTCAGAACCAGACTTTCCAAAATGATATGTGCCTTCAGCTACATGTATTTGCAAAGGGTTACCCAAGTCGTGGCATGGCCTCCTTGCTGGAAGAAGAGTTTACTTACTTAAGTCCCATATTTATTTTCAGGGTCCCGTCTGCTGGCTAATCTTGTGCTAGACCTCTTGACTTTTGAGAATGCTTTTTTTCTTCAGATTTCGGCCCCAGGAAACTCGACAAGTCAACGTCCTGCAGCCTTTATAGAAGGTGGTATACATGCTAGAGAATGGATCTCACCAGCTACCGTCATCTATATGGCTTCTCAGGTCTGGAAGTTATGCTACATTGTAATATCTATAGTAGTGGTTTCAGGTTTAGGGTACCATCATCCGATTTATGATATCCATCTACCAAGTTTAGCACAATGGCTGTGGTCAATGTGATCTGGTAATGGTATGATCCGACCGATCAATCATACCTTAGTTTCAGATACGAGAATACTGTAGCTATCAGTCCCGTAGGAAGCAATTTCTTATTGGAGGAGGGGGGGGGGGGGGGGGCTTGTGCAAAACTCATTCTCAAGGGTATTGATGCAGAATTCAAGGCCTTTGAGTTGGCTTACATGCCTACATTATGGCACATAAAGCAATTTTGATATTACTGGCCCTAACAACATACCAGTAATTTCTTTGTTATATCTTGAAAATAAAAGAATATCATTATTCAGTCATAAATTCCCAAATTATTGGCCCCTTACCCCCTTTCCCTTCACCTCCGACTTTTCCTTCGGGGTCTGGCTATCCTATGTCAATTGTGTTAGCATCGCACTCTCGGTGAGACTGAGCCATCGATAGAATATAAATTTTAATTAAGAAAAAGTTAAATTTCTATTTGATGTATTATTTGAATTAATCATGCAATTTAAGTTCAGTTTTAGCTCTTATCTGGAATTTAGCAGTACTTGTATAGTACTTTTAGATAGAGAGCGTTACAAATTTTGTTAAAGATTTTGTCCCTCTCTTTCTAGATGTTGGAGAACTATGGAAAAGATAAAGAAGTAACGGCTGCTCTGGAAGCGTTCGATTGGTTTATTGTACCAGTGGTCAATGTTGACGGCTATGCTTACACTTGGGATAAGGTATGTTTTCACAAAATCATGATGAATTATAATTCTAGGACCTTGGTTCCCAACCTTTTAAACTCTTCGTACCCCTATTTTTTAACACAATATCTCCTAGTACCCCTTCGGCCACTGCGCACACAGGATTTGGAAATTTTTTATTTTTCAATATTTTAGGAACGATTATGGAGAAAAACAAGAACAAAACATATTTTATGTTATGGATCTGATCCTAACAGAAACTGGGACAACCATTGGTGTAACGGAGGTTTGTTCATGCTTTTCAATCTGATGTTATTACTGTTCTAGATGAACAATTAAAGAGATATGTTCACTAACTATTCGACCAATAAAAGTGTCACTATATGATGGTCGATAGACTGCTTGAAATTTGTCCAAGAGACTGTTAAAGGGCTATGTTCACTAACTATTCGACCAATAAATTTTTAGTCTTAGAACCTAGAATTTTTTTAGCTATTTTAATCCATAATAATGTTCACAACTCACAATATAAGCCTTAAAATCCCTGTTTTGCCATAAATATGAGCGTTTGAAAGTCAAAAATACGACTCACCGTTTAGCAAGACTATGCTTTATATAGGAAAGACAAATACATAAAATGTAAGATAAATTAGCCCATATAGGTGCAGAAAAGTAGGACGTAAAACTCCATTCATTTCATTTCATTTTTCCAGAATCTGGTCCTGGAGGTCGAAATCCATGCTCTGATACTTATTGTGGACCCAATGCCTTCTCAGAACCTGTTGTCAAGGGGGTAGCAGACTTTATTTTATCAAAACCAAAAGGAACATTTAAAATCTTCATTGATTTCCATAGTTATTCTCAGTTGTGGATGACACCGTTTGGTTGGACTAAAGATCTTCCCGCGGATTACAACCAACAGGTCAATATCATTATCATTAGAAATATTTGCATAATTAAAATGAGCATATATAAATCAGAATTTATTAATAGTCGTTTAGAGCCTTGGTTTTCAATCTGGGGGACATGTCTTAGACTGGGGACATTTCAACATTCTCCAGGGGACACAAACAGTCTAATTAAAATGAGCATATATAAATCAGAATTATTAATAGTCGTTTAGAGCCTGGGTTTTCAATCTGGGGGACATGTCTCAGACTGGGGACATTTCAACATTCTCCAGGGGACACAAACTGAGCTATAGATCTCAAAAATATGTTATATTTTGTATTATCTTGAAACACCAGTGTCCACTGCCTACAACGATCAAGTTTGCATTAAAACAAAAAATGCTGTGACGTGCCGAAATGATTCGAAATGTTTTCGATGACTTCTGCGGACAATTCAGGGGACATGGTTATTTCCTTACGCATTTTTGGGGACATTTGAGAAAACAAGTTGAAAACCCAGTGTTTAGAAGCTCACAGTCAGAGACAATTCTTCTTCAGTGTTTCTAATGAATCTTTAATCTAATTACCAGTCTAATTAAAATCAGACCCTAATTTTGTTCGTTCGTTTTTTTTAAATCCGGTTTTATTAACCACTACAGTAGGGTCTGAGAACGAGACGCGATAAGAAACGTTCACGTTAACTTTGATCTAATTACATGCTAAAACTAATAACCCATTATAATTGTCCAGTACATTTTCGATATTCAAAAAGAGACTTTTAGATCACTCACTCTTTTGAATTCTGTCCGTAATTCTCATCTTATTTAGCTCATAATGAGTTGATTGATCATTTTCATGAAAATAAGGGAACCCATCCTTTAAATAGCAGTAATAAAATAATAACTACAAAGTAACTATTGTCGAACAGACTGAAACACCTATCCTGGGTTTTCAACTGGTTTCCTCCCCGAATACGCATGAGAAAATAACAATGTCCCCTGAACAGAAATTTCTAGCACTTTGGTTGACAAACACCCCCTTGTTCTTCTTGATGATTACCTGTGTGTATGTAAATTGTGGCCCAGATATTAAGAATCTTTACGGTCAGTGGACACTGGATTAACATTTACCCAGAAAATTCAATATTTTACATTTTTCAGACCTATAGCTCAGTTTTTGTCCACAAGAAAATGTCCAAATGTCCCCATTTCGGGACATGTCCCCCAAGTTGAAAACCCAGGACCTAAAAAGTGCACCTAAATCGTCTTCAATATAATAGTGATGTAGATTTTTTGAATTTTATATTTCCAGGAAGCCTCATCTAAAGCTGCTACAGAAGCCATAACAGACGTACATGGAACTAAATATGTGTACGGACCGATCGCTACCACCATCTGTAAGTATTGGATGAGGAGAGCTAGGAACTATTTTGAAAAAATATGGTCATTTTTTTTAAGGTTACATGAAAAAAGTGTGATCACACCAATGTCATTCATATAACTTTGAAGCTGTAGTCTCTATCGCGTTCACAAGCCAATTGTGGACGGACGGACCGACATTAATGTGGGCGTATAAAAAAAGTGCGTGGTCGGGAAAGGGGGAGGGGGGGGGAGGGGTTGGTCAACTGTATTGGTAGATAAATCGTTGGCTTATTGACGGACCGGCGAATATGGTCATTTTGGAGAAAATGGTATTTTTGACTTTTCCTAGAAATTTGATCGTGCTCTTTCGATTGATATGATTATTTTGGTTCTAAGTTTGATAGTTACTGAGATATTGATATCTGTGGTGTTGGTGAATACTTGTAAGTGCCTAATTTGTTACTGTACAGGGTTTACTCACTCTAGCACGAAAAAAAACTTTCCGAGACTTTTCGCGTCGAAATTAGCGTTTTTTCAAGATTGTTTACTATTAACAGTGATGTTTAATAACATGTAATGGTACGGTATGAGTAAAAACCGTTTTACATATAACGAAAAAAAGGGATCGGATAAATAGGTTATCCAATGGCAAACTCGTGGATATGGTTTTTATGCCATGAGTGTTTGTGATATTTTCACGAGTGGCGCAGCCACGAGTGAAAATACCACAAACACTCATGGCATAAAAACCATATCCACTCGTAGCCATAGGATAACCTCTATGTATCCACTGCTGTGGAAAATGCAGACTGTTACTAAGCGAAATATGCTTAAATAGGTATTTCGGCACTTGGCCGTGGACTGTATTTTGTGTCAAAATGAAAAAGCTTGTTAGACCTACCATAATTTTTCTAATGGTAGACACGTGGGCGGTCCTTTTTTGAGTTACTAATATAATAAAACCTAACACCGGACAACTTTGCCTCTCTCTAAAAAGGTGTCATGCATTGTACATGTATTATTTCACCACGATGCAAGTTGTTACAGTACCGGAATGGTCTATCTGTGAAAAGGAGGGGAGGGGGTGGCTTTATACATTAGCTTGTTTCAATACCCCCTACCCCACCAATATAATCAAACTATGAGATGCTACTTCGGAAATCATTTTTTGGTGAAGAGAGCTTAAATTCCATGTTTCCATAACACGCGGAACAATAATAATACTGTTTTTAAATTATTAACAAAGTGGCGACTACATAATTATTTATGGATTATGTATCTACAAAGTGGCGAACAAGTGGCGAATAAGTCCTGTTGTCAACATTTTTGGAAATTTACAAGTGGCGAATAAGTTGAAGCCCCCTATTACCCCCAATTTATAAAATTAAACGTAAAATACATAGTCAACCCTGTAGAGTATTGATTAAAGTAATACATCAGACTCTACCATATCAAAAATATCGGCACCTAAATTTTTAAGACTATCTTTAAATAGACCGGAAACTTTAAATGCATTTTTCTCAGAAAGGTTAAAAGTCCATATTCGCCGGTTCGTCAATAAGACAGCTCATCGAGGAGTTGTCCTTAAGTCTTAACAAGGGCTCTACTGTAATTGCTAGTGGTTATGGGTTGATAATTTCTTTTTTCAAAGTTAATTTTGGTTCATATTTCAGATTTGGCGAGTGGAAGCAGTGCTGACTGGACGTATAGTAATGCCAGTGTGAAATATTCATATGGTGTAGAGTTGAGAGATACAGGAGAATACGGGTTCCTGCTCCCTGCTGAACAGATTGTACCCAGTGGTCAGGAAACTTTACAGGGTTTACTCACTCTAGCAGATTATGTCAAAAATAATACGTAAATAAAATTATCTTTCAATAGTTTTCTGTAAATATTTATTTTAGAAAGCTTTTGTGATCACTGTCATCGTTTGTCTTGGACATTGCTTAACTACATGCCTAACGTACGATGCATCCATATTGAGGGACTTTCAATCAAGCCCATCAAGAGTTAAAGGGATACAACCAGGTTCTCTCAAATGGCGACCCGCGGGCCAAATCCGGCTATTGAAAATGGCCCCTCAAGTGTGATCCCTAACGCTAAAACGCTATTCTCGCTATGCTAGCTAAGCTGATGCTATAAATATCTTTTGCGTTTAAGACTTTGATAGGAAAATTAGAACACATTATGACATTTTTAATATTAAAAGCATCATAACACTTAAAACAATATGTTAAATGAAATAAACAGAAGGTTAATTATCTCTCTTGAAAGTCATCATAATGGTAGAGTCGAATGTAACGAATAAACAAACCGAAACTTTAACTACAAAAAATATAATTAAGAAAAAAAACGCCTTAAAGCTTAGTTAAAATATATAACAACAGAAATTTTAATGTGGAAAATAACGATATATATTATGTTCATTATATTATTACATCATGTACTGTAGCTTGATGATCATGTACAACAAGATGAAGAAAAATAGCGATAGCCATCGTAATACGACCACTGTTGTAATGGCAGCCAATTCGTCCATAACATATTTTCAAAAGCAAGGGCAATAACCCATGAAATATTTTTCGATTAGTCTGATTTTCAATAGGGTTCATCATTGGGTGATTATGAACACTCATAGGAAGTTTCATCAAAATCCACCAGGAAACCAGCTCTCTATCGTGTCAACAACTTTCAGAGTGTATCGGGCTGAAAAATTAATGTGTTTTTTTAAGAACAAGGGCAATAACTCATTAAATATTTTGCGATATTCCGATTTTCAATAGGGTTTATCCCGAGGTCAATACAAACACTCATGCTAAGTTTCAGAAAAATCCACTAAGAAACCAGCTCTCTATCGTGTCCACAACATATTTTCAAAAGCAAGGGCAATAACCCATGAAATATATTTCGATTAGTCTGATTTTCAATAGGATTTATCATTGGGTGATTATGAACACTCACAGTAAGTTTCATCAAAATCAACAGACAGACAGACAGACAGAGATCATTTGATTAAGTTGTCTGTTATGAATTTTGTTATCTTGGTTTTAAACAAACATAATGAAGATGACTGTTTAACAGTTAGTGGTAATGAATTCTAAAGTAAAAAAGCTGTATATGTAAAAGTGTACAATGTCCGCCAGTGGAAAATGTCCGCTGGACGTATTACACTAGTGAAAAATGTCCAATGGACATTTTAAACTAGTGATTAATGTCCATAACTAAATAAAGGACAGTTCTATCTAGCGTATTATGTCCAACCCGGACATAAATACCCCCGGACATTATTTTCGATTACATATACACTATAAATGTTCTCATCATAGCAGTCTTATTACATTTCGGTATATCTAAAGTTCGGAGTGTTTAGGATCTCAGTGTTAAACTGGTTTCTGTTAATTTAAATCTCTCTGTAAATTTATTAGAAAGGTATTCAGGTGTTTTATTCTGAATTTTTTTTAAGGCATTGATTGTATTTTATGCCTTGATAAAAGGTTAGCCAATGAAAAATTTCAAATACCAGTTAACTGTAAATAAAGTAATTTTATCTGATAGCATATTTTACAGGGAGGTCCTCTTGATTTACATAACACAATGTTAGCTTTTACCCACAGGTACATGGGGACAGGATAACATATTTCGGTGCTTCGTGAGTATCTTCTGAGTGAGGACCCCGAATAATCCCTTTTTTTAAAGACGTTTATTTTAATTGTGTATTTATTTGGCAATTCAGGCAATTGTGCCGATTTACTGAAAAATTGTATTTGAAACTTTTGCCGGTCGACTTACTATAATAAGACTGAAGGTAAGATACTCTCGTCTTGTTGACATGAGATACCATTTGCCTATCAGCTTGAAATATTCTTAATAAACTATCCTGCCTTTCATGTCATATCATCTATTTATATGTTTATATGTCTCATGTGTTTATATTATATATATCAGTGTTATAATGTTGGTATGTATGAAAATGTGTATGTTTTAACTGCCCAGAAAATAGTTTTTAATGAATACAAGTATACAAAGTATCTAACGAGTATATTTATACCAATCTTCAATGTCAGGTAATTTAAGAGTTATCTCCCTTAATTGTAGGGGATTACAGGATAAGAAAAAGATAAAAGATGTATTTAGATATTTAAGAGAACAGAAAGCTAACGTATACTGTATAAAGGATACTCATTTTTGTAAACGGGAGGTTAACACAATCAGAACACAATGGGGGATGGAGTGCTTTCTTCTAGCCTAACATAGAGATATTACCTGGATAGCGCACTGATCACTCAATGATTCAATTAGAAATTAAAAGAAGTAACTTCCAAAAAGGCAAGGGCTTTTGGCGATTCAATAACTCTCTTCTAAAAAACATAGAATATGTTGAACAGGGGCCTTATTCTGGAAAACTTAACTTAGATAAAATCAATATTTTAAGAAATACAATAATCTGATTGGATAACAAAGTCAAATTTAAAATCAATTTTAGTGATTGACCAATCAGATGACTTGAACACTAAAATCATTGTAAGTTAAGTTTTTGAGAATAAGGCCCCAGGTCACAAAAACAATAGAAGAAACTAGATTAGAATATGCAGCACCACTATATAAACCATCTAACCTAAAACACATAGACAGCAGTCTACTTGAACTAATGATCGAAGATGATCTATTTTTGGAAGTCTTATAGGAGTCGCACACGTATCCGTTTCTGCCCCAAAAAGCTCGCCCGGTCACTCTTTGGGTGTCCGTGAGGGGTCCGCTGGAGATCCTCAAGAGGTCCGCAAGCGGTCATTAGCCTAATTTTCATTTCCGCGCGAGTTTTGAACATGTTCAAAAAACTGGGGCGGTCGAAGCTACGCGAGAGCTCCCCACGAGCGTGGCGCCAAGTCCGCTTCAAATCCGTTCCTGACGTCAGGCGGACCTTGGACCGCTCCGGGTGTCTTCCGGTCTTTGCTCGGATCTCGCTCGGATCTCGTCCGTTTATAAGAAACCGGGCGAACCTCGCCCGGACGTGGCCATGAAGTCTCCCGGATGTGTCACGGAAACAGCCGAGCGGGAGAGCGTCCAACGAGCTCCGGGCATATAAAAGGCCGGTTTTGGTGCAGCGAGTCATTTCTATTCCGGGTGACTTCCTGGCCAAAGACGGGCAACCTACGGGAGAACTATACATATTTTTTCAACAAACGGAAGCGTCCGGGACACTCCGGGCCAACAGTTGACCGGGCCAGAGACGTTGCTAATAAACGGATACGTGTGCGACTCCTATTATTCCTGAAAATCAGACGAATGACTATGTCATTTAGCGTTTTAAAATGTAAAAAGGAAAGAGAACGAAAACATAAGATAAATAAACATAGGATAATTCTTGAAGAGTTAGTTAACAAATCTGATAACGATATCTTCTTAGAATCTCTCAATGAAGTAAATCGCGAACTAGAAACTTTAAGTTACAGGTAGTATGGTTTACAGCTACAGTTCTCTATATTATACTAGGTATATTATTACAGGTAGTGTGGTTTACAGCTACAGTTCTCTATATTATACTAGGTATATTATTACAGGTAGTATGGTTTACAGTTACAGTTCTCTATATCATACTAGGTATATTATTACAGGTAGTATGGTTTACAGTTATAGTTCTCTATATTATACTAGGTATATTATTACAGGTAGTGTGGTTTACAGTTACAGTTCTCTATATTATACTAGGTATATTATTACAGGTAGTGTGGTTTACAGTTACAGTTCTCTATATTATACTAGGTATATTATTACAGGTAGTGTAGTTTACAGTTACAGTTCTCTATATCATACTAGGTATATTATTACAGGTAGTATGGTTTATAGTTACAGTTCTCTATATTATACTAGGTATATTATTACAGGTAGTATGGTTTACAGCTACAGTTCTCTATATTATACTAGGTATATTATTACAGGTAGTATGGTTTACAGTTACAGTTCTCTATATTATACTAGGTATATTATTACAGGTAGTGTGGTTTACAGCTACAGTTCTCTATATTATACTAGGTATATTATTACAGGTAGTGTGGTTTACAGTTACAGTTCTCTATATTATACTAGGTATATTATTACAGGTAGTATGGTTTACAGTTACAGTTCTCTATATTATACTAGGTATATTATTACAGGTAGTATGGTTTACAGTTACAGTTCTCTATATTATACTAGGTATATTATTACAGGTAGTGTGGTTTACAGTTACAGTTCTCTATATTATACTAGGTATATTATTACAGGTAGTATGGTTTACAGCTACAATTCTCTATATTATACTAGGTATATTATTACAGGTAGTATGGTTTACAGTTACAGCAGTGCCTCGTCTAAGGAATTGTTACTGGGCGGCAGTTAATTGAACAGGCGAAGTTGAAAACTAGATCACCGAAAATGCAATCAGTGAAACAGATGCAGGCCTGTAGCCTGCCAATACTTCTAGGGAGGCAAACGTCCAATCAAGGGGGCAGTTTAGTTACCCCTCCCCACTCTTATCCCTTTCCTTACCCTCCTTGAAAACGTGTGAATTGCCAAGTGGTGCCCTCTACTCTATTGGTTGCTAACTTCATTGCTTCAAGGTTGTCCATAAAAAGCCTGGATATATGATTTTCTAAAGTCTGGGGACCCCCTCAGAAAAATGGACTTGCTGAAACGTTCTTCTCGGTTGAATTAAAGGATTTGTTGTATAGGAAATGCAGGACCTCAAGAAGAAATTTTGGGAACTAAAAGCCCATAAACACTTTTTCCAGACATTTTCTCACTAATTGAAGGTTTATTTGTATAGGGCCACCAAATTTTGAGAATTTTTCGCCTGAAAACGCAAATTCCTGACATATTCCACCGAAATTTTGGTTCAAGATTTATTGTATAGGGTCTGAGGGATCTAGCGTATACATAATTGTGAGAAATATGCAATTTCCTGACCAACTTCAGACGCCTGGAAACGAAAATTCCTGACATTTCCCAGCAAATTTGAGGTTAAAGATTATTTGTATAGTAAAGCTTAGAAAATTGTGAAAACTAAACGCCTGTAAACGCAATTTCCTGACATTTTCTGACGAATATAAGGTACATATCACGGTGTCATAGTTTCTCCGACAGAGTCCGACAGAGTCCGACACTCCGACAAGACATTTCAGACTTGATATTCGCGAATTGAAGAGCACGTTTTTATCACGCTGGTTGCAATAAAAAGTTAGAATGTTTTATTACGTATGAAGAAACGAAACAACAAATGAATAATTTTTCAACATCTTTCGTATGTCTTTTGATAGAAAATATTTAGCTATATCACTCTGGCAAGTTTTAACAGGAATAAAAGTAAGCGTGTCAAGTTTTGTTTTTACATTGATTTTACTTGTGAATTGAGATTTTGTAGGCGACTGCATTTTCGAATTTACTATTAAAATGTGGAATTTATATTTCCGCAGATTTTTTTTTATGAACACTGGTTCTCATATCGATCAAGTGTAGTATGAGATAAATGATATATCACAGACTAAAATAATAAACGGTTAGGCCTAAAGGTGACCTAAATTGAAATTTCCAGTGAATATGCGAATTATAAAATTTGCCCATGGTGAAGATGCTTTTGTGAGTGGAGATTTGTCGCAAAACGCCGCAGCCGGAACATTTCGGGACTTTAAAGGGACAGTCTGAATTTTTTCAGATCAAAAAATTTTTGCTTAAATTTGTGAAAACTTTACACCAAAATCTGTAACTATGTGCCCTTTAATGTATCTGAAAGTTTTAAATAAAAAAATCGAGCCGTTAACTTTTAAACGCTAAAGACAAGCTAAATTTTTAAAAAAAACCTTACTAAGGTTTTTAAGTGTGTTATGTATTTTGGGGGCTGATAGAAAACTACTGAACGGATTTCAGTAAAATAAACGGCTAATTGTAGAATAAATGTCCCTTTAGTGTATTTAAAATTTATTAGCTAGAAATATTGAGCCATTTAAAGGGCAAACACCAAAACTTGGTCAAATTGCCTAAATTAACAATAAGTACTTCCTGTAATTAACCCTTTAAACCCAACCCCGGATCTGCTCCCATGGGTGGCATATTCAATCTATAGAATGTTTCGGACTATTCTGGCCCTCTCAAAGCACGGAGTAGAGTTGTCGTTCTTAACTTGATTTCCTGTCATTGAAAAAACCTTCAGTGAGCCTCACTCGTCAAATCCAATTTATTCAGGAGGAGCGACATTCTGGTCGTGGTAGTGAAAACGTGGGTCTAGGCTCACTGAAGGTTTTTTTCAATGACAGGAAATCAAGTTAAGAACGACAACTCTACTCCATGCTTTGAGAGGGCCAGAATAGTCCGAAACATTCTATAGCTTACCTATGCCACAACAGTTATTTCTGACAATGTTAGAGTAGCAGAAAAATTTGATGCTCAACTCTTATTGCAATTTTACAATATGCCTACTTAAAATTCGCTAAAATTTAAATTTGAGTCATATAGGCCTATAGACCTAGGCTATCTCACCTTTAGACCGTTTATTATTTCAGTCTGTGAAATAGCATTTATCTCATACTACACTTGATCGATATGAGGACCATTGATTAAAAAACAATTTTTTGGAAATATGAATTCCACATTCCTATGGTAAATCTCAACACACACAAAATGAAAAAAATAAATAAAAAAATACATGACGTTTTTACTTTTATTCCCGTTAAAACTGGCCACAGTGATATAGCTAAATATTTTCTGTCAAAAGACATACGATAGATGTTGAAAAATTATTTATTTATTGTGTCGTTTCTTCATACGTAATAAAAAACATTCCGACTTTTTATTGCAGCCAGCGTGATAAAAACGTGCTCTTCAATTCGCGAATATCAAGTCTAAAATGTCTTGTCGGAGTGTCGGACTCTGTCGGACTCTGTCGGAGAAACTATGACACCGTACATATCAGGATTTCAAGGCCATCAGGGGAAAACTTTGAGAATTTGATGCCTGGAAACGCAACCTCCTGACATATTCCACCAAAATTAAAGTTCAAGATCATAAAATTTGTATAGGGTTTGAGCGACCTAGCCTAGAAATTTTGAGAAATAGATACCCACAATTGCAATATCCTAACGAACTTAAGGTTTAGACGCCTGGAAAACGCAAAATCCTGACATTTCCCACTGAATTTAAGGTTTAAGATTATTTGTGTAAGGGTCTGTGATCTCGTCTAGAAAATTTTGAGAGTTAGATGCCTGGAAACACAATTTTCTGACATTTCCCAGTTAATGTAAGATTCAAAATTTTTTGTCTCTTAGAAATTTTTGAGAATAAGATGCCTGTAAACGCTATTGGCTGACATTTAACGTCGAATTTAGGGCTCAGGATTATTTGTTCTATAAAAAAGACTTCCCCTGACTCAGTAAAATGCAAATTAAAAAAAAATATAACAATTGATATATTTTAAGGGGGGGGGGGGGGCAAGATTGTAATTTAGGGGGGCAAACCACCCCCCCCCCCCCCCCTTGGCTACGGGCCAATTTGAAAACAACATATTATTCTTATTTCTGTTATGTTAAGTTAGGTATATTTTACACTAAAGAATGTCGATTGCTTGGGATATTTTAACATTAAAGGACTGACTTTTGTGTTCACTAGGCGGCAGAATACCGCCACTGCGCGGCATCGCTGCCGCCTAGTCACAGTGTTAGTCGAGGCACTGCAAAGATACAATAAAATAATATCCACTATTCGTTTCATTGCATTGAATTAAAAGGGCCATTCCGCTTTTTAAAAAAAAGTGTTCATTAACAAAAACGTTGCATCTGTTAACTGAAAAAACTGAATTTGTTTTTAAAGGGTTGTGTTTGATTTATAATGGCTCGACATTTCTTGCTGAAATCTTGAGAATACATGTACTTAGGAGAGACATTTCCAGTGGCGTAACTTTCCGATACATTAAAGGGCACATATCTCTACATTTTTTTCGTATAATTTTCACAAATTTGAAGAAAAAAAATTCTACCTAGAAAATTATCTGGCTGTCCCTCTAAATCTGTCCAAGTGAGCTTCTACGACCTGCCACGGGGAAAACGGGTTGAAAGATACTAAGGTATTTACATAATGTATGATAAAAGTTTACATGTATTGTATATATATGAAATAGACTTGTATATCATAAGTGTGTATATATGCCATTCTTTTGATGTTTGTAGTAAATCATTTAGTCAAAAACTTACTGGAGAAATAATTAACGATAACACTCGTATGAACCTCCAGACTAGAGTATCGTGCTAGACAACCTCGTTGTATATGATATCTGCAAGATCTAAAAAAATTGCTTCCTGTGGACCGTTATGAAGTCGGATTGACTGCCATATTGAGGACAAAGAGGTAGAATTGTGAACGATAGATTTTCTTGAAATCACCGGACAATAATTGGCAATTTGCCCAAGTATTAATTCTAAGGTTGTGACCTTTTGTAGTGCAGTTTCTCTTCTGCTTTCTTCTACACGCTTTCCGTCATTATAGCATCCCTGTTCGGAGTAGCACAAGTTCTTTTTAACCACGTGGCACCATCTTCCAAATAGGATGAGAAGTATGGAGGTCAATCGTATTCAGGATTAAATGCTATGTACTTATGTCTAATACATACAACACGATACATCTGTCCAATTTTCAAAGACAAAATACCTTTTACTTATGTCATAATACGTCTAATGCATAATGCAAATGTTCAATTACATAAAACAGCCGACACCAGTGGCGGATCCAGCGGGGGGGGGGGGGGGGTGATCCCCCCTTTACTATGTTTTTTTTTTCGTTTTTTTTTAAGAATGGGGAGAATACGACATCAAAAATGTCTAACCCATTAACGTTTACTATTAAATATACATGGTCCAGGTCAGAAACCGTTATATTAGTACAATTTATACTTATTCTATGTTTTTAAGCCAAAAAAAAGGTCAAAAAAAATTTCGCCTCGCTCGACTCGACTAACGTTAGCATCTACGACCCCCCCCCCCCCCCTTTCCAAAAACCTGGATCCGCCCCTGGACACAATACCTAAAATGGTACTTTCGACATTATACATTGAACAAAGCATAATTGTCTTTTCGTCTTTTACATTGTACAAGTTACATTACATCTTCGTCTTAGGATCTTTTACATTGCATTAGTTACATTACATCTTCGTCTTAGTAGTTTCTACATTGCATTAGTTACATTACATCTTCGTCTTAGCATCTTTTACATTGCATTAGTTACATTACATCTTCGTCTTAGCATCTTTTACATTGCATTAGTTACATTACATCTTTGTCTTAGTATCTTTTACATTGCATTAGTTACATTACATCTTCGTCTTAGTATCTTTTACATTGCATTAGTTACATTACATCTTTGTCTTAGTATCTTTTACATTGCATTAGTTACATTACATCTTTGTCTTAGTATCTTTTACATTGCATTAGTTACATTACATCTTCGTCTTAGTATCTTTTACATTGCATTAGTTACATTACATCTTTGTCTTAGTATCTTTTACATTGCATTAGTTACATTACATCTTCGTCTTAGTATCTTTTACATTGCATTAGTTACATTACATCTTTGTCTTAGTATCTTTTACATTGCATTAGTTACATTACATCTTCGTCTTAGTATCTTTTACATTGCATTAGTTACATTACATCTTTGTCTTAGTATCTTTTACATTGCATTAGTTACATTACATCTTCGTCTTAGTATCTTTTACATTGCATTAGTTACATTACATCTTCGTCTTAGTAGCTTCAACATTGCATTAGTTACATTACATCTTCGTCTTAGTAGCTTCTACATTGCATTAGTTACATTACATCTTCGTCTTACAGGGGCGGATCCAGCATCAAAGTTTGGGGAGGGCCATGTGCAGGGGCTGATCCAGGATTCTCCAAAAGCGGGTTGTTTTAGCAATGCTTTGCTGAGCGCAGCGAGGCAAAAAAATTTTGACCTTTTTTTTGGCTTAAAAACATAGGATTTTCCCTTTTTATTCGCCGAAATTTCCACCTGACATGTAATATGATGCGTTTCACCCCCCCCCCCCCCCTGGATCCGCGCCTGTCGTCTTAGTAGCTTCTACATTGCATTAGTTACATTACATCTTCGTCTTAGTAGCTTCTACATTGCATTAGCGAACGTGTTTTATCTCGACTACATTATCTTTTTGTGACCATGTGGGCGGAGCCTATCAGCAATATTAAATGTAGTTCAAAACTCTATTACCAGCCTTTGTTAAATATTTGGACAGATAGACTGGTAGAGAGTCAAGCAACATAAATTGGGGTTTATACCAAAAACAACATAATATAATTTAAAGTTTATTAAACCATAATAACAAAATAAATTAACAATTATAAGGTGCACCCCTTACTCCCATGTTTCAACAAGCTCTCTATAGCTGACAATGGAAACTTGCCATGAGAAAATAAGTCAACTAAGAGCTTGAAAAAACATGCAAGCAAAGAATGCACCCTTAAAATGGCATTAGAGGACTACAGCATATACTGCATGAAAGGCCTTAAGATAAATAAATACTAAAAAAAAAAAGATGATAAATTTCATTATAAAATTGTTCAATGAAAGTAATAAATAACCCCTAAATTGGGGGAAAAGGAAACATTTGTAAACAAAAAACAAAACAAAATGTGTCCGAAAAGGCCTGAATGCATTAAGTATTAAATAACAAAATAACGATACCGGTATGTCAATTTGAACATAGTAAAAGTAAGTAAGCATAATACACATGTCAGTGCGTAGACAAGACAAATACACACGTAAGTGCGTAGACAAGACAAATACACATGTCAGTGCGTAGACAAGACAAATACACACGTAATTGCGTAGACATAATACACACGTAAGTGCGGAGACATAATACACACGTAAGTGCGTAGACAAAAATACACACGTAAGTGCGTAGACAAAATACACACGTAAGTGCGTAGACAAAAATACACACGTAAGTGCATAGACATAATACACCCGTAAGTGCGTAGACATAATACACACGTAAGTGCGTAGACCAAATTCACACGCAAGTGCGGAGACATAATACACGCGTAAAAGCTCAGACCAAAATCACACGTAAGTGCAGAGACATAATACACACATTTGTGCATTGACCAAATTCACAAACAAAACTTGTAAGTGCATTGACTAATAGACATATTACACACATTAAAGTGAAATAAATACAAAAGTAAGTGCATAGAATAATACACACGGAAGTGTTCAAAAACGAAATAAATATTGTGGTTTAAATACAAAATATAAATAAACAAAAATTGGAAGAGTGGCGGGGAAGGTGGTGGTAAAATTTAAAGTAAAGCAAATAATTATATGTTGCGGTCAAGAAAAAACGTGGCCGAAAGAAAGAATTACGACAAGTCACAAATAGGTCTGATGTCGTGATTGTCGTAAAAATATGCAAAGAATGCATCCTTAAAATGGCATTAGAGGACTACAGCATATACTGCATGAAAGGCCTTAAGATAAATAAATATTAAAAAAAAAAGATGATAAATTTCATTATAAAATTGTTCAATGAAAGTAATAAATAACCCCTAAATTGGGGGAAAAGGAAACATTTGTAAACAAAAAACAAAACAAAATGTGTCCGAAAAGGCCTGAATGCATTAAGTATTAAATAACAAAATAACGATACCGGTATGTCAATTTGAACATGTAAAAGTAAGTAAGCATAATACACATGTCAGTGCGTAGACAAGACAAATACACACGTAAGTGCGTAGACAAGACAAATACACATGTCAGTGCGTAGACAAGACAAATACACACGTAAGTGCGTAGACATAATACACACGTAAGTGCGTAGACATAATACACACGTAAGTGCGTAGACAAAAATACACACGTAAGTGCGTAGACAAAATACACACGTAAGTGCGTAGACAAAAATACACACGTAAGTGCATAGACATAATACACCCGTAAGTGCGTAGACATAATACACACGTAAGTGCGTAGACAAAATTCACACGCAAGTGCGGAGACATAATACACGCGTAAAAGCTCAGACCAAAATCACACGTAAGTGCAGAGACATAATACACACATATGTGCATTGACCAAATTCACAAACAAAACTTGTAAGTGCATTGACTAATAGACATATTACACACATCAAAGTGAAATAAATACAAAAGTAAGTGCATAGAATAATACACACGGAAGTGTTCAAAAACGAAATAAATATTGTGGTTTAAATACAAAATATAAATAAACAAAAATTGGAAGAGTGGCGGGGAAGGTGGTGGTAAAATTTAAAGTAAAGCAAATAATTGTATGTTGCGGTCAAGAAAAAACGTGGCCGAAAGAAAGAATTACGACAAGTCACAAATAGGTCTGATGTCGTGATTGTCGTAAAAATATGTTTCGTATAAACTACAATTATTCCATAATTTTAAATTTATACCAAAACAACATAATATAATTTAAAGTTTATTAAACCATAATAACAAAATAAATTAACAATTATAAGGTGCACCCCTTACTCCCATGTTTCAACAAGCTCTCTATAGCTGACAAGGGAAACTTGCCATGAGAAAATAAGTCAACTAAGAGCTTGAAAAAACATGCAAGCAAAGAATGCACCCTTAAAATGGCATTAGAGGACTACAGCATATACTGCATGAAAGGCCTTAAGATAAATAAATACTAAAAAAAAAAAGATGATAAATTTCATTATAAAATTGTTCAATGAAAGTAATAAATAACCCCTAAATTGGGGGAAAAGGAAACATTTGTAAACAAAAAACAAAACAAAATGTGTCCGAAAAGGCCAAAATACAGCTAAGAAATAGCTGTAGCCCCCAATGTAAAAAAAAAAAAAAAAAAAAAACAAAAAAAAAAAAACAAAAACCATAAAAATACAGTGTAAGAAAGCTTAAAATAACTTAAACCTTTTTGGTTATTCAAGCGGAAGCCAATTTACGGAGCCCCTTAGGCGCAATTTTCAACACTTTTTAAAATCATTTCGTTATAACGAAATAATATTTCGTTTAAACGAAATAATATTTCGTTTAAACGAAATAATTAATTCGTTTAAACGAAATAATATCATATATTTCGTTTAAACGAAATACTAATTCGTTTAAACGAAATACTATTTCGTTTAAAAGAAATAATATTTCGTTTAAACGAATTAATTATTTCGTTAAAACGAAATAGTTATTTCGTTTAAACGAATTGATTATTTCGTAAAAACGAAATATTATTTCGTTTAAACGAAATAAATTATTATTTCGTTTAAACGAATTAATTATTTCGTTTAAACGAATTAATTATTTCGTTTAAACGAAATATTATTTCGTTATAACGAAATAATCATTTCGTTTAAACGAAATAATAATTCGTTTAAAAGAAACAACTATTTCGTTTAAACGCAATATATTATGTTATTTCGTTTTAACGAAATAATTAATTCGTTTAAACAAAATAATTATTTCGTTTAAACGAAATAATTATAACTAATTCGTTTAAACGAAATAACATAGTGTATTTCGTTTAAACGAAATAACTATTTCGTTTAAACGAAATAACTATTTCGTTTTAACGAAATAACTAATACCTTTAAACGAAATAACATAGTATATTTCGTTTAAACTACAGCATATACTGCATGAAAGGCCTTAAGATAAATAAATACTAAAAAAAAAAGATGATAAATTTCATTATAAAATTGTTCAATGAAAGTAATAAATAACCCCTAAATTGGGGGAAAAGGAAACATTTGTAAACAAAAAACAAAACAAAATGTGTCCGAAAAGGCCAAAATACAGCTAAGAAATAGCTGTAGCCCCCAATGTAAAAAAAAAAACCAAAAAAAAACCAAAAAAAAAAAAAAAAAAAAACCATAAAAATACAGTGTAAGAAAGCTTAAAATAACTTAAACCTTTTTGGTTATTCAAGCGGAAGCCAATTTACGGAGCCCCTTAGGCGCAATTTTCAACACTTTTTAAAATCATTTCGTTATAACGAAATAATATTTCGTTTAAATAATTAATTCGTTTAAACGAAATAATATCATATATTTCGTTTAAACGAAATACTAATTCGTTTAAACGAAATACTATTTCGTTTAAAAGAAATAATATTTCGTTTAAACGAATTAATTATTTCGTTAAAACGAAATAGTTATTTCGTTTAAACGAATTGATTATTTCGTAAAAACGAAATATTATTTCGTTTAAACGAAATAAATTATTATTTCGTTTAAACGAAATAAATTATTATTTCGTTTAAACGAATTAATTATTTCGTTTAAACGAATTAATTATTTTGTTTAAACGAAATATTATTTCGTTATAACGAAATAATCATTTCGTTTAAACGAAAAATAATTCGTTTAAAAGAAACAACTATTTCGTTTAAACGCAATATATTATGTTATTTCGTTTTAACGAAATAATTAATTCGTTTAAACAAAATAATTATTTCGTTTAAACGAAATAATTATAACTAATTCGTTTAAACGAAATAACATAGTGTATTTCGTTTAAACGAAATAACTATTTCGTTTAAACGAAATAACTATTTCGTTTTAACGAAATAACTAATACCTTTAAACGAAATAACATAGTATAACGAAATAATAATTTGGTTTAAACGAAATAATTATTTCGTTTAAACGAAATATTAATTCGTTTAAACGAAATAATTATTTATTTCGTTTTAAACGAAATAATGTTTCGTTTTAATGAAATAATATTTTGTTTTAACGAAATAATTAATTTGTTTAATCGAAATAATTAATTCGTTTAAACGAATTAGTATTTCGTTTAAACGAAATATATGATATTATTTCGTTTAAAACGAATTAATTATTTCGTTTAAACGAAATATTATTTCGTTATAACGAAATAATAATAAAAAGTGTTGAAAATTGCGCTTTAGGGGCTCCGTACCAATTTACTCTGCGCTTGAGAAATAACATTGCCTGATGTACGAATGTAAGTGGTATAACACATGGATTTCCATCGACCCACAACTTGTATGAGCTGGTCACCAATATCAACTTTCTGGGCTGTCGTTGCAGCACCAATGCGAAAAGAGTGCCCATTGTATTTTGTACTATCAAAACCTAATTTACTTAACAAACATCTCAACTGACTAATAAAATAATCTCTTTTTAAAGGAGAACCACTATTAGTAACTAAAAATGACTCAGGGGAATTAGGAAAGATTTTATGAACAGCTCTTACATAACTCAATACGGCAAAGTAAGGACATAAAAATTTACCGGTTTTAAACAATTGAATTGTAACACCAGTATGCTCCAGATCTGTTTTAGACTTTTTTAACAATATAGATATATGAGAATCATGAATTGAAACATCACAAAAGCAAAGATTAATTTGGGAGTTAAAAGAATTTTTAACTGTAAACTCACCACAACGAAGGAAACCGAAAAAAGCGATACAACAAGCTGCTTCCATCATTAAACTCAAAAACTTATTATGAAGAAAGCCAGATCTAAGCAATATGACAATATCTATTAAAATTACATTAGTAATTGGAAGTCTTTTAACCGTCTTTGAAACGTTTAAATTTTTCTTAATACCATTGAGTAACATTAAGAGTTTTGAATAAAATTTCTCTACTGAATTATCAAGGGGTGAAAACCCATAATATTTAATGAAAAAATATCTTACACCAAATAAATACAACCTAATAGTGACATATTTCAACTTAAGACATTGATAACAATAGGTAACAAAATACATCTATAATTTTTCTGAAACAGGAGGCATATGATCATAATTGTTAAATTTATTATGCAACAACAAGAATCTAATGTATTTATCAAAACCAACTTTATACTGCGTCTTAGTCCTGGGAGAAATGGAATTATCACACAACTTCTCTATGGACAGCTCCAAATAACTGAACTCACTGCTGGACAAGGAGTGCATAGGAGGTCTGCTTTCGGGGCTACAATTCTGAATCTGTCCATCTGAAAACGAGAAAGTGAATCTCCTATATCATTGTCATGAGTAGAAATATAAGTACTGTAAAACATAAAATTAAACTTGGCAGCACACATAGTTAATCGCCTCATTAATTTCATGATATAAGCCTGCTTTGAACGACCCTTATTCAAGATATAAACAACAGCCATGTTGTCACAATTAAATAAAATTCTTTTTCCTGACCATTCCTGACCCCACAACACAGCAGCCACTACAATTGGGTAAAGCTCTAAAAAAGCCATGGAGACTGGCCAATGAACAAATTCTTTTAACTCAGCAACAGGCCATTTTTCTGAAAACCAATGCCCTGAATAATAGCCACCAAATCCCAAAGTTGATGAAGCATCAGTAAATAATTCGAAGTCTACATTACTAATTACATTTGAATCATAAAACATAGTTAAACCGTTCCAATTTTTAAGAAAATTTTGCCACATAATAAGATCTGACTTGCATTCAGAATTCAAACTAACATAATGATAACCTTCCTTTACAGAACACATCAAATTATGACACAATACAAAATATTCAAATATTCAAATATAAACGGTGTTCTGATTGGCAGAGGGGTGGCACATGCTATAAATAGCTTATTCGTAACCAGAAGATGACCTCCTTATACAAGTCTTTAGATTACATGGAGTCGACAATCAAAAAATAACCGAAACGAAATGTAATCTAATTTTAAATAGATTGGGGCACCGATAACTTCAATTAGTTTAGTTTAAAAGTTGTTTTGCTGGAACTACAGATGTCTGAAAATTGAAATGATGCAATAAGTGATATGCATAGAAATATTAGAAAACAACTGCACAAATCAGAACAAAATGATTTAAGTATAATAGAGATGATTGAAGTAGTGCATACCACGATAGGATATGAATCGTGATACAAAGGTCACGATACAATACGTATCGCGATATGGGATAAAGGCACAAAAAATGAAACTTCATCTACAAAGTAAAAATATCAATTTTTGTAAAGCTTTATTTATGTGCAATTTTGAAATTTAGTTGATAGGAGTGGTATCGTCAATTATCGATACACGACCTTGCGATACGATACGCGTACCGTGATATGACATATCGCAATACATCGATACAAAGATATATCGTGCCAGCACTAGATTGTAGTATGGCCTTAACCTTGCACCCATTTCTATAAATGAATATTCAATTATGAATAATTTTTATGTTTTTCAATTTAAGATTTCAGAGACCATTAACCCTGGTTGTTCAATGCTTTGGTTTAATCACTAGAAACTACTTTGTAAGATTTGTCTTCTATTTGTTGTAAGTATGTTTATTCCTATATTTAAAGGAATACAACCTCTTAAAATGGACAAAAAATCTGAATTTTCAAACTTGGTCAATAGGAGTAGGCCTATATATTCATCAAGGAATTTGCCTGGTTGCATAACTATACAACAGATTACCTAAATAATCTAATAAATCCAGAAAACAATGTTTATATACAATAATTGAAAAACTCTTTATCAAATTTAATGCGTTTATCAATTATATAGTTTCATGTTTTTTTTGCATTCTGTTTGTATACTTTGGACATTGTTGATGAATATATACTCTGATTGACCAAGTTTGAGAAGTTAATTTTTTTGTTCATTCTAAGAGGTTGTATCGCTTTAACAAGTTTAACAGCCTAATTTTCAGTACTTCTTTAGGATAAATGAAGACTGCAACAAGGAAAATTCTTCAGGAAAGCAGCATAAGCCTACTTCTTTTCCAATTTTAGAGAATACTCTAATTTCCATTCCAGATTAACAGTACCATGTTGTTTTATTTTACCAACTTTATTGGGAGGAATGTGTTTTTTTATTACTAGTATTATATATTTTGTGGTAGGTATAAATAAGTTATATATCTTAAATTTCAATATTATTAAAAAAACGGAACACCATTTTATGGTAAATTTGAAATACCTCTACAAATTATACCCCTCATCTCAGAAACAGATTTTTTTAGCTTACACTATTAGAGGTTAGTGTGGTTGAAAGCAAGCAACAAGTTACAATTCAACAGAAGGCACTGGGGCAGGGTTGAAGCAGTGTTCACAAAAAACGTTATGGTGAAATTTAAGCCTAATCCATGTCTCCCGTCCTCAACTAGCCCATATAGGTGCAGAAAAGTAGGACGTAAAACTCCATTCATTTCATTTCATTTCTAATCCATGTCTATCTATAATAGTCAGAGTTTAAAAGTAAGATAAGATAAGATATTCTATTCTATCATTATGTACCATAAAGGACAGCTTATACATATATTTATAAATGATACAAAAACAAATATATACTATAAAGATTTTCAATTTTAATGGAAAAAAATAACAGTTATTTCTGAAGACTATATACAGACAGATTCAGGACCCAAATCAACCCCTGAAATACCAAATGTTCCCCTTTCAAGAATTATAACTTATAGAAATTTTCTAATATATTCTTTCTGTAATATATTTTTTGAATATTGCTGATTATTCTAGCAAGAAAAGCAAGGTTAGTGTTCCGAATCAGTTTTAAAAGTTTTAGTTGTAAAATATTTTAAATTGACCAGATTTGATTTTATTTGCAGGCAGCCATAAAAGGGGAAGAATGGAAGCCAGTTCTGGAAGATTATAAACCCTCACAGGGCCCCACTGTGATAGAACCACCTAGACATCCACCACCAAGACACCCCCCTGTACCAAACCCTAATAGGACCTCGGAAATATAGAATATATCAAGTCACCACCTTGTACAAAACCCTAATAGGGCCTCAAAAATGTAGAATATCAAGTCATCCCCTTGTATAAAACCCTAATAGGTCCTCAGAAATGTAACAAGAATTTCAATTAGCTGGAATAGGAGAAACAACATGAAAGAACCACAGAACTATTAGGGGATTTGGAAAACAATCTACAAACCCAAACAGTAGCTATGCATGGCTGAAATGAATTGGGGATTTCTCAGTAAGTCCTGATTTAGGAGTGCTTTTGAAAGTTTTAGTGGAATAAAAGTCCGACATACTAATATCAATGTCCCTACAACACATAAAGAGTTGAAAATGAAATGAATGGAGTTTTACGTCCTACTTTTCTGCACCTATATGGGCTAATTGAGGACGGGCAAACGCCATGCAGAATAGTTTATTGAACCACATACAATTATGTATATATATAATATAAAAAAAGTACAACATTAGAGTGTGCAATGAGGGAAATTTTGCCAGGACAGCGACATTAGCTTGCTCTTATTTTCGATTTCCAACTGTCGAGGGATCTTTAACGCGCACAGCCAATAGCACACGGGGCCTCGGTTTATTGTCTCATCCCATCCGAACGACTAGACGAGAAAACTTCTATACAATCCCTTAAATGACAATTTTATCAAATATTTATCAAACATCAGCTGGCTCTGATTGTATACGTATCCTATTTATTGTATATTGATAAGTATAGATGAATTATTTTTGTATAATGTGAAAAGATTAAAAAAACAACTTTTTTGAGTTTTATACCATACCAAACCCTATTTGCCAAAGCCATATTAGAAAACGATTGCCCATTTGAAAATACAAAATATGACTTCCCTTGGATCTTAGCATAGCCCACCAGGATTATATTCTCAGGATGGTGTTCATTCGGCTCAACCTTCGTCATTGTTCGAGACTATATAATGACTCAGTCATGATAACCGGCCATCTTGCCCGGTATTTAGGTAGGAAAAGACAACTCTTGTTTCAAGGTTGATTTTGATTGGCTGTTTTTTTTCCGCGAATGAAGATGAGACTTTCTGAAGAATGATTGTGATTGGCTGAACTATAATTTATTCAGCATGGCAACTACTGTACAGTATTCGAGGTTATCTAGAATCTCGAAGTAAATACTAGTGGATGGGTGTTAAGGCTTAAATGAGAATAATATTTCCGCTGCTCAAGACTACCACCCCCACCCCCCTGAATCATTCTGTTACTTTTAACTGATGCTTGGAGCCAGATATCAATATCTCCCTCTATTATCTCATATAAGGGGCGGATCCAGGATTTAGAGAAAGGGGTGGGGCAATGAAAAATAACTTGCACTGCGAGCGGTACATTTTTAGAGGGTTCTGACGTAAATCGGCCAAAAATAGGGGGGGGGGGGGGCTCGAGCTTGCTCAAAAGAAATAAGTTTCCTACGATGGCAGTGAGATGATTGGGACCAATAATTTATCAAAGTGATTAGATTACATCAGGGTATAACATTTTCTTAACGGACATCTTGTGTAATTACTGTTTGGAATCTATCTGTAAGGAAGGAAGATAGCCATCCTAAAACGGATTCTTGTAGTCCAAATTGATTTTGAAGAGTGTGAAGAAGTTTATCATAATCTACAGTAATGCGAAAAGAGACAAATTATCCCGATCTACAATGGCGTGGTACCCGCTCAACGGCAGGTTTTATCTGACTAGTGGCGTGGTGGCTCCAAATTGGCTGGGGGGGGGGGGGGGGGCACAAACCCTTTTTGGCGCTCCCTGCAACTCTAATCCCCACCCACACCCTAAGGTATTCTGTTCAGGTATGGATCAAAATGCATGAATGCACTGATGCACATGTAAAACCTCTGGAGCCCTTCGACCGTGGAACACTGCGTCGAAGAGGAGGAACGAGGTAATACGGGGTTCCTTTCATGGAAAATTTTGAAAATTAAGACTGTTGTAGGGGCGATCTAGATATATTTCAGGCACTTGCAGCCCCGATAAAAATAGTCGATACTGACACGCAAAACACAATTTTTTTAGGTTTAATAAGTAAATGTTATCAGTAAATGAAAGATTCTGAGAGTGACATTTTTTATATCACACGGGTTTTGTTAACATAGTTTTTTTTCAAGTGGATTAACTTAACAGGCTTCATCCTTGGGTGATTACAAACATTCACACTATTGTCTTCATTGTTCTTAAAGTTTTCGTTTTAACTATAGTAAACGCGGGTTAATTCAACATTGTTCTAAAAGTGAAATTAGGATTTGGACCCCAGAAGTTAATTCAAAGATCCAAAAAAATTAATTCAGTCCGTAGGAAGACCGGAAAGACCTAATTTTGAAGTACAAAAGCAATTTTACCATTTGTCATAGTGAACGCTTGTAGCTAGCGCGGACCTATGAGAGACCCTCATAGTTGTCTCCCTTGAATAACTGTAAGCAGTGAAATGTAACATTTCGGCTCACTCCCTTCATTTATCACAACTTAAGCTTTATCCTTGGGTGATTACAAACACTCACACCAAGTTTCATCCAAATCCATCAAGAAATCAGCTCTCTATCGGGTCCACAAACAATTCAAGAACGAGGGCAATAATTCATAGTAAATATTGTTCAATTGCTCTTATTTTCAATAGGCTTAATCCATGGGTGATAACAAACACTCACACCAAGACCCTCGGAAACTTCAAGGCTTTAGCTATTTGAAACAATGCAGGAAGGCTATTTGACGCTATATTTTTGTATTTTTTTGTATGTTTATGTCTGCGGTAGGTCGGCTCAACTTTACCGACGGATATCAATAACGGGGGCGGATCCAGGATTTATAGAAATGTGGGGGGGGGGACTCTGAAATATAACATGCTTCAAATGGAACGGCGCTGAGAGCGCCGAAGGCGCGAGCGGCAATTTTATAGAGTGTTCTGACATTATTCGGTCAAAAATAAGGGGGAGGGCCCGAGTTGTATTGGGACTAAAAGAATAAGCTCGAAAATAATTATTATTTCTTAACGACCGACTTTTTTTCGAAGGGCTTTTGGCGCCCCCTTGCAACGTCGGCGCCCCCTGGTTTCCATTCGCTGGGGGGGGGGGGGGGGGGCACGTGCCCCCCAGCCCCCCCCACCCCCCCCGGCCACCACGCCACTGCGGTCTACTCTGAGCACCGCAGATCATTCGCTGTGGCATCAAGTTCCGGCTTTTTGAGTGGTTTCACGACTGCTTGTTTGAATGCTTTTGGTACGATCGCAAATTGAAGACTTCTATTTTTTATATCAGTTATCACAGGGAGAAGGTCATCTGAGATTTCAATAAATTTCTAAGAATGGTGCGAATTCATGCTTTAAATTTCCCCAATTTTACAAAAATTTAAAAAAAAAAACTTTTAACATCCTCTTTAATTCAATGTCACATGTAGAGTTGTAGGGTTTTTACGACAGCATGACTTGATAACAACTCCGATACTTTCCAAAGATAACAAATCAAGTGATAGATAACAAATCAAGTGATAGATAACAAATCTGATTCATATCTCGATCACCCATCATGGCGACGTTTCGCCCTCTTCTCTGTGTAATTATTTATATTGGATTATTTGTTTGTAGTCGAACAGATCATGTGAAATATGACGGGTAAGGTGATTTCTTGTTACCCCATCTCATCCAATCATCCGTTTGATTGCCATCAACAAGGGCGTGGATTTAGGGGGGTCGAAAGGTTCTTGCCCCCCTCCTCCCCCCCTCCCCCCCCCCCCCCCGATAATTTGATTAGTAAAATAGATTTTTTGAAGAATCAAAATCTATCACATGAAAATCACAGTAGGAAGTCCCTATTATCAACTAAAAACCCGGAAATATCTGTCAGAATGCACGACATTGACGCCATCGGGGGGATGGTAATTTGACGTTTTTCTGAAGCTTTCAATTCCCACTTATGGTTGTGTTCATTGGGCATATAGAAGGCACCTAAAAGTAAATTTGATGGTGTAACTCCAAAATAAGCTCACAGGTCCATGACTGATCAGTCATTTATCAGTATATGATAACGGAATCATTGGAAACAGTATGGTACTAAACTTTTTCATGTTGGCTCAAAATAAGGCCAGCCCAACCATATGCCAAAATACCATTTTTATACGCCCACAAATATTTGAGCGTTTATTATAATCACCCTGTCGGTCTGTCCGTTCACATTTTGCTCATGGGCACTCTACAGGCTACACATCTTTACAGATTCTTTTGATTTTGTCAGTCAATGTCATTAATGTGAAGATGAGCACCGCAAGATACTATATTAAGAATTTATGATCGGATGACATGACAGGAAGAACATTCGTTCTTTAAGCCACTCACCTCCACTCTCAGAAGCGATCTGCGACCCTGCAACTACTGTCAAACTCTCCAGATGTTGATAGTTGTTCGAACTGTTTGTACAGAAAAATGTATTCACTGCTGTGGAAATCTCAGACCAAACTCTATGAAGACAAACCTCTGCCTAAAAAATGATATTTCGGCATATGGCCGTGGGCGGGCCTTATTTTGAGCCAACAAAGTTTGATACCATACTATTTCTAATGCCCCAAAGTACATTATCCCAAAAATCTATTTTATCACCTCCCCTTAGTAAGTCTTATGTTATTGAGTCCGAGAAATCCCTTACTGTTAACTGAATTCCCTTTTTGCTAGTACAAATGGTAGTTAAAAATTATAATGCATTGACGGTAATAGTGATTTTCAAGTTTACAATTCGCTCAAGTCGACTTGAACCAGTGGTTCCCAACCTGGGGGCCATGGCCCCACTATGGGGTGTTTTTCAGGGAGGCATGGCGCATGAGGATGTATATCATTTTTTCTCTAGACCAACCTTTATTTAACTATATTTTGCTGTGTAAGGTCTGTAGTTGCTTGTGGTCAAATGCATCTGACCTCATGATGATGAGTTGGCACAAGGCAACAACCCTTGCGCTATATTCCCTATTTTGCCCTAGTTTGGAATAGAACAGGGGCCATGGCTCTGGGAGTTTCGTGAATTTGGGCCACAGCTTGAAAAAGGTTGGGCACCACTGACTTAAACCATCGAAACCTTAAAGGGGAATGTTCAACATTTCCAAAGGTCGATTTGAGCTTTGAATATATGTAAACCGCCTCCAGAAGTACTAGAACTGCACACAAATTGCATATTCCTATCCATTCCCTACCTACCTAAACATTTATCTTACATTTTCTGTATTTGTGTTTTCTATCTACTATGGATTAGAATGGCTAAAAAATTCCAGGTTCTGAGACAAAAAATTTATTGGTCGAACAGTTAGTGAACATATCCCTTTAACAAAAATTCAAATTAAAGCTTTTGTTGCAATTTTGTCTTGGTCTTTCTCTGGGCTCTTATACATCGTATCACGAATACGGGTTTTTGAATGAAAGCACCACTACTCTCAGAAACTGCAAGTTGTAAGGTGAACCCGCGCTTCCATCACTGCTCCTTCTGCTTCAAAGATAAAAAAAAACTCAGTGGCTCTGTGACTCAGCTACAGTCACTTCATCTGTTAAATGTTTTCGATCCAGAGTAAAATCCAGGGTTATTTTAGTATCGCAAGTAAATAGGCTACAGAGAGTGACGGGTTGGGGTTCGGGTGGATTTTGATCTCTTTTAGATGTATGTTATGGTAAGATACCTGTATGTTTTTTTCTGGGTTTGGAGTCCATAGGCCTGATGAAAATGAAGTTTGACGTCTTGCTTTTCTGCACCTAAATGGGTTAATTGAAGACGGGCAAACGCCATGCAGGACAGCGGCATTAGCCTGCTCTTATTTTCGATTTCCAACTGTCGAGGGATCTTTAACGTGCGCAGCTTATAGCACACGGGACCTCGGTTAACATACGAAACTTCGCATCTTTCCTAGCTCCGTATGTGTCGCAGATAAAGACACGAACCTAATCACCAGCCATGACGCCAACGATATTCGTTGAACGATAAAGTATGCATCAAATTTAATATTAAAACGTCTATAGGATATCAATAAGTTCTTAAATGCTAAACATATTCCCAAATTTAACAGTGTGTATTTATTGAAGAAGCTGCAGAACAGAACTCGTTTTAATAGCGGAGGCGTTTTTGAGTTACGAGACTAGAAACCGGAAAGACAATTAAAGACATTTCGCACTATGTTCTGTTTTGCCGATGGAAATTGACGATAACTTCCAACTGACGCTACAGGCAGGCTAACGCACACCCAAAAACCATCAAGAAAGAATGTCAATATAGATGATATTTTATTCACAAGGTTTAATGGTAATAGGTAGTGGTAAATTAACTGTAAAGAATGACATCTTAGCCACGGCAAACAATTCTTAACAGTCTTTTGAAGAACAACGATTCGAGTGAAAAGTTCCACGTGCTCAGTTGTAAAATTATGCTTATGATAATAAAATACTTATAAAATTTGTTGTTTAAATGTATACTAATGACAGTAATATGCATATGGGATTAAAATAAATGCCAAATAAAAAACTAATTTAGTTGGGTCAACTCTAGGGTTTGCAGCATTCCCGGATATCTCATTCCCGGGAATGGGAATGAAATTTATGCTATTCCCGGGATTCCCGGGAATCCCGGGAATCAATTTCAACATATAAGAGCTAGTCAAACTAGCAACCGTTACAAAAATATAGGACATAATAGCCAAAGCTATCTATGTAGTTTCATATCAAATTTTATTTCATATAATTCGCAATATTTAAGAACAACTTTTGAACCCAAAATACCTCTATGCAAATAGGTTTTAGTATTGATTAGTGGCGGTGGAAGTGGATTATGTTACCTACGAATCTAACCAAAGTAGTGGGAAATAGGTTACTAGGCGGACAGTTTTACTATGTTGTGGGTATGGCGGCAAATCATCTTTGATCTTTTATGTGTGTCCATAAAATTAGCATAATAGGTGTAGAAATCCCATAAAACAGACAGTTTATAACCGTAAAATTGGTGTTGTTTTCTCGTTTTAGTAATACAAATATTAATAACGGTAATAAAGGTGTATAAATCTCGTTAAAAACTGTATGTGGTTTGAGTGAATTTCGATTCCAAAATATTTCAGAATGATCGATGTTTATTGATAATAAAAGTGTTTAAATCTCGTAAAACTAAAGATGACCATAGTTAGTTAATCGAAGGTTTATAAGATTATTATTTCTTATTCAGTTTTAATTTAGGAAGAGTATTTCCGTATTGAGAGGATTATATATAACCCATATGCAATTAGTGTAATTTTCTCTACTGTAGGGGTTGCATGTGTGTGCCTTGTTTGAGAGAAATTATCATTATCTACATTTTCGTTTCCATCTTTCGATAGCACTGAATGTAAGACAGGAGGTAAATGCAAAAGAATTACAACGCACCTTTAAACTTAAGATACACACATAATCCTATTCATATAAAAGTACAATCAATACTAATCAAAATAATCACCGAATCAAAATAATAAGACCTTAATCAGTTTGATATATATTTATTTAAAAGTACACATTAAAATCAACATATATATACATTATGAGAAGAGCTAGCATATTAATTTCAAATTGGAGTCGTATCCTATTCGATCTTCTAAGTACTGCTCGGTATTCTTCGGTGTTGAGGTGAAACTTCCGATAAATAGCACTAGATGTTGAAAAAGGACAAAAATATATGAAATTAAAAAATATGTAGAATGGGACAAATTAAATATTAACAATACTAATCATCTTTCCCTCTACAACTCTTCAGACTGATCGTTCTGTGTATCTATATCGTAATATTAGAGTTTCGAGTTCTGCACATTTGTGTAGTAAATCTTCTAGAGATAATTATTAAGATGATGACAACTAATGTCAGTTCCAATAACCCAATACATTTCCACACTAACTTTACCGTTTATATTTTTCGTGTCAGATACCACAGTTGTAGGAGCAGCTGTAGTGGGCGATATAGATGTACATGTATATGATGATAATGATGTTAAAGTTGTTGACGGTGAAATGAAAGATGTTGACGTTGATAATATGGAAATCTAAAAAAGATATAATGAATCAATCTTCACAAAATAAAACAATAATTCACAGTTAGGATATAAAAGATATTGCACAATTTTTGACCAAAGTTAAAGCATGAGTCCCCTGAAGATGAACTATCAAAAAAGAAACTTTCAAATCGTGTATTCCAAATGGTACAAATATCCAGAGGAGGTAGAAAAGCAAGAAATTTAAAATTTAAGCTCGCAATCTTCAAATCAATCTTCAAATAAACGATTCATATTTTCAGTTTCAATACAAACATAGTATAAGCTAACGGCAATCGTAAAACACCTAAATTTCGCAACACATGATATTTTCTATGGAACACATTGTTATTCTTTATCTAATATATTGCTTATCTGTTCATAAATTCTACCAGTTATTCTAACACTTATTTCTTGATCACATTTAACATCTCTACAATTAATGGATGTGTGTATAATATTAATTTATTTAATCACAGTAATAATAATCAATAACTCAAACATTTCGATGTACATTCCTATATATTACATTCTTGTAAACATTATATCCCAACTACCTATAAATGTTATAACAATAGTATAGCTTTCTCTAACATCTTCAACTCCAAACAGTGCAACCAACTTAACAAATTATGTCACTTTATTAATATTATTGTAAGATATTTTCGATCCCCACCATCAATCTAATTATTAAAATATATTTTAATTTGTCCATGATATTTTTACTATTTTTATTTCTATAATTCAAATAAGTATTCTTTAAATTTCAAATCAAAAATAGTTATATTTGTACATTGTCCAACATTTTCGTTAATAAAGGTAATAAAGGTGTATAAATCTCGTTAAAAACTGTATGCGGTTTGTGTATGTGGTTTGAATTTTAAAATATTTAAGAATGATTAATGTTTATTGATAATAAAAGTGTTAATATCTCGTAAAACTGAAGATGACAATAGTTAGTTCTCTGCCTTTAAACTTGATATACACACAGAACTCTATTCATATAAAAATAGATTCAAAGTTGATCAGCGAGTTGAAATAATAAGAGTTTAATTGAATTGATACATATTTATTTAGAAGCATACATTGAAATGAACATTTATACATTAGAAGGAAAACTAATATCTTAATCTATCAGGTTGACGCCGTGCCCTATTGGATCTTCTTGGTACTCCTTGGTATTCTTCGGTGTTTAGGTGGAGCTTGAAAGTGCTTAATTAGTTTGATATATATTTATTCCGAAGTAACATTAAAATAACCGCTATTATTATATATCTATAATTCAAATCTATATTATCTATACTTTAAATCTATATCAATATTTCAAATCTATTTCTATATTCAAATCTATATCTATAAGCCTACTTCAAATCTATATTTTATTTCAAATCTATATTTGTATTTCAAATTTATATTATATTTCAAATCTATATTTATATTTCGAATCTACATTCTTTATATTTCAAATCTATATCTTTATTTCAAATCTATATCTATATTTCAAATCTATATTTGTATTTCAAATCTATATCTATATTTCAAATCTATATTTGTCTTTCAAATCTATATTATTTAAATTTCAAAACTATATTATTTACTTTTCAAAATTATATTATTTATATCTGTATATTTAATTTAATTGTTTATTTTCTTTAATATGTATGTCATATCGTTGATATTTTTGTATTTCCTGTAGCAGCATGTCTTTTGCTGTAAAAGAATTAAGTTACGACACCTGATAATGACAATGTAAATTGTTGAAACGGTGTGTAATTGTTTATAGCATATAAAACCAAGGAGTAGTATACCATAATACAGTGAAAACCCTGAAGACCACACACCCTGAAGTAGCATACCATGATATTGTGTTCTGTTATTTATGTGAACTCTACACCTACAAAGGATTATTATCTCTAATATCATATCATCATATTGTTGTCGTCAATAAATTACACTGGACTGATACAATATAATTCAACAAACATTGTGTTATGTTGTATGAAAAATATTTAGTCTGTAAATTTAGTTCCAGTTTTAGAACTTATCAATAAATTACACTGGACTGATACAATATAATTCAACAAACATTGTGTTATGTTGTATGAAAATATTTAGTCTGTAAATTTAGTTCCAGTTTTAGAACTTATCAATAAATTACACTGGACTGATACAATATAATTCAACAAACATTGTGTTATGTTGTATGAAAAATATTTAGTCTGTAAATTTAGTTCCAGTTTTAGAACTTATCAATAAATTACACTGGACTGATACAATATAATTCAACAAACATTGTGTTATATTGTATGAAAATATTTAGAATGTAAATTTAGTTTCAGTTTTAGAACTTATCAATAAATTACACTGGACTGATACAATATAATTCAACAAACATTGTGTTATGTTGTATGAAAATATTTAGTCTGTAAATTTAGTTCCAGTTTTAGAACTTATCAATAAATTACACTGGACTGATACAATATAATTCAACAAACATTGTGATTTGTTGCATGAAAAATATTTAGTCTGTAAATTTAGTTCCAGTTTTAGATCTTATCAATAAATACACTGGACTGATACAATATAATTCAACAAACATTGTGATTTGTTGTATGAAAAATATTTAGTCTGTAAATTTAGTTCCAGTTTTAGAACTTATCAATAAATTACACTGGACTGATACAATATAATTCAACAAACATTGTGTTATGTTGTATGAAAAATATTTAGTCTGTAAATTTAGTTCCAGTTTTAGAACTTATCAATAAATTACACTGGACTGATACAATATAATTCAAAAAACATTGTGATTTGTTGTATGAAAAATATTTAGTCTGTAAATTTAGTTCCAGTTTTAGAACTTATCAATAAATTACACTGGACTGATACAATATAATTCAACAAACATTGTGTTATGTTGTATGAAAAATATTTAGTCTGTAAATTTAGTTCCAGTTTTGGAAGTTATCAATAAATTACACTGGACTGATACAATATAATTCAACAAACATTGTGTTATGTTGTATGAAAAATATTTAGTCTGTAAATTTAGTTCCAGTTTTAGAACTTATCAATAAATTACACTGGACTGATACAATATAATTCAAAAAACATTGTGATTTGTTGTATGAAAAATATTTAGTCTGTAAATTTAGTTCCAGTTTTAGAACTTATCAATAAATTACACTGGACTGATACAATATAATTCAACAAACATTGTGTTATGTTGTATGAAAAATATTTAGTCTGTAAATTTAGTTCCAGTTTTGGAAGTTATCAATAAATTACACTGGACTGATACAATATAATTCAACAAACATTGTGTTATGTTGTATGAAAAATATTTAGTCTGTAAATTTAGTTCCAGTTTTAGAACTTATCAATAAATTACACTGGACTGATACAATATAATTCAACAAACATTGTGTTATGTTGTATGAAAAATATTTAGTCTGTAAATTTAGTTCCAGTTTTAGAACTTATCAATAAATTACACTGGACTGATACAATATAATTCAACAAACATTGTGTTATATTGTATGAAAATATTTAGAATGTAAATTTAGTTTCAGTTTTAGACTTATCAATACCTATAAACACATTTTGGTATTAGGCAATACATTGGTGGTAGCTAATGAATTTTTCATGAAGAATCGAAATATTATTTAATCATTAATTCATATTTATCTTAGAGTTTGATTAAGAAGACAAACATGAATATATTTGTAGACATTAACCTAAAATCTTAATACTGTTGACCCCCAAAACTCCAAATTGAATATAAGCGGTAACAAAAAATCTTTAAATGTTGTGGATATAAATATTATTATTATTATTACTGAATGTAAGCTCTAATATTCAGTAATTTTGTAATTTATGATACAGGCCTCATGTATTCGACTCCTGATTCAAGGATTTAGTTTAAAAGTTTTATTTGCATCATATAAAATATCGATGTTGATACAAAAAAAAAAATTACCTATTCTTCATAATTTTAGCATTCAGTTGTTAATTCTAAATCACATTAAATGTGTTAGAAAAGCAGATAAAATATTTATTCAAGAAATGGTGCGAAAATAGGAAAGTACACCCGGAAATTTAATTGTCAACATTGAGACCAATTGTTTTCCAGACTTCAAAAGTTAAAACTACACGAAAAGAAGCCTTGCTGGAAGAAAACTATTTTTAACTATCCAGGTGGATATTATTCATCCCCCCAAGACTCTGTTCGATCGTCTCAAAGATATTGCAGATATCGATGTTTCTACGGACAACCAGTGTTACGAACGGTTTGTGATGTTTGATTTTGAAGCATTGTTATTGGAAGTATTAGCAAAAAAGCGAAACGATTGAAGTCTTCTTTTCTCTCGGGGCGCACTATATCTGATATACTGTTTCCAGCTATTGCTAAATACAGACTATCCGTATCCATTTGTAGACATTCAAAATCGGATCGATCAGTGAACACGTCTAAGAAATCATAATAAAACTGTAACATTCGTAATTTAGCGTACTGCATAGATATATTTAAGGATGTCATTTCCGTTAGCGGTATCGCAAGAAAACTTCTCTTTTGAACGGCTAAAGAAAAGGGTTTAGTAAAAGGGAGGTAACAGGTACGAAAGAACAGTGCAGAGAGGTGAGGACGTAGAGGACGCCCCCCCCCCCTCCCCCCGAAGGGGGAGGGAGAGGTTAAAAAGGGGGGGGGGGGCGTCCTCTACGTCCTCACCTCTCTGCACTGTTCTTTCGTACCTGTTACCTCCCTTTTACTAAACCCTTTTCTTTAGCCGTTCAAAAGAGAAGTTTTCTTGCGATACCGCTAACGGAAATGACATCCTTAAATATATCTATGCAGTACGCTAAATTACGAATGTTACAGTTTTATTATGATTTCTTAGACGTGTTCACTGATCGATCCGATTTTGAATGTCTACAAATGGATACGGATAGTCTGTATTTAGCAATAGCTGGAAACAGTATATCAGATATAGTGCGCCCCGAGAGAAAAGAAGACTTCAATCGTTTCGCTTTTTTGCTAATACTTCCAATAACAATGCTTCAAAATCAAACATCACAAACCGTTCGTAACACTGGTTGTCCGTAGAAACATCGATATCTGCAATATCTTTGAGACGATCGAACAGAGTCTTGGGGGGATGAATAATATCCACCTGGATAGTTAAAAATAGTTTTCTTCCAGCAAGGCTTCTTTTCGTGTAGTTTTAACTTTTGAAGTCTGGAAAACAATTGGTCTCAATGTTGACAATTAAATTTCCGGGTGTACTTTCCTATTTTCGCACCATTTCTTGAATAAATATTTTATCTGCTTTTCTAACACATTTAATGTGATTTAGAATTAACAACTGAATGCTAAAATTATGAAGAATAGGTAATTTTTTTTTTTGTATCAACATCGATATTTTATATGATGCAAATAAAACTTTTAAACTAAATCCTTGAATCAGGAGTCGAATACATGAGGCCTGTATCATAAATTACAAAATTACTGAATATTAGAGCTTACATTCAGTAATAATAATAATAATATTTATATCCACAACATTTAAAGATTTTTTGTTACCGCTTATATTCAATTTGGAGTTTTGGGGGTCAACAGTATTAAGATTTTAGGTTAATGTCTACAAATATATTCATGTTTGTCTTCTTAATCAAACTCTAAGATAAATATGAATTAATGATTAAATAATATTTCGATTCTTCATGAAAAATTCATTAGCTACCACCAATGTATTGCCTAATACCAAACCAATGTGTTTATAGGTATTGATAAGTCTAAAACTGAAACTAAATTTACATTCTAAATATTTTCATACAATATAACACAATGTTTGTTGAATTATATTGTATCAGTCCAGTGTAATTTATTGATAAGTTCTAAAACTGGAACTAAATTTACAGACTAAATATTTTTCATACAACATAACACAATGTTTGTTGAATTATATTGTATCAGTCCAGTGTAATTTATTGATAAGTTCTAAAACTGGAACTAAATTTACAGACTAAATATTTTTCATACAACATAACACAATGTTTGTTGAATTATATTGTATCAGTCCAGTGTAATTTATTGATAACTTCCAAAACTGGAACTAAATTTACAGACTAAATATTTTTCATACAACATAACACAATGTTTGTTGAATTATATTGTATCAGTCCAGTGTAATTTATTGATAAGTTCTAAAACTGGAACTAAATTTACAGACTAAATATTTTTCATACAACAAATCACAATGTTTTTTGAATTATATTGTATCAGTCCAGTGTAATTTATTGATAAGTTCTAAAACTGGAACTAAATTTACAGACTAAATATTTTTCATACAACATAACACAATGTTTGTTGAATTATATTGTATCAGTCCAGTGTAATTTATTGATAACTTCCAAAACTGGAACTAAATTTACAGACTAAATATTTTTCATACAACATAACACAATGTTTGTTGAATTATATTGTATCAGTCCAGTGTAATTTATTGATAAGTTCTAAAACTGGAACTAAATTTACAGACTAAATATTTTTCATACAACAAATCACAATGTTTTTTGAATTATATTGTATCAGTCCAGTGTAATTTATTGATAAGTTCTAAAACTGGAACTAAATTTACAGACTAAATATTTTTCATACAACATAACACAATGTTTGTTGAATTATATTGTATCAGTCCAGTGTAATTTATTGATAAGTTCTAAAACTGGAACTAAATTTACAGACTAAATATTTTTCATACAACAAATCACAATGTTTGTTGAATTATATTGTATCAGTCCAGTGTATTTATTGATAAGATCTAAAACTGGAACTAAATTTACAGACTAAATATTTTTCATGCAACAAATCACAATGTTTGTTGAATTATATTGTATCAGTCCAGTGTAATTTATTGATAAGTTCTAAAACTGGAACTAAATTTACAGACTAAATATTTTCATACAACATAACACAATGTTTGTTGAATTATATTGTATCAGTCCAGTGTAATTTATTGATAAGTTCTAAAACTGAAACTAAATTTACATTCTAAATATTTTCATACAATATAACACAATGTTTGTTGAATTATATTGTATCAGTCCAGTGTAATTTATTGATAAGTTCTAAAACTGGAACTAAATTTACAGACTAAATATTTTTCATACAACATAACACAATGTTTGTTGAATTATATTGTATCAGTCCAGTGTAATTTATTGATAAGTTCTAAAACTGGAACTAAATTTACAGACTAAATATTTTCATACAACATAACACAATGTTTGTTGAATTATATTGTATCAGTCCAGTGTAATTTATTGATAAGTTCTAAAACTGGAACTAAATTTACAGACTAAATATTTTTCATACAACATAACACAATGTTTGTTGAATTATATTGTATCAGTCCAGTGTAATTTATTGACGACAACAATATGATGATATGATATTAGAGATAATAATCCTTTGTAGGTGTAGAGTTCACATAAATAACAGAACACAATATCATGGTATGCTACTTCAGGGTGTGTGGTCTTCAGGGTTTTAACTGTATTATGGTATACTACTCCTTGGTTTTATATGCTATAAACAATTACACACCGTTTCAACAATTTACATTGTCATTATCAGGTGTCGTAACTTAATTCTTTTACAGCAAAAGACATGCTGCTACAGGAAATACAAAAATATCAACGATATGACATACATATTAAAGAAAATAAACAATTAAATTAAATATACAGATACAAATAATATAATTTTGAAAAGTAAATAATATAGTTTTGAAATTTAAATAATATAGATTTGAAAGACAAATATAGATTTGAAATATAGATATAGATTTGAAATACAAATATAGATTTGAAATATAGATATAGATTTGAAATAAAGATATAGATTTGAAATATAAAGAATGTAGATTCGAAATATAAATATAGATTTGAAATATAATATAAATTTGAAATACAAATATAGATTTGAAATAAAATATAGATTTGAAGTAGGCTTATAGATATAGATTTGAATATAGAAATAGATTTGAAATATTGATATAGATTTAAAGTATAGATAATATAGATTTGAATTATAGATATATAATAATAGCGGTTATTTTAATGTTACTTCGGAATAAATATATATCAAACTAATTAAGCACTTTCAAGCTCCACCTAAACACCGAAGAATACCAAGGAGTACCAAGAAGATCCAATAGGGCACGGCGTCAACCTGATAGATTAAGATATTAGTTTTCCTTCTAATGTATAAATGTTCATTTCAATGTATGCTTCTAAATAAATATGTATCAATTCAATTAAACTCTTATTATTTCAACTCGCTGATCAACTTTGAATCTATTTTTATATGAATAGAGTTCTGTGTGTATATCAAGTTTAAAGGCAGAGAACTAACTATTGTCATCTTCAGTTTTACGAGATATTAACACTTTTATTATCAATAAACATTAATCATTCTTAAATATTTTAAAATTCAAACCACATACACAAACCGCATACAGTTTTTAACGAGATTTATACACCTTTATTACCTTTATTAACGAAAATGTTGGACAATGTACAAATATAACTATTTTTGATTTGAAATTTAAAGAATACTTATTTGAATTATAGAAATAAAAATAGTAAAAATATCATGGACAAATTAAAATATATTTTAATAATTAGATTGATGGTGGGGATCGAAAATATCTTACAATAATATTAATAAAGTGACATAATTTGTTAAGTTGGTTGCACTGTTTGGAGTTGAAGATGTTAGAGAAAGCTATACTATTGTTATAACATTTATAGGTAGTTGGGATATAATGTTTACAAGAATGTAATATATAGGAATGTACATCGAAATGTTTGAGTTATTGATTATTATTACTGTGATTAAATAAATTAATATTATACACACATCCATTAATTGTAGAGATGTTAAATGTGATCAAGAAATAAGTGTTAGAATAACTGGTAGAATTTATGAACAGATAAGCAATATATTTGATAAAGAATAACAATGTGTTCCATAGAAAATATCATGTGTTGCGAAATTTAGGTGTTTTACGATTGCCGTTAGCTTATACTATGTTTGTATTGAAACTGAAAATATGAATCGTTTATTTGAAGATTGATTTGAAGATTGCGAGCTTAAATTTTAAATTTCTTGCTTTTCTACCTCCTCTGGATATTTGTACCATTTGGAATACACGATTTGAAAGTTTCTTTTTTGATAGTTCATCTTCAGGGGACTCATGCTTTAACTTTGGTCAAAAATTGTGCAATATCTTTTATATCCTAACTGTGAATTATTGTTTTATTTTGTGAAGATTGATTCATTATATCTTTTTTAGATTTGCATATTATCAATGTCAACATCTTTCATTTCACCGTCAACAACTTTAACATCATTATCATCATATACATCTATATCGTCCACTACAGCTGCTCCTACAACTGTGGTATCTGACACGAAAAATATAAACGGTAAAGTTAGTGTGGAAATGTATTGGGTTATTGGAACTGACATTAGTTGTCATCATCTTAATAATTATCTCTAGAAGATTTACTACACAAATGTGCAGAACTCGAAACTCTAATATTACGATATAGATACACAGAACGATCAGTCTGAAGAGTTGTAGAGGGAAAGATGATTAGTATTGTTAATATTTAATTTGTCCCATTCTACATATTTTTTAATTTCATATATTTTTGTCCTTTTTCAACATCTAGTGCTATTTATCTGAAGTTTCACCTCAACACCGAAGAATACCGAGCAGCACTTAGAAGATCGAATAGGATACGACTCCAATTTGAAATTAATATGCTAGCTCTTCTCATAATGTATATATATGTTGATTTTAATGTGTACTTCTAAATAAATATATATCAAACTGATTAAGGTCTTATTATTTTGATTCGGTGATTATTTTGATTAGTATTGATTGTACTTTTATATGAATAGGATTATGTGTGTATCTTAAGTTTAAAGGTGCGTTGTAATTCTTTTGCATTTACCTCCTGTCTTACATTCAGTGCTATCGAAAGATGGAAACGAAAATGTAGATAATGATAATTTCTCTCAAACAAGGCACACACATGCAACCCCTACAGTAGAGAAAATTACACTAATTGCATATGGGTTATATATAATCCTCTCAATACGGAAATACTCTTCCTAAATTAAAACTGAATAAGAAATAATAATCTTATAAACCTTCGATTAACTAACTATGGTCATCTTTAGTTTTACGAGATTTAAACACTTTTATAATCAATAAACATCGATCATTCTGAAATATTTTGGAATCGAAATTCACTCAAACCACATACAGTTTTTAACGAGATTTATACACCTTTATTACCGTTATTAATATTTGTATTACTAAAACGAGAAAACAACACCAATTTTACGGTTATAAACTGTCTGTTTTATGGGATTTCTACACCTATTATGCTAATTTTATGGACACACATAAAAGATCAAAGATGATTTGCCGCCATACCCACAACATAGTAAAACTGTCCGCCTAGTAACCTATTTCCCACTACTAACCAATGTTTTAGGAAGACCAACGCGCACAATGATTTCACCCCTAGGCGAGAGCAAAATTGTCTGTAACAGAAAACCTTTTTCCGCTGCGACTGATTACGGATTGATTGACTTCAGATCATTATGTATAAATTCCAGATTCTATGTCAAAGTCTTTAGGCCTATCTGCTCAAATGACCTAAATTCCCAAATGAAAGTGATAATACATGTATTCTCTTTCTGACATTACTTGAGTTCCTCGTCGATAGTTTTTATAAGTTTTTTTTTCCAAAGAAATTTCAACAGATGTCTCGGGTATCACCACCATCACTGCCGTCATTAGGCTCTGAGGCTTGGATGGAGGAAATTTTGGTGATTTGTATCCCTCCAGGTGACAGAATTTACCACTGTCAATGGTGAAATAAACGTGAACAAAATCTATGTTCCCATTCCCGGGAATGGAGTGCTGTTCCCGGGAATGAGTACTCGCCAGAAACTCCGGGAATCCCGGGAATTCCCGGGAACGGGAATCCCGGGTACAAACCCTAGTCAACTCTAATGACAACACGAATGCAGCGAGTGTTACAGGCGACTTGTAAATCGAGTTATTTACTATAAAGAGTAAGGTGCGCTATAGATATCACTTTTAGGAATGTTTTTAAAATTAAAGAATAAATGTTTGTAAAACAGCACACTCCCCACTTAAAAGTTAATAACTTTTACTATCAAATTAATTTCCGGGACGGAACAGGAATACAAGTTCTGTAGTTGGTCGTAGAAATCGTTTTCTTCTAATGTTGAGCTGTTTTGATCCTGGTTGATCATCTTCACAGGTTTCTACTTCTGCTTGACGAACGACACCATCAGGGCTGGGTTGAACTTTAATGATGCGTCCTTTAGGCCAAAGTCCTCTTACAGCATCCTTCTCGTGGATCAGTACAATGTCGTTGACTGCCAAGTTCTGACTAATTTTATTCCATTTGCGTCGAGGTTGTTGACTCTGGAGGTATTCTTTGCGCCATCGTAACCAGAATTGATCAGCTAAATATTGGACTCTTCTCCAGCGGCGTTGACAATATAAATCTGGTTTATCAAATATTCCAGGAACAGTTGTGTATGGACGGGATTTCATGGTGAGAATGTTCGCTGGAGATAGCGGCATGGGGTTGTTACTATCATCTGATGGTACAGCAGAGAGGGGTCTTGAGTTGACTATTGCTGCAGCTTCAGACATAAGGGTGACAAGCAAATCATGGGTCAGTTGAGGTTTACCAAGTTCAAGTAACATGCCTTCCAGGACACGCCGTACAGTACCAATCTGGCGCTCCCATATTCCACCAAAGTGAGAAGCATGTGGAGGGTTCCATAGCCATTGGCACTCACGTTCTAGAAGAAACTTCTTTACATGGTTGTTGTCGATTTCTTTGAGAGCTTCTTTTAATTCGTTACATGCTCCCACAAAATTTGTACCACAATCAGACCGTAAGATGGAGACTGGACCTCTGATTGAGAAAAAGCGTCGTAGAGCATTGATGAATGCGGAAGTATCCATGGAGTCGACGACTTCTATATGGATGGCTCGACTATATAGACAGGTGAAGATAATCCCCCATCGTTTACTATTGACAGATCCACTACGAGTCTTCCTGGTTGATATCTCCCATGGACCGAAGGCATCCATTCCTACATTGGTGAAGGGAGGAGTCTGTTGAAGTCTGTCTTCAGGAAGATCAGCCATTTTGGGTGCTTTTGTAGGTTGACGTAGTAGTTTACAGCGGATACAATTTCGAATTAGAGAATTTACGACATCAGAACCGCCTAAGATCCAAAACCCTGCCTGACGTATGGCACCATGGGTTATAGATCTACCTTGGTGATGAATTCTCTCGTGGTAGTGGAGTGACACAAGGTGTGTAACATGGTTGTTCTTTTGGTAAGATTACTGGATGTTTCTCTGGAATTGACAGAGTAGATTGGCTAAGACGACCACCGACACTGATGAGATCTTCGTGAACAAATGGGTCTAAGTTGTAGAGACGAGATCCTCTCAACTGTCTTTTGGCGTTTGGTGATTGGTCTACCAATATCTTCAATTCGTTAGGGAAGGTTTCTTGTTGAACATGCTTCAAAATAACCAGTTCGGATTCCAATAGGACATGACTGGTGATCTCAGATGATACATCGGATTTCTTCTGACGAATTAAGATTTTGAGACGGGCAATAGATTTAATGAGGCGAGTCCAGTTACCAAAATATTTGAAGTACTCGCAGAGTGAACAAGAAGGGTCTTTGTCGTTGTCGATCCTGGTAACGCAGGCTTTGACATCTCAAACTTCTTGGTCTTCGTGGTTGAGGTTGAATGAGTTGAATTGTATGTCTGTTCCAGATGCTAGGAAATCTGGGCCCTTTAACCATAATGTATTCATGAGATTAGATGCAGAACATCCTCGTGTTGCAATGTCTGCAGGATTTGATTCAGATTCGATATATCTCCATGACGTAGGTGAGGTGAGGCTTCGAATAAGTTCTACTCGGTTGGCGACATATACATAAAATCTTCTGGAATCTGGAATCTGTATAGTAGTGTGTACTTTCGATATCATACTCCAACTCTGTTAAAGTCTGTTTGACGGTTGTGACAAGTAGTACTGCTGCGCACAGTTCCATTCTAGGAATTGACAAATGTTTTTGAGGTTTAACCTTAGCCGATCCTTTGACGAAAGAGGTGTGTATCTGACCATCGGTGTTGATGAGTCGCAGGTATAAAACTGCACCAAGAGCATCTTTACTTGCGTCAGAAAAGGCATGGACTTCAATTTTAGAGATTTGTCCAAAATCTTGGGAATGGAAACATCTTTGTACTTCAATCTCTGTGAGAGACGGTAGGCCAGAATGCCATTTATACCATTCAGTTTCCAGTTCAGCAGGTAAAGGATCCAAGTGGATCTCCTTAGAGTTGCCAAGTTGTATCAGGTTCTGGAGAATCTTCTTACCAACAATAGTGAAAGGTGCAAGGAAACCAAAAGGATCATAGAGTGAGTTGATGACTGACAAAACTCCTCTTCGTGTGTATGGTTTATCCTTGTTGACGATTTTGAAGGTGAAAACGTCCTTGTCCAAGTTCCACTGTACTCCAAGTGTACGTTGACATGGTAGTTGATCGTTTGATAGATCCAAATCAGCAAGTCCCTTGGCTAGGTCTTGTTGCGGAAAAGCTTTCATCACATCTGGATAGTTGGAGACGACTTTGTGAAGGCGTAGTTTAGAGTCTAACAACATTTCTTGGGCTGATTTCAGTAAGGCAATGGCATCTTCTGTTGACTTACAAGAATAGACTCCATCGTCGACATAAAAGTCCTCGTTAACGAATTTTCGTGTAGTTTCACCATACTTGTTTGATGGGTCTTCAGCTGCCTTACGTAATCCATAAGTGGCTATAGCAGGACTGGGACCATTTCCAAAAAGGTGTACATTCATCCGGTATTCTACAATTGAGGAATCAGGAGTGTCATCTTCAAACCATAGGAATCTGAGGAAGTTTCTGTGGGTTTCGTTAACATAAAAGCTGTGAAACATTTGTTCGATGTCACACATTATTGCGACATTGTGCTGGCGAAATCTTAAAAGACGTCCAAACAGCTTATTCATCAAGTCTGGACCTTGAAGTAGTTCTTGGTTCAGAGATGTACCTTCGTGTTCAGCTGAAGAGTCGAAGACTATTCGAACTTGGGTAGGCTTTTGAGGATGGTATACGGCAAAGTGAGGTAGATACCATTTCTTACCAGGTTCGGTGGCAAGTTCCGATTTCGGGATACGAGATGCGTGACCTCTTTTGAGTATTTTATCCATAAACTCAAAATAGTCTTTCTTAAGTTGTGGATTTTTTGAAAAGTTCTTCTGTAAACTCTTGAATCGTCTTTCTGCTTGGATACGATTATCTGGCATCAAAACTTCTTGATTGCGAAAGGGTAGAGGAGCTAGTTGATATGAAAGCTGTTCTCCATGCATTCTAAAATTTTCTGTCTTCGGGTGATGTTCCGATTTCAGAATCTTTCTCTGTCGTAAGAAATTCGTTGTTGGCGATTTTCGACAAAATTTCTTCTTGAGTCCGTTTTATGGATGAAGCCGATACGTCGGGTTCTTCGTGACCTCTGTTGACTTCAAAGTGTTCTTTACATCTAATTTCGTTTTGACACTGGACGTAACCATGTTGTAGTCCAGTATGTGTCCGTCGTGAGTTGACGTGTACTCTGCCTCCATGTCTATCTAGACAGAGTTCTCCGGAAACTGTCCAACCAAGATCCATTAATTGTGCCCAGGGTGCTCCTACAGGACCGTTGATGAAGTCTCTAACTTTGAGGAGTTCTGGAGCGTCTCTACCAATTAACAGATGGATACCAGTAGTTTCTTCAAAAGGTGGTAACGAGTTTGCTATAGAAGCAATGTGTGGAACGTGTGTTATCATTTCTGGTGTAGGAATTTCATTCTTGTCTGCTGGAATGTTGGCTGATTCGATTACAGTTGGAAGATTAAACGTTGTACCATCCAATGAGCGAATACCAAGATTGAAGCCTCGTCTTCCGGAACAGACTTTCTTCCCATGACACGTCTCAAGCGTGTAAGGTTGGTTTTGACCTGTGATATGTAGGTTGTCCATAAGAGTTCTTGTACCAAGAGTATGGTTCGATTGTTCATCGAGATTGATGTAGCTTCTAAATTTGATATCAGGATCATCTCTATCAAATACTTCAGCCAATACTATTTTACCACAGGACTTGCCTTTAACATCGTGACTTCCACATATCTGCATACAGGCGGATTCTACCTTCTCCCCACTTTGACTTGATGCAGAGGTGTTTGTGTTAGAGGTTGCAGATTCGGTATTTATATCTTGATGAAGCAACGTTAAGTGACGTCGTCCACAGGTGGTACATTTTACATCAGCTTTACAAAATTTGGAAAAGTGTTTCTTGACGAGCATATGTTAGCTTCTCGTACAATCTTCTGTCTTTCTGTCACGGGTTTTTCAGCAAACAGACGACAATCGACTAGGGTGTGTGGTTTCTTAGCATCGGGATGAAGTGTGCAGTATACTATCTCTTCGTCAGACGGTCTAGAATTTGACTCGTGTTTGATTTCTGTCTTAAGCGTTCTAGTATAATTGGCTCTGTGGTTTGCTCCAGTAGTAGTTTTATATTTCGGTGACTTTGCTGAAGTCTCAATATCCACAGAAGGTATTCTTACAATAGCAGGGTGATTCTTCTTCAAAGCTATGTTGTGCACGACTTCAACAAACATGTGAAATGGTGGATAATCATCTTTGTTTCTCCCAACCATGTGTTTTGTGATTTTTGACTCCCATTTATCTCTAATGGTTCTAGGAACTTTCTCCACCAGTGTTTTCATGTAGTAAGACGAGTTTAAGATGGAAAGACCTTTCAAATAAGGAATCTGTGTGTTAACATCTTCACATACATCATGAAAGTGTTGAAAGGCTTCTCTGTCATCACTCTTGAATTCAGCAGCTTTCTGTAGATTTTTAAGGAGAGCATTTGTTATTTCGACACTGTGACCAAATCTTTCTTCTAGGGACTTCCATAGGTCTTGTACTTTAGCTTGTGCATTAGGATGAACTCGGCGACGAAATGTGTTAACGAGATCTCTGGGTTTAGCAGATGTGTAGCGTAGTAAATAAGTGAGTTCTTGATCAGGTGTAGCATCGACATCGTTAATCATGGCTCTAAAGGAAGACTTCCATGGTAGAAACAAAGCAGCATCTCCTGCGAAAACGTCTGGTTCACATTTAGGTAGTGATTGTTTTGCCAAGGAGGCTATCAGTTGTTTGTTCGTCTCTTGTTGCATGTTGATCAAGGACTGTGAGAAAGTGTTGTTCTGAGCAGTGTTGTCTGGATATTGGTGTGTGAAAATAGGATCATTTCCAGCGAAACCATTAGTGAACGTTGACTTTTGGTTGATGTCGTAGTATTCCTGTTTGTCAGCTCTAGTTTTGGGTTTGACATCTTGTTCATCGTGTTCAAGTTTAGGATTTACAAATGAAGGAAATTCATTCTTAACATCTTTGTTTATCCATTCTTGTGTGAGTTTTCTTCGATCAGGTGGATCAGGCAAATCAGGCAAACTATACTGTCCATCTTCGTTCTCATAAACTTTAGCAGCGGCTTCTGCCATCTTCAGATCTCTTTGGCCCTTTATTCGGTCAAGTTCTGCAGCTTGTAATGACCTCTTTTGATCTAGTTCGATATTTTGACGAGCTATTTCAGCCTTTTGATATTCTATTTCAGCTGTCTTCTGACGAATAACTTCTTCATATTCTTGCTTAGCTTTCTCTTCAGCTAGTCTTGCTCTAGCTTCCAATCGTCGGGCTGAACTTGATATAGAAGATACGTGCGAAGTTTGATCGCGAGGTATGGGTTGAAGGATGGGTATATTTGCTGAAGATAAGGCACCATTAGCCAACTTTAACCATTTATCAGCAGTCGATAGGAGAGACTGTCTCTCGCTAGAGTCAACGTCGTGTTGCGAAAATATTTGTTTTAATTCAGTTAATTCTTTTTCAAAATTTTCCAATGAAACTTTCAGTTTGTCTTTGAGTTCAGGAATATATGGAGAGAATGGGTCACATCTAAACAAGGCGTTTGTGTTTTGCTCCAAATCCTTGTGAGATTTCCAAAATAATTTGGTTTTTTCCATAGTAGCAGCTTCTAATGCCTTTATAGACTTGGTTTTGGTACGAATTGGTCGATCGGACGATTCGTCTTGACATTCATGGGTTTCCGTACTTTTTTCATTCAACGACATAGCCTTTTATAACAGTTGTCTAATTTCATCCAAATTTCAATTTACAATAAGTTTTCGTTCTAATTTACGTAATTCTGTATTGTGAAAATGTAGAAATACGATTTAAGTTCTTCAATCGGCCAAGAAAGTCTTACTTGAGTTAATTTACTGTTCTGTTTTGCCGATGGAAATTGACGATAACTTCCAACTGACGCTACAGGCAGGCTAACGCACACCCAAAAACCATCAAGAAAGAATGTCAATATAGATGATATTTTATTCACAAGGTTTAATGGTAATAGGTAGTGGTAAATTAACTGTAAAGAATGACATCTTAGCCACGGCAAACAATTCTTAACGGCACATGGCGGCATATAATAACAATGAAGACACAATTCTCCAGTCTTTTGAAGAACAACGATTCGAGTGAAAAGTTCCACGTGCTCAGTTGTAAAATTATGCTTATGATAATAAAATACTTATAAAATTTGTTGTTTAAATGTATACTAATGACAGTAATATGCATATGGGATTAAAATAAATGCCAAATAAAAAACTAATTTAGTAGGGTCAACTCTAATGACAACACGAATGCAACGAGTGTTACAGGCGACTTGTAAATCGAGTTATTTACTATAAAGAGTAAGGTGCGCTATAGATATCACTTTTAGGAATGTTTTTAAAATTAAAGAATAAATGTTTGTAAAACAGCACACACTATTATGAGTTGTTTCGACCTCATTAACATTAGTCTGCTTACATTTTTATTCTTAATCACTTAGTATGGATCATATAAAATACAATCTCTTCATATGTGTTTGTATCAATTGGTTTGAGTGGTGTGGAATCCGTCTTGGGACATTTGGTTTGTTTACATGAAGTCTTTTCGTCTCATTTCTGGTCTCCGAGAGAAAAATTTCTACGCGTGAACTATTTAAAACATGGTTGGTCAATAGGTCAGAGTAATATCTCCGATAGGTAGAATTTCTCTGTTGATCAGAATGCTCGGTTAATTGCCTCTCCGAACAACAGCACTAGTCGCTTTTTCCATGTCAGCCCCTCCGACCTGCATCACTGACAGGGCCTGCTTGAATCACCAAACTCTAAACTATTTGGACCATTTAGTTATTGTAATTCTATGTAATATTTTAGACATCGTGTGATTAGATTCACCCCACAAGATCAGAAACAATTCGAACTGGTGCAAAAACTTCAGACTGATCCACAGCAGGTTTGTTATATCTTTACAAATTCCGTTAGAAACTCAGGGTTTAACACTAGACTACAGACATTTCTTACATTTCTTAACGCACCCTCTGGTATTACGTATTTGGGATTTTTGAAGAACAATCTTATTCTTACTGGTAACTTATTCTTTTTATACGCCCACATCTCTCTATGAGGACGTGTATTGTCGGCACCCCTGTCCGTCCGTCAACATTTGCCCGTAAACTCTCTAAAAACTAGAGTTTTTGATGGTATTAAATAAAATTTGGTTTGTGTATACATATTCATAAAACTAAGAACAATTTCGGATTAGAGCTATTTGTGACCGTTAGAAGCAGAGTTATTGCCCTTGCCTAAAACTCTTTGAATATGCTATTACTATCTTAGTTTTCAATCAATTTTGATGAAATTTAAAATGGATCATTTTGGACCTAAATCGAAAGGTTTGGGAAAGTTTAGTTTACTCCTGATTAAATTGAAGGCTTTTTCGTTAAGCGTATATGGCTGTGGTCCAATATCTTTAAGTTTTAAAGTTTTTTTTGGGGGTGGGGGTGGGCTGTCATGTGCATGAAAATGTCCCTCCAAATAGGCCACTGAACAACGGTCAGTGATATATTTCATCCATTTGCTTTGTTATGTCGAGCGTTTAGGAATAATCTTTTAAAGGGATTGTAAAGAGGTTTTCTAAACTTTGCATGTGTATTGGGGACACTGAGAGCATCAATTTGCGCCATTCCAATTTTCATTCCGACGTCTGTGGTTCTCGCAATTCCACAAAAACTAACGCGTTTTATGACGTTACTAATAGTGATCTGCATAGATATCAATAGTAGCTTCCGGTAGATCAAAATTAGTGACGTCATAAATCGCGTTAGTTTTAGTGGAATTGCAAGAACCACAGATGTCGGAATGGAAGTTGGAATGGCGCAAATTGATGCTCTCAGTGTCCCCCTTTACAATCCCTTTAAAAATCCATGCCAAGATGCTGTACCAAGATCATTTGGTAAAAAGGATCTCCTTCGTAAGCCGTGATGTCATCCAAATGGCCGATTTTTTATAATTACAAAGTGTGAATTTTTCTTTTTAGATCGACATATGGCACCGATCAGCAGGAATAGGATGGCCATTAGATATTTCTGGTTCTGCTGTGGATCTGATACCAGTACTAGAAACGTTTAGTAAAGTTGGGATGCATGCTGATACTCTAATTAACGATGTACAGGTCTATATCGACGCCCAGATGGAATCTAATCAAGGTATTTCAGGAGCAGATGATGATTTTGATTACAGTAAATATCATAAGATTGAAGAGGTATGGATGAGTGAAGTTTTCTAAAAAAAAAAACCGGCCATTTTGAACCGCAGATTTAACCTTGTATTGTTGCCAATTTTTGCCCATAATACTAAATGTATGTTCTGTATATTATCTTTATCTGATTGCGTCTTTTAGTCTCCAGAAGTTAAAGTCCTCCTCCACCTTACAGTTTTATAGTTAGACTAAATAATAGGTTTAAATATGGAGTTTCCTAAAAATACAAAGGTGGGGTTGTGCTTAGTTCTAAATAATTGAGAAATAATTAAAACGCCATATTCTTTGCCAGGTCTTGGATGCGATTTGGATTCAGGGAATTGTTTTGCTTGTTCGGATTTTTTTTTCTTACCACGATTGTTAAGCAACTCTCTAACCATATCATACTAATTTAATAGGTAATTTCCATTCTCTTATACAATTTATATTCCGACATCATCATGATTAAGGCTTCCACCAAGGCCGATAACTCCTACCAACAGGGCCCAGTTCCTCGCCGTATGCTTGAGATCAATTTTGTGCTTAAAATCCTAAGACGACTTGAGTCTATTCCCTGAGTTTTCAACTGGTTTTCTCAAATGGCCCAAAAAATGATCAAGGAAATGACCATGTCCCCTGAATTGTCTGCAGAAGTCATCTAAAACATGCAATTTCGAAGCAAGATATATTTTTCGTTTTAATACAAACTTAAATTGTGGCAGGCAGTGGAACTGGTGTTTCAAGATAATCAGGGGCGGACTGGGACCGTGAAGCGGCCATGGCTTTTTTTCCATTGACCGGCCCACTTAAATGTGGCGGGCACAGCACCAACCCAGGGCGTATGGGTATTAACAGGGGCGGATGCAGGTTATTTCAAAAGGGGGGCGTATATCCAATTTTTAGTCGAGCGAAGCGAGGCGAAAAATTTTTTGACATTTTTTTTGGCTTAAAAACATAGAATAAGTGTAAATTGTACTAATTTAACGGTTTTTGACGTGGACCATGTATGTTTTATAGTAAACGTTAATGGGTTAGACTTTTTTGATTTCGTATTCTGCCCATTCTTAAAAAAAAAAAAAAAAAAGACAAAGTAAAGGGGGGGGGGGGCGTACGCCCTCTACGCCCCCTAGATCCGCCACTGCTTAAGGGGTCCTCCCCAAAACAATTTTGAAAAATGACTGCCAGTAAGATGATTTCGGCCACTTTCTTTTGAAATTTTGAGTAGACCTATAAGTCTATTTTTTTTTTTTTCAACATATAAATATTTTTTTTTGTCATTTTTCACAAACCGGCCCCATGCACACCGGCCCGCATGGCTTTAGCCATGTAGCCATGCGGCCCAGTCCGCCCCTGAAGATAATACAAAATATAACATATTTTTTTTCAGACCTATAGATCAATTTGTGTCCAGTGGAGAATGTCCAAATGTCCCCAGTCTGGGACATGTCCCCCAAGTTGAAAACCCAGAGTCTATACAATAATTAGTAGGTTAATCTCAAGTCGATTATCGGACTTGGACTTACCTATATGCTCGGAACCGGACTCAGATCTGTGTCATTGTCAAGAATGAAAATTCTGTTGACTGCAGTTCTGTCATTGTTGTAATACAATTTGGCAGCAGGCGAAGAGTACCACTCAACGGCAGGTTTTATCTGACTAGGCGAAGAGGAGCCGGACTCTTCTGGACTCGTCCTCAATGTCGAAAGTGATCTCAGGCAATGGATCAGACACGGTCTGTCTAGCTAGCCGTAGTCGTATAACATTACTATTAATACGTCCTGTAAAACAGCAAACTGTTAAAATATCCTATACTAAAGCAAGCCAGACTGTGTTCTATATTAATCCAATCTCTTATACAGAGTTGTCTTCCCCTGCAGTCCAGATTATGAACAGAGCCTATATTATGAATCTGGACTGAGCCTTTCTACGCCTCGAAAACGGTCAAGTCTTTGGTCTAATCGATATATGTTCCAAGCTTGATTTGTAGGCCATTTTTCTGCTTTCTTCAGGACGAATTACAACGTCAGTTTTCATTAGAATGAACAATTGCATTTTTTTTTATTAGAGGTAGCGTCGGCTGGATGGTTTGGATTTAACCCGCATCGCCCCCACCCCTCTTTAGATGCTAATATTTGTTGTTTGCAAAAAGAGATTAGGCTAAAGCCACTGTTCTTGATAAGATTACTCCAATGTATACTGCTTGACGTTTGCACCCCATTAGACCCGACAGGCGTGCAGGGAGATAGGACATAAAATTTCATTTCATATCTTACAGATTGAACAATGGGTAAAGGACATCACCCAGGAGTATTTCAATATATCCAAGATGATCACAATTACAAAATCTTTTGAGGGTCGTGAAATGCTGGCAATTCAGGTAAAGGGTATTACAGAAACATTAAAGAATTACCACTTCTTAGAATGTCAATTATCAAACTTGTGTAAACATTTAAAATCTCTTTCTCAAAGCGAGATTCAGTTGACTGATTGGTTACATTACAATTCCACTTAGACTATCGCGTTTTATGACGTCACTCCCACTAATCAACCGGAAGCTGCTAATATATTTATGCAGATCAGGTGGGGTGACGTCATAAAACTAAGATAAAACGCGTTAGTTTAAGTGGAATTGCAAGAACCACGGACGTCGGAATGAAAATTGGTATGGCGCAAATTGATGCTATCAGTGTCCCCGATACACATACAAAGTTTAGAAAATCACTTTACAATCCCTTAAAGAAGCAGTGACGTATAGGGAGATGGGTCGTGGAGGGGTCGTGTGTATTTTCTTTAACTAAGAGCATTTTCAGAACCAGACTTTCCAAAATGATATGTGCCTTCAGCTACATGTATTTGCAAAGGGTTACCCAAGTCGTGGCATGGCCTCCTTGCTGGAAGAAGAGTTTACTTACTTAAGTCCCATATTTATTTTCAGGGTCCCGTCTGCTGGCTAATCTTGTGCTAGACCTCTTGACTTTTGAGAAAGCTTTTTTTCTTCAGATTTCGGCCCCAGGAAACTCGACAAGTCAACGTCCTGCAGCCTTTATAGAAGGTGGTATACATGCTAGAGAATGGATCTCACCAGCTACCGTCATCTATATGGCTTCTCAGGTCTGGAAGTTATGCTACATTGTAATATCTATATTAGTGGTTTCAGGTTTAGGGTACCACCATCCGATTTATGATATCCATCTACCAAGTTTAGCACAATGGCTGTGGTCAATGTGATCTGGTAATGGTATGACCCTAAAGATCAATCATACCTTAGTTTCAGATACGGGAATACTGTAGCTATCAGTCCCGTAGGAAGCAATTTCTTATTCGAGAGGTCGGGGGAAATTGTACAAAACTCATTCTCAAGGGTATTGATGCAGAATTCAAGGCCTTTGGGTTGGCTGTTCCTGCCTACATTATGGCACATAAAACAATTTTGATTATACTGGCCCTAAAAACATACCAGTAATTTCTTTGTTATATCTTGAAAATAAAAGAATATCATTCTACAGTCATAAATGCCAAAATTATTGGCCCCTTACCCCCTTTACCTTCACCTCCGACTATGTCAATTGTGTTAGCATCGCACTCTCGGTGAGACTGTGCCATCGATAGAATATAAATTTTAATTAAGAAAAAGTTAAATATCTATTTGATGTATTATTTGACTTGATCATGCAATTTAAGTTCAGTTTTAGCTCTTATCTCGAATTTAGCAGTACATGTATAGTACTTTTAGATAGAGAGCGTTAAAGATTTTGTCTCTATCTTTCCAGATGTTGGAGAACTATGGAAAAGATAAAGAAGTAACGGCTGCTCTGGAAGCGTTCGATTGGTTTATTGTACCAGTGGTCAATGTTGACGGCTATGCTTACACTTGGGATAAGGTATGTTTTCACAAAATCATGATGAATTATAACACTAAGACCTTGGTTCCCAACCTTTTAAACTCTTCGTACCCCTATTTTTTAACACAATATCTCCTGGTACCCCTTCGGCCACCGCGCACACAGGATTTGGAAAAATTTAATTTTTCAATATTTTAGGAACGATTATGGAGAAAAACAAGAACAAAACATATTTTATGTTATGGATCTGATCCTAACAGAAACTGGGACAACCATTGGTGTAACGGAGGTTTGTTCATGCTTTTCAATCTTATGTTATTATTGTTCTAGATGAACAATTAAAGAGATATGTTCACTAACTATTCGACCAATAAAAGTGCCGTTTCACTACTATATGATAGTCGATAGACTGCTTGAAATTTGTCCATGAGACTGTTAAAGGGATATGTTCACTAACTATTCGATTAATAAGTTTTTAGTCTCAGAACCTGGAATTTTTTTAGCTATTCTAATCCATAATCACAACTCTCCCTCGAAATTTAAGCCATCAAATCCCTGTGTTGCCATAATTATGAGCGTTTGAAAGTCAAAAATACGACTCACGGTTTAGCAAGACTATGCTTTATATAGGAAAGACAAAAACAGAAAATGTAAGATAAATGTTTAGGAAGGGATATAATTGAAGGGACTATGCGATTTTTGTGTAGTTCTAGTACTTCTGGAGGCTATTTACATATATTAAAGGCTAAAATCGACCCTCGAAATTGCTGAACATTCTCCTTTAAACTGTCGTCATTCCAGCCTTTATAGTTTTATACAAATTTACACCTATTTTTATACCAAAACTTCACATAGTGTGTTTTATAGAATGGAACTGTTTAACTTAAAAAATATTTTATAACTATTTTTAATATGACAATTAATTTATTTTGGTTTTTAGACTTTTATATGTTTTACAAAATGTGAAAAATGCAATGGAGCAGGTATTTTTTTTTTTGCTGGATTTTAGGCGCCTCTACAAATGAATTATATTATTATAATATTATTACAACCAAACACACATTGGAGTTACATTTCGAAATATGAGCCAGAAAGCTGAAATCCAGTTCTATGAACTGATAAAGTAACTAGGTAACTTTGTAATGGAATGAAATGAAATTGCGATGAAAGCCTTACTCTTCTTCGATTTCCAACTGTCGAGTCAAGAGATCTTGAACATTCACAGCCTATATAACACAGAGCCTTGGTTTATTGAGCCGAGCGACAAGACGCCTTTTCAATGACAGACTTTACGACTTGTATATAAATGACAGAGGGAAACTGACAGCTGAAAAAGACCATTACTTACACGACTTATCTTTTCCAGAATCTGGTCCTGAAGGTCCAGAGTTCAATCCCGGCATGGGTCGAGATGATACCTTCGGATTTTTCAACCCGGTTTCCACCTGTCAGTGATGCAAGTCGGGGGGGGGGGGGCTGACACGAAAAGCGTCTAGTCGTTCGGATAGGACAATAAACCGAGGCCCCGTGTACTATTGGCTGTGCACTTTAAAGATCCCTCGACAGTTGGAAATCGAAAATAAGAGCAGGCTAATGCCACTGTCCTGGCAAAATTTCCCTCATTGCACACTGCATGGCGTTTGCCCGTCCTTAATTAGCCCATATAGGTGCAGAAAAGTAGGACGTAAAACTCCATTCATTTCATTTCATTTTTCCAGAATCTGGTCCTGGAGGTCGAAATCCCTGCTCTGATACTTATTGTGGACCCAATGCCTTCTCAGAACCTGTTGTCAAGGGGGTAGCAGACTTTATTTTATCCAAACCAAAAGGAACATTTAAAATCTTCATTGATTTCCATAGTTATTCTCAGTTGTGGATGACACCGTTTGGTTGGACTAAAGATCTTCCCGCGGATTACAACCAACAGGTCAATATCATTATCATTAGAAATACTTGCATAATTAAAATGAGCATATATAAATCAGAATTTATTAATAGTCGTTTAGAACCTGGGGGACATGTCTTAGACTGGGGACATTTCAACATTCTCCAGGGGACACAAACAGTGTAATTAAAATGAGCATATATAAATCAGAATTTATTAATAGTCGTTTAGAACCTGGGGGACATGTCTTAGACTGGGGACATTTCAACATTCTCCAGGGGACACAAACAGTCTAATTAAAATGAGCATATATAAATCAGAATTTATCAATAGTCGTTTAGAACCTGGGTTTTCAACCTGGGGGACATGTCTCAGACTGGGGACATTTCAACATTCTCCAGGGGACACAAACTGAGCTATAGATGTCAAAAATATGTTATATTTTGTATTATCTTGAAACACCAGTGTCCACTGCCTGCAACGATCAAGTTTGCATTTAAACAAAAAATGCTGTTACGTCACGAAATGATTCGAAATTGCATGTGTTCGATGATTTTTGCGGACAATTCAGGGGACATGGTTATTTCCTTACGCATTTTTGGGGACATTTGAGAAAACAAGTTGAAAACCCAGGGTTTAGAGGCTCACAGTCAGAGACAATTCTTCTTCAGTGTTTCTAATGAATCTTTAATCTAATTACCAGTCTAATTAAAATCAGACCCTAATTTTGTTCGTTCGTTTTTTTTAAATCCGGTTTTATTAACCACTACATTAGGGTCTGAGAACGAGACGCGATAAGAAACGTTCACGTTAACTTTGATCTAATTACATGCTAAAACTAATAACCCATTATAATTGTCCAGTACATTTTCGATATTCAAAAAGAGACTTTTAGACCACTCACTCTTTTGAATTCTGTCCGTAATTCTCATCCTATTTAGCTCATGAGTTGATTGATCATTTTCATGAAAATAAGGGAACCCATCCTTAAAATAGCAGTAATAAAGTATTAACTACAAAGTAACTATTGTCAAACAGACTGAAACACCTATCCTGGGTTTTCAACTGGTTTCCTCCCCGAATACGCATGAGAAAATAACAATGTCCCCTGAACAGAAATTTCGGGCACTTTGGTTGACAAACACCCCCTTCTTCTTCTTGACGATTACCTGTGTGTATGTAAATTGTGGTCCAGATATAAAGAATATTTACGGTCAGTGATAAAGGATAAACATTTACCCAGAAAATACAATATATATATATTACATTTTTCAGACCTATAGCTCAGTTTGTGTCCCCAGGAAAATGTCCAAATGTCCCCAGTCTGGGACATGTCCCCCAAGTTGAAAACCCAGGACCTAAAAAGTGCACCTAAATCGTCTTCAATCTAATAGTGATGTAGATTTTTTGTATTTTATATTTCCAGGAAGCCTCATCTAAAGCTGCTACACAGGCCATAACAGACGTACATGGAACTAAATATGTGTACGGACCAATCGCTACCACCATCTGTAAGTATTGGATGAGGAGAGCTAGGAAAGATTTTGAAAAAATATGGTCATTTCGTTTTCTTTTTTTTAAGGTTACAAGAAAAAAGTGTGATCACACCAAATGTCATTCATATAACATGAAAACTGTAGTCTCTATCGCGTTCGGACGGACCGACAGTCTAATTAAAATCAGACCCTAATTTTGGTTGGTCCACTGTATTGGTAGATATACATGTATAATAATAGAATAAGACAGCTCATCGAGGAGTTGTCCTTAAGTCTTAACAAGGGCTCTGCTGTAATTGCTAGTGGTTAGTTTCTGGCATATGGGTTGATAATTTCTTTTTTCAAAGTTAATTTTGGTTCATATTTCAGATTTGGCGAGTGGAAGTAGTGCTGACTGGACGTACAGTAATGCCAGTGTGAAATATTCATATGGTGTGGAGTTGAGAGATACAGGAGAATACGGGTTCCTGCTCCCTGCTGAACAGATTGTACCCAGTGGTCAGGAAACTTTACAGGGTTTACTCACTCTAGCAGATTATGTCAAAAATAATCCGTAAATAAAAATGTCTTTCAATAGTTTTCTGTAAATATTTATTTTAGAAAGCTTTTGTGATCACTGTCATCTTTTGTCTTGGACATTACTTAACTACATGCCTAACGTACGATGCATCCATATTGAGGGACTTTCAATCAAGCCCATCAAAAGTTAAAGGGATACAACCAGGTTCTCTCAAATGGCGACCCGCGGGCCAAATCCGGCTATTGAAAATGGCCCCTCAAGTGTGATCCCTAACGCTAAAACGCTATTCTCGCTATGTTAGCTAAGCTGATGCTATAAATATCTTTTGCGTTTAAGACTTTGATAGGAAAATTAGAACACATTATGACATTTTTAATATTAAAATTATCATAACACTTAAAACAATAATTATGTTAAATGAAATAAACAGAAGGTTAATTATCTCTCTTGAAAGTCATCATAATGGTAGAGTCGAATGTAACAAATAAACAAACCGAAACTTTAACTACAAAAAATCTAATTAAGAAAAAAACGCCTTAAAGCTTAGTTAAAATATATCACAACAGAAATTTTAATGTGGAAAATAACGATATATATTATGTTCATTACATTAATACATCATGTACTATAGCTCGATGATCATAAACAATAAGATGAAGAAAAATAGCGATAGCCATCGTAATACGACCACTGTTGTAATGGCAGCCAATTCGTCCATAACATATTTTCAAAAGCAAGGGCAATAACCCATGAAATATTTTTCGATTAGTCTGATTTTCAATAGGGTTCATCATTGGGTGATTATGAACACTCATAGGAAGTTTCATCAAAATCTATCAAGAAACCAGCTCTCTATCGTGTCAAAAACTTTCAGAGTGTATCGGGCTGAAACATTAATGTGTTTTTTTAAGAACAAGGGCAATAACTCATTAAATATTTTGCGATATTCCGATTTTCAATAGGGTTTATCCCGAGGTCAATACAAACACTCATGCTAAGTTTCATAAAAATCCACTAAGAAACCAGCTCTCTATCGTGTCCACAACATATTTTTAAAAGCAAGGGCAATAACCCATGAAATATATTTCGATTAGTCTGATTTTCAATAGGATTTATCATTGGGTGATTATGAACACTCACAGTAAGTTTCATCAAAATCAACAGACAGACAGACAGACAGACAAAGACATAAATACCCCCGGACATTATTTTCGATTACATATACACTATAAATGTTCTCATCATAGCAGTCTTATTACATTTCGGTATATCTAAAGTTCGGAGTGTTTAGGATCTCAGTGTTAAACTGGTTTCTGTTAATTTAAATCTCTCTGTAAATTTATTAGAAAGGTATTCAGGTGTTTTATTCTGAATTTTTTTTAAGGCATTGATCGTATTTTATGCCTTGATTAAAGGTTAGCCAATGAAAAATTTCAAATACCAGTTAACTGTAAATAAAGTAATTTTATCTGATAGCATATTTTACAGGGAGGTCCTATTGTTTTACATAACACAATGTTAGCTTTTACCCACAGGTACATGGGGACAGGATAACATATTTCGGTGCTTCGTGAGTATCTTCTGAGTGAGGACCCCGAATAATCCCTTTTTTTAAAGACGTTTATTTTAATTGTGTATTTATTTGGCAATTCAGGCAATTGTGCCGATTTACTGAAAAATCGTATTTGAAACTTTTGCCGGTCGACTTACTATAATAAGACTGAAGGTAAGATACTCTCGTCTTGTTGACATGAGATACCATTTGCCTATCAGCTTGAAATATTCTTAATAAACTATCCTGCCTTTCATGTCATATCATCTATTTATATGTTTATATGTCTCATGTGTTTATATTATATATATCAGTGTTATAATGTTGGTATGTATGAAAGTGTGTATGTTTTAACTGCCCAGAAAATAGTTTTTAATGAATACAAGTATACAAAGTATCTAACGAGTATATTTATACCAATCTTCAATGTCAGGTAATTTAAGAGTTATCTCCCTTAATTGTAGGGGATTACAGGATAAGAAAAAGATAAAAGATGTATTTAGATATTTAAGAAAACAGAAAGCTAACGTATACTGTATACAGGATACTCATTTTTGTAAACGGGAGGTTAACACAATCAGAACACAATGGGGGATGGAGTGCTTTCTTCTAGCCTAACATAGAGATATTACCTGGATAGCGCACTGATCACTCAATGATTCAATTAGAAATTAAAAGAAGTAACTTCCAAAAAGGCAAGGGCTTTTGGCGATTCAATAACTCTTCTAAAAAGCATAGAATATGTTGAACAAGTCAAAAACACAATAGAAGAAAATAGATTAGAGTACGCAGCACCACTATATAAACCATCTAACCTAAAACACATAGACAGCAGTCTACTTGAACTAATGATCGAAGATGATCTATTTTTGGAAGTCTTATAGGAGTCGCACACGTATCCGTTTCTGCCCAAAAAAGCTCGCCCGGTCACTTTTTGGGTGTCCGTGAGGGGTCCGCTGGAGATCCTCAAGAGGTCCGCAAGCGGTCATTAGCCTAATTTTCATTTCCGCGCGAGTTTTGAACATGTTCAAAAAACTGGGGCGGTCGAAGCTACGCGAGAGGTCCCCACGAGCGTGGCGCCAAGTCCGCTTCAAATCCGTTCCTGACGTCAGGCGGACCTTGGACCGCTCCGGGTGTCTTCCGGTCTTTGCTCGGATCTCGCTCGGATCTCGTCCGTTTATAAGAAACCGGACGAACCTCGCCCGGACGTGGCCATGAAGTCTCCCGGATGTGTCACGGAAACAGCCGAGCGGGAGAGCGTCCAACGAGCTCCGGGCATATAAAAGGCCGGTTTTGGTGCGGCGAGTCATTTCTATTCCGGGTGACTTCCTGGCCAAAGACGGGCAACCTACGGGAGAACTATACATATTTTTTCAACAAACGGAAGCGTCCGGGACACTCCGGGCCAACAGTTGACCGGGCCAGAGACGTTGCTAATAAACGGATACGTGTGCGACTCCTATATTCATGAAAATCAGACGAATGACTATGTCATTTAGCGTTTTAAAATGTAAAAAGGAAAGAGAACGAAAACATAAGATAAATAAACATAGGATAATTCTTGAAGAGTTAGTTAACAAATCTGATAACGATATCTTCTTAGAATCTCTCAATGAAGTAAATCGCGAACTAGAAACTTTAAGTTACAGGTAGTATGGTTTACAGCTACAGTTCTCTATATTATACTAGGTATATTATTACAGGTAGTATGGTTTACAGTTACAGTTCTCTATATTATACTAGGTATATTATTACAGGTAGTATTGTTTACAGCTACAGTTCTCTATATTATACTAGGTATATTATTACAGGTAGTATGGTTTACAGTTACAGTTCTCTATATTATACTAGGTATATTATTACAGGTAGTATGGTTTACAGCTACAGTTCTCTATATTATACTAGGTATATTATTACAGGTAGTGTGGTTTACAGTTACAGTTCTCTATATTATACTAGGTATATTATTACAGGTAGTATGGTTTACAGTTACAGTTCTCTATATTATACTAGGTATATTATTACAGGTAGTGTGGTTTATAGTTACAGTTCTCTATATTATACTAGGTATATTATTACAGGAAGTATGGTTTACAGTTACAGTTCTCTATATTATACTAGGTATATTATTACAGGTAGTGTGGTTTACAGCTACAGTTCTCTATATTATACTAGGTATATTATTACAGGTAGTGTGGTTTACAGTTACAGTTCTCTATATTATACTAGGTATATTATTACTGGTAGTATGGTTTACAGCTACAGTTCTCTATATTATACTAGGTATATTATTACAGGCAGTGTGGTTTACAGCTACAGTTCTCTATATTATACTATGTATATTATTACAGGTAGTGTGGTTTACAGTTACAGTTCTCTATATTATACTATGTATATTATTACAGGTAGTGTGGTTTACAGTTACAGTTCTCTATATTATACTAGGTATATTATTACAGGTAGTGTGGTTTATAGCTACAGTTCTCTATATTATACTAGGTATATTATTACAGGTAGTATGGTTTACAGCTACAGTTCCCTATGTCATACTTGGTATATTATTACAGGTAGTATGGTTTACAGCTACAGTTCCCTATGTCATACTAGGTATATTATTGGTGCGGGGATCAACACTGCCGGGAGCTTTGGAGGGTATTAAATATTTTATAACACCAAATATCTCCAGGTTTAATAATCCACAGGTTCGTTAAGTTCTTTATTTCTATCTCATCCTGATGATATTCATCCAGTAAAATTTAAACTATTTTTACAATTTACACAGTTTGGAAGACGAATTTGTTAGAGAAAGCAGCATTTACATACGAACCGAGTAGATATTTATCTATCCAAGTAAAGGGCAATCACCACTGAACAATTTGTTCAAAATTTATGAAAGCAGAATTTATCAGAGATGGCATTAAAGAACGATATTATACCAATCGTCAACAAAGTCGAGACGTATTCAAATGTTAGCCAAGTAAAGGGCAATACCAAACGGTCTCCGTGAAAGTTACGCTAGCGCTCTTTTTTACGGAAACTGCCGAGGATTGCCGATTGGGAACCCCCAAAATTTGGTCGAAAAATTGTATAATATAGAAATAGTAGGTGTTTTTGTGGGACGATTCGATTTGGTCGATTAGCTATTTTGCGCATTTGTGAGCCAGTTCGATTAGGCTAATCGGTACATTTGTGAGACCGTTTACCTAAACTGATAAGGCTAATCGACCTAACCGTCCCAAGAGGGGGTTAGGCGATTCGATTAGGTGTTATAAGATGGCGGAATGTGCCAGTTCGTAATACTATTGGCTGATATATCAATGACGTCATATTTAACATACACGTGACCTTCTTTTGCTGACAGTCAAGGCTGCCTAATTGCCGGTACATTTGTGGACCACAGCAAATTACACCAAATCGTACTAGCAAATCGAAACCATATCGAATCGTCCCACAAAAACTCCTAACGTATAAAAGTCCACAGACCTAGATATCAATGATTATAGTTATCAAGTCAAAGCCAATAACCAAAACAACAGGTTACTTAGATATTGAGAAAATTAAACCCATCTAATGACGCGTATTTTAAGGTGAATTAAAACGCGAAGCAGACCATGCTTACTCTTTTCGAAACACCTGATGGTACTTCTCTTTGGAGAAGTCCACTAGTATACAACTATTACTCTCTATTTTGCCAGGTTTTTGATAAACGGAATTGTTTTGCTTGTACGGATTTTTATTTCAACTGGGTTTTGCACACGAAGCAGAACATGCTTACTCTTTTCTAAACACCTGATGGTACTCTTTGGAGTAGTCCACTAATAAACAACTATTACTCTCGATTTTGCCCGGTGTTTGGGTGCGAGTTTGATTAACGAAATTGTTTTGCTTGTACGGATTTTAATTCTAGGTCTGGATAGGATGCTGCTGTTCAGATTATGTTTTCTGTAGGGGCGGGGTTTGGTACTCATATAGCCTATTCTAGTTATAACAGATTTAATAATAATTGTTTTAGGTACGTATATTATTTATGCTTTTAAAAGATACCGTACAGATTGAGTTAAGCGGAAATAGATTGGCCCTAATCTTACCATCTTTTAAATACAAGCCTTATAGGATTCAAGGATATGACCAGCATTTTCGATGGTCGATTTGGGACTTGAATATTTCTAACTAAATACTAAATAGCCTCCAGAAGTACCAGAACTGCACGAAAAATCATAAGATACCTTCAATAAAATTATACCCTTACTTTAACATGAATCCTTTATTTGTATATGTGTTTTCTATACAACGCATAGTCTTACTAAACGGCGAGTCGTATTTTTAATTTCAAACTCTGATAATTACGGGTACATGTGTGTTTGAAGGCTTAAATTTCGTAGGAGAGTTGTGAACAATAGTACGGATTAGATTAGCTAAACAATTTCAGATTCTGAGAGTAATCTCTTTTTGGTCGAACAGTTAGTGAACATATCTCTTTAATATTTTAGTATAATTCCCCACACCATTCTACACCATTGCAGATTATCAATATCTATTTCGGTTTGACAGACTTTCTTTCTCACGTCGACCGAGTTAAGAGCCCTCTGCCACCCTTTCATCGCCATAGACATGCAAATAGGTAAATTTTGACGCGTTGAACAATAGAGCTACATTTTACAAGTACATGCATATAACATAGATTATCTGATATATTTCTAGAGATTGTTTAATAACAGTGGCAGTGAATTGTTTTACCAGTGTATTCTCGGGGTTTGTAATATTCTCCTACCTGGGTTATATGTCACTAAAATCACATAAAGAAATAGACCAGGTAGCAACTGAAGGTAAGAATAGAATAATCATTGTATGTTTATATTGGTAATTTTAATTTGTGGACCAGTAGACCTTCTGAAAGAAACTGTATTGTGACATCGGGTCGCTGAACGTCTCAGGCGAAGGTGAGGAATCATGGCGGAAAGGGCGATGTTCAGCCAATCACAATCATTATTTAGAGAAGGTCGTCTTTTTTCGCGGGGATAAAACAGCCACTGAAATTCATTCTCTAAACAAGAGTTGTCTTCCCTTGTCCATTTACCGAGATGAGTTTTCTGAATGTGATGTTGGGCAGAAAGGGGGGTGTTGTATGTGAGAGTTGATGGAGTTATTATCTATTGGGGTAAACACACAATATAAAGACTGAAGATGAGCATATGTTTAATATATAAGCCCATGGACCCTAAATATTATGTTTGGTCCTTGTTCTATCTCAGAAAACATCAGAAACCGCAAGATAAACCCCTCAATGGTCTTTAGTTTATGTATATTTCCATGATTCCAACTGATTGCCACACTTTCCGATTCCGACCAACACCTTTACTTTCTATATTCTATATTTTATTTTCTATATTCTATATTTTATTTTCTATATTCTATATTTTACTTTCTATATTCTATATTTTATTTTCTATATTCTATATTTTATTTTCTATATTCTATATTTTATTTTCTATATTCTATATTTTACTTTCTATATTCTATATTTTATTTTCTATATTCTATATTTTATTTTCTTGACTGCTTAATATTGTAATTCACTAAAACTGTGTTTCAGGTCCTGGTTTAGTATTTATTGTATATCCAGAAGCTATCAGTACACTTCCCGGTTCTACTATCTGGGCGTTAATGTTCTTCTTAATGTTAATAACACTGGGTCTAGATAGTGCGGTCAGTTATTTCTTTCTAATTTGGACAAAGACGGGACTAGATCTTCAAATTGCGTTCCCTTTGGGTTACTTCACCCATAGAGGGAACAATAGTCGACCCCAAAGATTCAAGCATGAATCGAAAGGATTCTGTTAACTTTGACTCCTTTTTCAATTACACGCATAAATTTTGAGAAATTTTTTTTGCATCGTTTGTTGCAAATGTAACTATGAGATCCTGGGGCCTGTTTCTCAAAAAATCTTAAGATAAATTTTGTCGTAAGTTCGGCATTTTACAATGAATAATTCCACATTTACGACTATTTTTAATCATAAGACTTCTTGAGAAACAGGCCCCAGAAGCAGATAAATCCACCAACAAAACTTTTATGACCCAATAATTCCCTGTCCATTGTCCCTATGAAGCATATCAGTTCCAATCCAGGGCTGTAAATGTGAGAAATACGAAAATACGTAAATTATCCTTAAATAGAAATTGATTTTGAAATATAATCTCTGTTTTTCAGTTCGGTGGGTTAGAATCCCCTTTAACAGGGCTAAAAGACGAGTTTAAAAAAATACGAAAATTCCATTTTTCCAGAGAGTTTCTAACTTTATGTATTGTTGGTTCAGCGTTTATCTTTTCCTTACCATGTTTAACAGAGGTAATAAATCTACAAATAAATATTTATTAAATGAATATAGACATCTACAGCACAAAGAATTTTGAATTGTTGACCCCAAATGACCTTGAATTGATTCTTCCTTAAGAGCTTAGTTCCGAAAATTTGGCCACAGTTTTTAAAATTTTGCAGACTGATCTTCTAGTTTTGGCAATACTTTGGTTAATCATAGAACTATAGGCAGGGAATGCCAAGAGGAACAAATAAATATTGAACTTCCGTTTAAATTTATGGTTGACCGAATTTCTACTTGGGGGCTTTTTTTTAACTTCTGGTGCAGCGTAAAAATAGTTATGGTAAACAATAACAAAAGAAGTTAATTTGAAAATTATCACAGAAAATCTAATTTAACAAGATTTTTACAACTGTAATTTTATGATTTGATATGTAATGATAAGTATATATATCTCTAAATATTATAGGCCTATGTTACTGTAGAAGTAATGTAATTATTAAATTTAAGCATGCAAACCTGTTATGCCATGGCTTAAATTTAGACCTACCATGCAGTGAGTTTTACCGGGCTGAAGGTAGCAGACACTTGGCCAGCAAACAATAAGCCAGCAAACAATACGCAATATGGTCGAAAAATGTTTAAGAAATTGTTTCAAATTTTAAACATGTCAAATCTCAAACTAGTCCATCTTCCAAATAAAACACTATCTTAGCCTTTCTCTCACATTCGTACCGTGTAAACATCAATACATTTAACGCCGAGTTTAGGTGCAGTCGGTAGCCAGTTGGATTGATGTCTGTTAGGCAATTAGGTGCCATTTTGCAGAAACCGGAAGTTATGAGATAACCCTCAAATTCAGCGCATGCGTGCCAAGCATAAACTATTTATTTTTCCTTCTTGGCATTCCCTACCTCTATTTCTATGGGTTAATACGGTAATACCAAGGGAAGCAACTCAAACATAATTGATAGAAAATTCATACTTGTCCGCAATTGAATGATATAATACAGACAGACCACGCCATGCAGTATGCAATGAAGGACATTTTGTGACAGTGGGATTCGCCTACTGTAGAAAACGAGGCTTCGGTTTTATGTCCCATCCCAAGGATTTATAAGCTTGTCGGGTCTTAAAGGAATACTACCTCTTAGAATGATGAAAAAAGCAAAATTCTCAAACTTGGTGAATAAGAGTTTATATTCATTAGGCAACTTGTATTGTGTCATAACTATACAACAGATTACCTGTATAATCTGATAAATCTAGAACACTACCTCATATATTATAATTACTACAAAATATTAAGCGTTTTTAAGCGTTTTTCAGTAATAACCTGTAATTGTGTGGTTTATTTGTCTGTTTGTATACTGTAGACACCTTTGACGAATATAATATACTCTTATTGACCAAGTTTGTTTTTGTTCATTTTAAGAGGTAGTATCACTTTAAGTTTAGTGAATAACACCGTAATGAAGAATTCGACATTCGTCAATGTTCGTTAATTTCCGTCGTTTTCCGAGTTTTAATGAAGCGGTTCTGTCTATTCCAGGGTGGTGTCTATATCTTTAATATATTAGATACATTCGCTGCTGGTACGTCTATATTATTCACAGTGTTCTCACAGGTTATAGCTATATCCTGGTTCTACGGTAAGAATTAACCTAATTCATTTAGCGCTTATTGCAAGGAATTGTCATGTACATACGCTTTACTGTGGTTGTATTATGTACAGCAACTTACCAATAACGCCTCTCACTGTCTGATCATTATATAAAATGTCTTCTCTTGTTCTCTTGTTCTTGTTCTTGTTCTTGTTCTTGTTCTTCTATTCTATTCTATTCTATTCTTCAGGTATAGACGAGTTCTGTAATGATGTAGAAAAGATGACTGGAATCAGGCCAGGTCTCTACTGGAGAATCTGCTGGAAGTTCGTCAGTCCTACTTTATTACTTGTAAGTTTTTAACATCAGTCCTACTTTATTACTTGTAAGTTTTTAACACCAGTCCTACTTTATTACTTGTAAGTTTTTAACATCAGTCCTACTTACTTGTATGTTTTTAACACCAGTCCTACTTTATTACTTGTAAGTTTTTAACATCAGTCCTACTTACTTGTATGTTTTTAACACCAGTCCTACTTTATTACTTGTAAGTTTTTAACATCAGTCCTACTTACTTGTATGTTTTTAACATCAGTCCTATTTTATTACTTGTAAGTTTTTAACATCAGTCCAACTTTATTACTTGTAAGTTATTAACATAAGTCCTACTTTATTACTTGTAAGTTTTTAACACCAGTCCTACTTTATTACTTGTAAGATTTTAACACCAGTCCTACTTTATTACTTGTAAGTTTTTAACATCAGTCCTACTTTATTACTTGTAAGTTTTTAACATCAGTCCTACTTTATTACTTGTAAGTTATTAACATAAGTCCTACTTTATTACTTGTAAGTTTTTAACACCAGTCCTACTTTATTACTTGTAAGTTTTTAACATCAGTCCTACTTACTTGTAATTTTTTAACACCAGTCCTACTTTATTACTTGTAAGTTTTTAACATCAGTCCTACTTTATTACTTGTAAGTTTTTAACATCAGTCCTACTTTAGTACTTGTAAGTTTTTAACATCAGTCCTACTTACTTGTATGTTTTTAACATCAGTCCTACTTTATTACTTGTAAGTTTTTAACATCAGTCCTACTTACTTGTATGTTTTTAACACCAGTCCTACTTTATTACCTGTAAGTTTTTAACACCAGTCCTACTTTATTACTTGTAAGTTTTTAACACCAGTCCTACTTTATTACAAGTAAGTTTTTAACACCAGTCCTACTTTATTACTTGTATGTTTTAAACATCAGTCCTTCTTTATTACTTTTAAGTTTTTAACATCAGTCATACTTTATTACTTGTAAGTTTTTAACACCAGTCTTACTTTATTACTTGTAAGTTTTAAACATCAGTCCTACTTTATTACTTGTAAGTTTTTAACATCAGTCATACTTTATTACTTGTAAGTTTTTAACTTAATTCCTAATTTCCCATGGGCTGGGTGTGAGACAGGACCGTTACCACTCGTGGTATAGGGCCTAATTCTGACCCATGTAAAATAAAGAGTTTATTATTATTATTATTATTAACATCAGTCCTACTTTATTACTTGTAAGTTTTTAACACCAGTCCTACTTTATTACTTGTAAGTTTTTAACATCAGTCCTACTTTATTACTTGTAAAATTTTAACAATTTTAAGAACTTTTTTTTTTCAACAAAACGATTGTATATTCCAGATTTTAGTTATTACGAGTATAATAAACTATGTTCCACTATCATATACCACGTCACTCCAGACGTATATCTACCCCGGTTATTCCAATATACTCGGCTGGGGTATAGCTCTCTCAGTTATATTACTAATACCTGGATTTGCTGTTTATAAACTCATCAAAACACCAGGAACATTCAAACAGGTAGACTTTTACTTTTATAATATATAAATAACATCGGGATAATAATAATGATACTGATATACATACAGGTTGCTGTTTAACTTATTTAATTGGTTATCAATTTGTTCAAAAGGTGAATACTCTGCATTATTTGGGCTTGAATATAATTTAAATAGTCTTCAGAAGAACTGTACGAAAATCGCACGCATAATCCCTTGAAAATGACCTCAAACAGAGTTTTTCGCTTCGGTTTTCTATATTTTTTTTCTGTATAGTTTTACTAAAATACGAGTCGTATTATTAACTATCAAGGGACTGACATGAAAAAAGCGTTGAGTTAGTCGGATGAGACAATAAACAGAGGCTCCGTGTGCTACAGGCTGTTCGCGTCAAAGATCCCTCGACAGTTGGAAATCGAGAATAAGAGTAGGCTTTTGACGCAGTCCTGGCAAAAATTTCCCTTATTGCACACTACATGGCGCTTGTACGTCCTCAATTAGCCCATACAGATGCAGAAAAGCAAGACGTAAAACTCTATTTCATTTCATTATTAATTATCAAACATATGGATGGTTAGACTTCTCTCATTGCACACTGTATGGCGTTTGCCCGTCCTCAATTAGCCCAAATAGGTGCAGAAAAGTAGGACGTAAAACTCCATTCATTTCATTTTTTTGATGGTAGATCACTGTGTGAACACTATTACTGATTAGCTTATCCAAACAGGAAAATTCCTTCTCAGACTAAGATGCGATTGTTCCAGTAGATGCAGAACGTTTTGCTTTAAAGGGGAATGTTCAGAATTTGTTAGGGTAGATTTGAGTCTTGAATATGCAAATAGCCTTCAAGCTAAAAAACATCCAGATTCTGAGACTATTTTTTTTTTGTCGAACAGTTAGTGAACATATCCCTTTAAAACTTGTCAAAGAACTTAATTATCGATATTACATATCAGGAGAAAGGATTATTAAATTGAAATTTTCAACCATTTAATGTTCAAATTTGTTTATATTTAGAGGTTGGCGTTGTGTATTTCACCAGAATGGGAACATACTGAAATCAAAGAAGAACAAGTTGTAAAAAGATTCAAGGTATTTTAAACACAAATTAATGTCTGAATTTATAGAGGTTGTAAAGGGTTTTTCTATCATTTTCTTTTTAAGTGTTTACATGTATTTCGAGATTTGTTTTACGATTGGGATCGTTCGTGCTTGGGTCTTATTATTCCTATTCAAATTTGAAAACTTACAGACATCTGACTGAAATTTGAAATCGTGCAAATATCATCCCGATAGACATAAAAATAAATTAGAAAACCTCTTTACAATTTCTTTAAAGCTGTGGCGCATTGCAACCTATAAAGTGACAAGCAGATGTTTGCGTGAAAAGTAAAAAAAGAAATACCAATCCTAATACCGGAAAACTTCGCCACTCTTTCTGTCACTGACATCCAGAACTCAATATGATATATACGTCTAATATACATGTATGTGATCCTTTATTTTCACTTAAAACACCATAAAGGTGTCATGCATTTTCTATTACACCACGATATAGGTTGTTACAATAATTTACTGGAATCGTCTATCATTGAAAAGGGGAGGCCTTGTACATTAGCTTGAATACCCCCGACCCTACCATTCTAAAAAATGAATCGATAATTGGCGCTTTATGCTTACTATTTTGACCAAAGTGGCGCTTCAGAAATTATCTTGAGCTTGGTGTAAAGGAACCAATCAAATTTATTAAACAAGGATAAATCCCACTATTAACAAAAAATACACGGTGAACGAAATGAAGGAATAGAAATCAATTATAATCGTTGTTTGTGTTACAGGCTAAACACTGGTTGTCAATATAAACGCAGTACAAACAACTAGGACGTCATATCCGGTTTTGTAGGGTGTTTAGTAGGAGACTTTCATATGTTGAGGAATTTGAAAAAGTGAACACAAGATGCAAGTTTTTAGCGACCGTGCACCCCTCCCGGAAATTTGTTCGAACCCCATTTGTTCCTGAACTGTGTTTTTTAATTTTTTAAGTGGTCTCAAAATATGTCTCAAAAGCACCAAAGCAATTCTATTTTTTGGCCAAAGAGACCTTAGACCCCAACGGACGCATTGTGTCTGCGCCTCCTGTATTATATGTGTACCCTCAGTTTCGTGGGGCTGGCACCTCCATATATAATTTATAATCGGGTTGATAATTATTAGGGTCTAGTGAACCCGTTCTAAAACTAACGCAACAACTAGAATGTCATGTGACCGGAAATGGTTTTTTCAAAAAATGGGAAATAAGAAGTGGAAGAACAAACAAAAAATGTCCTCAATGACTCAAAAGAAAATATATAATCCTATTCAAAGTGAGAAGTGAATGCAGTCCGTCAAATTGCAGGTTATACAACCAAGAGAATATCATGTTACCGGAAGTGGGCATGTTGGACGAATGTACCCATCAGTAGATATTATGTATATTCCAAAAAAGAAAATTCAGCCAAACAGATTCAAAAGCTGTTTTTGTTAGCCAGAAATTTATCTATTAGTTTTAAATCTGAGGGGGTGGGGGGGGGGGGTGCAATTGAAGGCTGGATTGTTTAGTCAAAACTTTCAGATACATTAGAGGGCACATATCTCTAGATTTTGCTATATGATTTTCACAAATTTGAAAGAAAAAAAATTGACCTTGAAAATTATCTGAATGTCCCTTTAAATCTGTCTGTGAGCTTCTACGACCTGCCACGGGGAAAGCGGGTTGAAAGATACTAAGGTATTTACATAATGTATGATACAAATGTACATGTATTGTATATATATGAAATAGACTTGTATAATATATGCCATTCTTTTGATGTTTGTAGTAAATCATTTAGTCAAAAACTTACTGGAGAAATAATTAACGATAACACTCGTATGAACCTTTGGACTAGAGTATCGTGCTAGACAACCTCGTTGTATATGATATCTGCAAGATCTAAAAAATTGCTTCCTGTGGACCGTTATGAAGTCGGATTGACTGCCATATTGAGGACAAAGAGGTAGAATTGTGAACGATAGATTTTCTTGAAATCACCGGACAATAATTGGCAATTTGCCCAAGTATTAAATCTAAGGTTTTGACCTTTTGTAGTGCAGTTTCTCTTCTGCTTTCTTCTACACGCTTTCCGTCATTATAGCATCCCTGTTCGGAGTAGCACAAGTTCTTTTTAACCACGTGGCACCATCTTCCAAATAGGATGAGAAGTATGGAGGTCAATCGTATTCAGAATTAGGTGTTATGTACTTATGTCTAATACATACAACACGATACATCTGTCCAATGTTCAAAGACAAAATACCTTTTACTTATGTCATAATACGTCTAATGCATAATGCAAATGTTCAATTACATAAAACAGCCGACACCGGTGGCGGATCCAACGGGGGGGATCCCCCCTTTACTATGTTTTTTTTTTCGTTTTTTTTTAAGAATGGGGAGAATACGACATCAAAAATGTCTAACCCATTAACGTTTACTATTAAATATACATGGTCCAGGTCAGAAACCGTTATATTAGTACAATTTATACTTATTCTATGTTTTTAAGCCAAAAAAAAGGTCAAAAAAAATTTCGCCTCGCTCGACTCGACTAACGTTAGCATCTACGCCCCCCCCCCCCCTTTCCAAAAACCTGGATCCGCCCCTGGACACAATACCTAAAATGGTACTTTCGACATTATACATTGAACAAAGCATAATTGTCTTTTCGTCTTTTACATTGTACAAGTTACATTACATCTTCGTCTTAGGATCTTTTACATTGCATTAGTTACATTACATCTTTGTCTTAGTATCTTTTACATTGCATTAGTTACATTACATCTTCGTCTTAGTAGCTTCTACATTGCATTAGTTACATTACATCTTCGTCTTAGTAGTTTCTACATTGCATTAGTTACATTACATCTTTGTCTTAGTATCTTTTACATTGCATTAGTTACATTACATCTTCGTCTTAGTAGTTTCTACATTGCATTAGTTACATTACATCTTCGTCTTAGTAGCTTCTACATTGCATTAGTTACATTACATCTTCGTCTTAGTATCTTTTACATTGCATTAGTTACATTACATCTTCGTCTTAGCATCTTTTACATTGCATTAGTTTCTTCGTCTTAGTAGCTTCTACATTGCATTAGTTACATTACATCTTCGTCTTAGTAGCTTCTACATTGCATTAGTTACATTACATCTTTGTCTTAGTATCTTTTACATTGCATTAGTTACATTACATCTTCGTCTTAGTAGCTTTTACATTGCATTAGTTACATTACATCTTCGTCTTAGCATCTTTTACATTGCATTAGTTACATTACATCTTCGTCTTAGCATCTTTTACATTGCATTAGTTACATTACATCTTTGTCTTAGTATCTTTTACATTGCATTAGTTACATTACATCTTCGTCTTAGTAGCTTTTACATTGCATTAGTTACATTACATCTTCGTCTTAGCATCTTTTACATTGCATTAGTTACATTACATCTTCGTCTTAGTAGCTTCTACATTGCATTAGCGAACGTGTTTTATCTCGACTACATTATCTTTTTGTGACCATGTGGGCGGAGCCTATCAGCAATATTAAATGTAGTTCAAAACTCTATTCCCAGCCTTTGTTAAATATTTGGACAGATAGACTGGTAGAGAGTCAAGCAACATAAATTGGGGTTTATACCAAAAACAACATAATATAATTTAAAGTTTATTAAACCATAATAACAAAATAAATTAACAATTATAAGGTGCACCCCTTACTCCCATGTTTCAACAAGCTCTCTATAGCTGACAATGGAAACTTGCCATGAGAAAATAAGTCAACTAAGAGCTTGAAAAAACATGCAAGCAAAGAATGCACCCTTAAAATGGCATTAGAGGACTACAGCATATACTGCATGAAAGGCCTTAAGATAAATAAATACTAAAAAAAAAAGATGATAAATTTCATTATAAAATTGTTCAATGAAAGTAATAAATAACCCCTAAATTGGGGGAAAAGGAAACATTTGTAAACAAAAAACAAAACAAAATGTGTCCGAAAAGGCCAAAATACAGCTAAGAAATAGCTGTAGCCCCCAATGTAAAAAAAAAACAAAAAAAAACAAAAAAAAAAAACAAACCAAAAACCATAAAAATACAGTGTAAGAAAGCTTAAAATAACTTAAACCTTTTTGGTTATTCAAGCGGAAGCCAATTTACTCTGCGCTTGAGAAATAACATTGCCTGATGTACGAATGTAAGTGGTATAACACATGGATTTCCATCGACCCACAACTTGTATGAGCTGGTCACCAATATCAACTTTCTGGGCTGTCGTTGCAGCACCAATGCGAAAAGAGTGCCCATTGTATTTTGTACTATCAAAACCTAATTTACTTAACAAACATCTCAACTGACTAATAAAATAATCTCTTTTTAACGGAGAACCACTATTAGTAACTAAAAATGACTCAGGGGAATTGGGAAAGATTTTATGAACAGCTCTTACATAACTCAATACGGCAAAGTAAGGACATAAAAATTTACCGGTTTTAAACAATTGAATTGTAACACCAGTATGCTCCAGATCTGTTTTAGACTTTTTTAACAATATAGATATATGAGAATCATGAATTGAAACATCACAAAAGCAAAGATTAATTTGGGAGTTAAAAGAATTTTTAACTGTAAACTCACCACAACGAAGGAAACCGAAAAAAGCGATACAACAAGCTGCTTCCATCATTAAACTCAAAAACTTATTATGAAGAAAGCCAGATCTAAGCAATATGACAATATGTATTAAAATTACATTAGTAATTGGAAGTCTTTTAACCGTCTTTGAAACGTTTAAATTTTTCTTAATACCATTGAGTAACATTAAGAGTTTTGAATGAAATTTCTCTACTGAATTATCAAGGGGTGAAAACCCAAAATATTTAATGAAAAAATATCTTACACCAAATAAATACAACCTAATAGTGACATATTTCAACTTAAGACATGGATAACAATAGGTAACAAAATACATCAATAATTTTTCTGAAACAGGAGGCATATGATCATAATTGTTAAATTTATTATGCAACAACAAGAATCTAATGTATTTATCAAAACCAACTTTATACTGCGTCTTAGTCCTGGGAGAAATGGAATTATCACACAACTTCTCTATGGACAGCTCCAAATAACTGAACTCACTGCTGGACAAGGAGTGCATAGGATGTCTGCTTTCGGGGCTACAATTCTGAATCTGTCCATCTGAAAACGAGAAAGTGAATCTCCTATATCATTGTCATGAGTAGAAATATAAGTACTGTAAAACATAAAATTAAACTTGGCAGCACACATAGTTAATCGCCTCATTAATTTCATGATATAAGCCTGCTTTGAACGACACTTATTCAAGATATAAACAACAGCCATGTTGTCACAAGTAAATAAAATTCTTTTTCCTGACCATTCCTGACCCCACAACACAGCAGCCACTACAATTGGGTAAAGCTCTAAAAAAAAGTCATGGAGACTGGCCAATGAACAAATTCTTTTAACTCAGCAACAGGCCATTTTTCTGAAAACCAATGCCCTGAATAATAGCCACCAAATCCCAAAGTTGATGAAGCATCAGTAAATAATTCGAAGTCTACATTACTAATTACATTTGAATCATAAAACATAGTTAAACCGTTCCAATTTTTAAGAAAATTTTGCCACATAATAAGATCTGACTTGCATTCAGAATTCAAACTAACATAATGATAACCTTCCTTTACAGAACACATCAATCTATAAAGGTCAGTAACAAAGGACCTTCCAGGTAGGATAACTCTCATAGCAAAATTAAAATGCCCCAACAACTGTTCTAAAATCTTTCTTGTAAAAGATTTCTTTTCTAGGATAAAGTCAATAAAATCACATATGCGCTGAATCTTGTCTAATGGCAAAATAGCTTGCATTAGTTCACAATCAATAATAATACCCAGATATTCCAACTTGTGAACAGGACCAACACATTTCTTAGCAGACAAAGGAACGTTTAAACGACCGAATATAAAATAAAGCAAAGCCATGTATCTCTCTGCACATACACCAGGTCTATCAATTACTAAAAAATCATCTAATAAGTGAAAAACTACCTCAATGTTATAATTGTTTTGAGCAATCCAACAAATAGCAGTTGCCAGCAAATCAAAAATTCTAGGACTACTACGACAGCCAAAAGCTAACCTAACGAAAAAATAATATAAACTTTTCCATTTAAAACAAAACCATCTCATCTGCGATGGATGAATGGGCAAAAGTTTAAAGGCATCAGCAATATCCACCTTACAAAGCCAAGACATTTGCCCAAATTGTAATATAGTTTTAATTGCATCACCAATACGAATGTAACTAAGTGAGCATAGATCTTTGTCTATTAGATCATTAATACTATCAAAATTTGAGTTCTCATGAGGAGAAGATAAGTCTAAAACTAAACGATGTTTAAGAGAATATTTATGCGTAGCTAAGCTTAAAGGACTAACCCTATAAATATCAAAAGGCGGCTGAGTAAAGGGCCCCTTAACGAAACCTTTAGATATTTCTACATCAATAAGATTTTGAACAGTTTCAGGATTACGACAAGCGGACATAGAATTTTTACATTCAAAACTTAAAATATCATTGTCATTGGTATTAATAAGAGTGTCAAAACCAAATCTTAACCCATGACATAAAGTATAAACAAACTCTCTGTCTGGGTGACACAACAGTTCTTGTTCTAAATGATCTACATTCACGGGAGTAGATGCACAAAAAATAGTGTCATTGTGTCATTTATTAGCGGAGCTACTAGGGTGACTTGATCCAGACTTTGGTAGGTTTCCACTTTCATTTTTAACAGAATCCTTGCGATCACATTTAAATTTATTATGACTCGGCGATTTACAGATTTTGCACACATGTAAATATTTACAGAAAGATTTAACACATCCTTTCCAATTAAACAAATTACAAATTTCATCAACTTTTTCACGTGACTTTGGTTTGGAACACATACTAGATGAGTGCAGTGTAGAATGACAATTGGAGCAAGAATTAACCTTACATCCAGCACACACAATTTGTCTTAATCCGATGTCGCCTTTAGACCAATCCAATTTGATGTTTTGCTCAATAAATAACATAGCACATTTTGCGGAAAACAATTTGTGATACTCGTAGAATTTACTGGGCCATATGTGCGCAGTTTCGATTATATGACCTAAGTAAAGATCCAGTTCTTCTGATCTGTTAGGGAAAGTTGAACACAAAATTCGTTTATAACGCCCAAAAGCCAGGATAAATTCATCCAAAGTGAGGTCTCTGGACAACCTCTCATCTTTGTCAGAACTAGGAAACATGAAGTTAGGAATAAGTAGAGCAGTAAGGTTAACATCTTTACCTGCAAGAATGTTCGACTTAATTTCTGGAGACACTAAATCAACAGCTGTAATGGAAGCAGGATTTACCCCAAATTGTGAATCTTTAAAATCTCGAACTGCAGCAATTTGCAAACCAGGACTTGGTAAAGAAGACGAAAGAGCAAAAGAGAAACTGCCCTCTGGAACTGCATTACTGGAAGCAGACTTTATCACCCAATAAGGTATTCTACAGTAGATATCGCTTGTATGATAAAAAGCAGTATCTACTGCACTATATCTACTAGGAGATACTGCTTTTCTGAATCATTGATTGGCCAATATGGTCACGTGATAAACAATTCGCCCAATGACGTCTTAATAACAATGACGTCATATTGATTTCGCCCTTCGAAAGTTCTTTCAATAATCTGCAGTTCACCCCTCGAAAGTTGTTGTTTCGCATATTTCGATTTTAGAATGATATTGGATGATAAATAAAATCTCACCCTCGTGTCTTTTGATATCAGATATATCAACACTCGTTGATAAAAGTGGAAAAACTCCTCGGCAAGCCTCGGAGTTTTCCACTTTATCAACTTGTGTTGATATATCTGATATCAAAAGACACTCGGGTGAGATTCTCTATGTCTTGGAACAGCTCTTCTGAAGTTTGAGGGTGCTGAAGCAAGTGCACTAGTAGCACTGGATATTGTTGTGGAATGAGCACCGGTACTGGCAGTAGTACTTGTAGTGGAGGTAGAAGTACCTGTTTGCAACAAGGCAGCAGGGCCTAAAATTGTTCTCTGACTCTTTTCCAAATATTCATTAATAGATTGTGCACAAACTTCTTTTATAATGGTTAGTAAATCGTCTGAGATTGCTGGACGATAAGAGGCAGCTTTTCTTTTCCGTGGGGGTTGTGAGCATGAACCAACATCTTCTCCCCGTTCAGCAGGTACCGTTCCAATTTCCAACTCGTCGATTTCAAGAGGCATGGAAGTTTTCGGCTCCGATAAACAAACATTTTCTTGACCGCATGGAACTGGGTCATTATCACTAGAGTCAGACACGTCTTCTAAGCGTTTAGGTAACGACCTTTTCCTGCCACTACGTCAAATAAACGAGTGTTCCATTTGAAAAATCAAATAAAATTTAAAGTAAAGCAAATAATTGTATGTTGCGGTCAAGAAAAAACGTGGCCGAAAGAAAGAATTACGACAAGTCACAAATAGGTCTGATGTCGTGATTGTCGTAAAAATATGTTTCGTATAAACTACAATTATTCCATAATTTTAAAATTTTCCACACCTTTTGCATGCAGGCCAGTAGCCAAGAGGGGAGAGGGCGGGGCATGGGGAGTCCTTGACTGAGTCAAGGGAAGTCTTTGTAGCAGAATTTGCGTTTCCAGGTAGGCCTATCTATTTTTTTGTATTTTTCTGTGTTGGTTCTGCAGTCTCTATAAACCTTAAATTCATCAGGAAATCGCGTTTCGTGGGGTCAAATTATCTAAATTTTTACAGAAGGGGTCCCCAGACCTCAGGAAATCGTGTTTCCAGGCTTCCAATTGGCGTTCTCTGCTGCAAAAAAAGATATGTAGTTCTCAAAATTTTCTTTGTGACACAGGTTTACCTCAGACCCAATCTAATTAAAATTAGATTACATTTCGTTTCGGTTATTTTTTTTAGTGTCGACTCCATGTAATCTAACCACTTAAATAAGGCGAGCATCTTCTGCAACTCCCCACCATTATTGATATCCGTCGGTTGAAAAGGGCCGTCGGTAAAGTTGAACCGAAAAATATAGCTTCTTTTAGCCTTCCAGCAGTGTGACAAATATCTAAAAACCCCAGGGCTTGCGGGACCCCCATCTGACTCAGACCAACCCCTGGGCCCCACCGCTCGCAATATCAATATTTTCTGTAGGTTCATCTTTACCAGTTTCGAAAACATAGCTACGCCACTGGTGATAGTTAAACTTTCATAATAAAAACCACTTTTAGAATATTTATTGTGAAAGTAAGAATGAAGATCAAAAGCAAGGGAGGTAATTACAAACAAAGGGAGATAACCACAAACTGTGACAACATAAAGCCACAAATATCAATACTGACGCTGGGAATCTGGAGGTTTGATATTGGGAGCCATCTTCTAATGGGTTTAACTATTGTTGCGGGTTTCCCTGACAAGCCCCAATGTAACCATGTGCCTCTATAAATCACGGGGGACACTCATATGTTTTGGGTACGTTTCTCCCCAGGAAATATTCGACTAACTACGAGCCGGGTCCCCCCGCATTGAAAAAGCTATCTGCGCCACTACTATAAATGTTTTAGCCGTTGTCTCTTGGGGATGATACTAGACAGTGGTCGATTATGATAATGGGAAAGCCAGTTGTTAAACGTAGCTTCACGGCTTCAGATAAAACCTCAGAGCTTCAGGTTAAACCTCGGAGCTTCAGTTTAAACCTCATAACTTCAGGTTAAACCTCAGAGCTTCAGGTTATACCTCAGAGCTTCGGGTTAAACCTCAGAGCTTCGGGTTAAACCTCAGAGCTTCAGGTTATACCTCAGAGCTTCGGGTTAAACCTCAGAGCTTCGGGTTAAATCTATAAAGATAATAACAACAGATTATTATTTTAGGTTTAATTATTAAAAGAAATGTTCATAAACAGAACAAAACTACTAGAGTTCTGATTACATTCAATATATGTTCACAGTATATTTCAATATATATAGATATCACCCAATTAACTATTATAAACAATATTATGTGTTCACTTTTTTCTACATAAGTATAAGCCAACAAGGATAATAAATTGTACCATGTATTTGTAATAACCCAAGTCTAAGCAAGAATATTGTGCGCATTTGGAATTGAACTACACTGATTAAATTGTATACAATGGAAAATGAAATAAATGCAAATAATAATTATAATTAGTAGACACAAGTATATTTTTTTGTTTATACTAGGGAAATGACTAGGAAATGACGTATAAAATATATGTTGCAACTATATTTCTCTACTGAGTACTAACTCACAACAGTAGGCCCACTGTGATCGTATTTTATTTTATTTTATTAAACTGGAGTAACGGAATTTTTTACGGAAGTAGCCGAGCGGTAACCAACTGGACTCACAATAGACGCCATCTTTTTTTCTATCTCGCCGCTTCGAGTATTCCAAGTTGCAGTGCAAGTTTCAAATAATGAAAATGATAATAAATTACCATTAAACCAAATTTAAAATCATGTCCGAACACAAATGGTCTATAAAATCCACACATGATTCCATAATTAAAGTTTTTGACAGCAAATGTATTTTTTTTTCACTCCCAGCCAAGGTCCATAACTTCCAGTCCTCTATTGCCAGAATGCATTTGAATAATTATATGTAGTTTTGCCAGATTACATAATCATGAAGTTTATATGCTAATCAACACTTCAATTAAAACAAGCAACAATAAAGTATGTAATAAAAGCACAACCGTACATGTGTCTATATATTTGAATATTGCACTCGGGGCCTGGCGTAGGGATACAAGGGATATCACTCGTGTGCATTATTCAAACCATATTGACACACTATTTTATTGACCAAGTTTGAGAACTTGATTTTGTTCATTGTAAGAGGTAGTATCGATTTAAACAATGCTACAGCAGCATGGGCTATCATCATCACCTCCATCCTGCTCCTCATCATCATTATCATCACCTCCCTCCTCCTCCTCCTCCTCCTCCTCCTCCTCCTTATCATCATCATCATCATCATCATCATCATAATCTACAGATATTCTTATTTCCCTGATTTCATCTGAAAGGACAGAATGAGATTTTATTAGAATTTTAACATTTGTTGAGTAATCGTAACATGGATCATCACCTAGAAAATAACCAGTAGACTGAAACAAATCGAAGCCCAGCGAGCCACGGGACAGTCCTGACATAATCCATGTTTTTGAGGGGCATTACTTTGCCTCCCATAACTTCGGCAAGAGTGTTTCTGTTAGCTGTTACCTATGTTTCGTCAAAATGTCTTTTTGGATTTGGAGTTTCGTTTTGCGGTTCGGATCGTTAGTACTTGGTTTCTTTATTCCTAAGTTTTATAATCTGATTGTAAATATGCAATAAAATATGTTTAAACTAGCTCCAGGCTTGATAGCATAAATCAAGAAGTTTTAAAGACTTGGAAAGTGAATATAGAAATACTACATTGTTCAATTCGTGTAAACTAGGTAAAAGATTTACCTGTGGGATGAAACAGTTCCTCATACTGATCGAGATGTTTCTTTGGTTTATATTTATCATCTGTTCCACCATAGATCTCAAAATATATTGGATACCCATTCTCAGGTAGTGCTATTATTCTGTAGCCATCGGGAGAAAACTGACATTTCTTGATCTGTAACAATGAATTTAAACTATACAATCGTTATATTGCAAATTGTGAGACTGCAGAAACTGCCTTAATTTGAATGTCGTTTCCTGTCAATTATTCCAAAAAAACACCTTTTCATCCATTCAGCATTGGCCAAATCTTTCGTCAAGTATCTCACTTATTCATTAGCAGCACTTAGTTAATCAATCTAATCAAAAAAATTTTCGTTTTTTATAGTTTTTTTAGAAAAAAAAAAAAACGAAATGTAATTTTAATTAGATTGATATCCAAGTGGTCACGTGATCAACTGATGAATGTTTCTGGCATGATCAATTGCGTTTACACTCACATACTATTCAGAACAACGTTTAATTACTTATTTACATTTAGATATTATATCAAAACGATATAATATTGTTTTATACTCGTCACAAATCTTAATCATTGTTTGACATACCGCATTGTATTCAAAATACTATGTCTAACAAAGCTTGCCCTTAACTGCTCTGATATTTAACGTCTCTCGTTACGCACTATGAGCCAACTTCCTCCCCCCTCCCCAAACCAAACCCCCGCCACAATTTCCAATCAATCTGCCAAAAGGCTCTTTTCAATATGCAGCCTGAAACTCTGCAATTTATTTTCTCTTTCCAATAAATCTAGCTCATCGTATGATGTATTTAAGAAAAACTTCAAAACCGAATTGTTCAAAAAGGCGTTCTAAACTCACGTTTTAAACTGTAAAGTCTATTTTATGTACATTTTTATTGATCTATTTTATTTAAAGGGACAGTCAGAATAGCAGCTCAATATGTTTTTAATCAATTCCTCAAAAACAAATTCAGTTTGATCACACAGATACAGAGATATAATGAGCATACTTTAGAATTACTTTCAGGTAACATTTGCGACGTTTTTGTTAATGAACATTCTTTTCAAAAAAAAAAGCAGAATGGCCCTTTAATTTGCCTTGATTGTTGATTGTTATTATTATGTTAAATGTTCGATGTATTTTATATGATTATATGACTGTAACTGCACCATGAACTGAGCTGCTTTTCTAGCAGAACAGTTGGGGCAATATAAATGCAATAAATTATAATTATAATAAGTTTGGACATATATTCGTTATATTGTCACGTGACAAACTAAAGTTTATTGAAAAATACATTATTTCATTTTGTAACTGGTTTAGGGTGTGATAAAGAAATACAAACCAGTTGTGTAACTACATTAAAACACTGTTAGCATCTACTTACAAATAGTTTTGGCAGTTAATTTTTTTTAGGGGGAATCGAGAAGCCATAGGCATTTGAAAATAGAGCAAATATTTGGCACCATGCCCCTCCCCCTCAATACGTTTCATAAAGACAAGCCACTACTCGTGCTTTTGGGTTCTTCCAGTTTTTACATTATATATTCTTTTTCCTGGCTAGGCTACTGCAACTAATTGTTTAGTGAAATAAACTTACTTCAGAGTCGGTATAATACGATGCCACGCATTCATAGGTTTCTCTATCCCAAACAATTAATTCAGTTTGATGTGAAAACGTGAAGAAGAAAGGACTATTTATCATAGTACTGATATCTACTTTCCAAATGTGTCCTAATAATTCCGATACAGTACCTACAATTAATAATATAAATTATTGAAATGACTCATGAATATGCATGTTGATTAATTTTGGCCTGCCATGGAAACGACAATACTTTATGAACAGTAGAGTAGGCTGTAGAATTTTTGAACTATTGTTGTGTCTTTTATATACACAATAAAGCAAAAGATTGCAAATCAGCTGTTAAATATTTTGTAGAGCATGTATGTGCAATACAGTGTATAATAATGTGAAATATCATCAAATATGCGTCCAAAGGGATTCAACCTGTCCCAGAACAAGCGTTCCGAAAAACAACTGATCAGTCGCCTTGTTTAGTAATATCAAAAACTAGATTTATTTACCAGTTTCTATGTTGAATACTTTAACAATGTTTACGTATGATGTGACTAATGTTGTATTATCTAACAGCTTTTGGTTTAAATACTCATAGTCTTCTACGTGATGTTCTACGTGATGGAAAACAGACAGAATCTGTTGAACTTTTTCTGCAAAAGAAAATGGTTAAAATGTGGATCCATGTAAATAGTGAAAAATGTGACAAAAATACTGACAAATTCCCGGCCTTAGACTAAGGTGCGGTTGATCGAATCTCTTTCAGGGCAGTGTTTTAGTGTAAATGCTAAAAACATAATAATATAACTTTGTCAATTTGATCGCTTTGATTACAGTTTCATGATCTGAGTAGATAATAGGCGTTGAAAGTCGACACTGGGCCGACTGTCGGAAGCACTGGACAGTGGCCAAGGTTTCAGAATTTCTTGGCTGACCTAGTTAACAGTGTAATAATGTTTAGTTTTCACAGAACGTTTGAAAGCCGACACTGGATAATAACTTACTGGTTTCAATATTCCATACTACTGATCTTACTCCTTCAGAACCATTATTTGAGATACTGTTTGATGTAAAATATCGTAACTGTATAAAATATTTGCCATCAGCTGTTAATGCACTCTTAATAAAATCCCCTTTTTCATCCTCCTTACACCCGGGTATCATACTGGCTGTCAATTGATATAATACTTGTTTCTGAACCATATCAAATAGCACTACATTACTACTATATTTGATACCACAGGCTATTCTTGTACCAGTATCATTCATCTGAAATAATCAGAGTTTACTAAACTGTAACGGTGTTCTGATTCGTTTTAACTGAATTAATGATGGAACTGTTCGAATAATTCCGTTACAAGACAGTTGATATATATTCACCATACGAAACTACGTATGGTTCCTATATACCGATTTACGTATGGTTCTTACAGTTGATATCCTAAGTAGGGTTCTTACATACGAACTATTGTATCAACTTCGAAACTGGACTAGAGTACTAGATAACTTCGTATACTCTAAATGATCGCCAGATTGAATAAATTATACTTTGACCAAAAACCAAGCTGTAGAAATGTTTTTTTCGCACATCATTAACAGCCTATCAAATCAAGTTGGCTTCTCTTGTCCATGGCTGCCTATCATAATATTAGTCGCGACCATTTACGAAGGTTGAGCCGAATGACGTATAGTTATACGTATGGGTCTTACTAGTCCGGAACATGCTGACTCTATTCCCAGCCTTTCATAGATATTTACACATGTAAGACAAACTGGTATTATTTTAAGTCATTACAACACCTCTACTTTCTATTCATATAAGTTTAAGCATCATATATGAAAATAAGGAAACCAATTTTTGATGTACTTACCACGATTGTTCTCATCTGTTCATCGCATCCTTTTATTATTTCAACTTTCCCAGTCTCGATATCAATTATCTTCAGATTTGTTCTTTCCCGAGACAATACACAAAATTCTTTAAAATAAAAATTTAAAAGTCAATCAGAAAATTAAATTTATGGCCATGCCAAGGGTATTTTGGGGTTTTAACCACATAAAGTCACAATTGTGTCTAAGCATCCTTAGCATTACACCAACAACGGAATATGGTATACAAGCATTCAGCAATGATATTCTAGAATTCATGAGCTGGGACCTAGATTCGATGTTCCGCAACATATTTCCCAGAACTTTAATTCAATTCTGTTTCAGATTTTGTAGTTGTCAAATTGTCATAAAAGGACAAGAAGAAAATGATTTGGTAAAAATCAGTACTTACCTTTTTTAGAAGGAAAAATTTTAATATCATCACCATACCTTATAACCACTTTAAATGATTTTTCTATTTCACCTGTTTTAGCATTGTATAAAATAACACCTTTAGGATAAGTACAAAGATAGCGAGTTCCTCCTAAATTATAGATATATCTAAGTTTACCAATAAACTGAAAGGTAAAACAACAATTTACAAAACCTTATTGATACACTCGGTATCTAAAGGGCATTAGTTTTCAAGCTAAAATAATCGTGAGAAACCTCATCAATAGCCCTCGTTTTGCTAGATTGATTTATTCTGTGTTTTCCTGTTTATGTGTTAAAATGTTTCATTAAATATGCTCGAATATCGTCATTTTTCGAAATAAATTCAACAATCACAGTTCCGCCGTATATAGCTAAAGGGTACAAATATTATAAGCTTAATTTTTTCCATAATATAGTAAAAGTATAAAATTCTTTCTCTGTGATTAAACTGTGTGTTTAACCATCTGATAGACATGAGACCCAATTTGCCCCTGTGATCAGAAACTCAGGACAAACAATTGTTTTTTACCTTGTCTCTCTTTACCACCCTATCTTGAAACAAATCAAACACTTCTATAAAACTATATCTATAATCTGTAACTTGTGTTAGAACGTATCGTGGATGATCATTAAGTGTGCAACTCCTGTAAAAAATATAGCTTAATTTAAATATATTAAAGAGATTGTAAAGAGATTGGTTTTCTTTATGTGTAACGGGGACATTGATAGCATCAATTTGAACCGTTACAATTACCAGTTACATATAACACCCTTGTAAAAATACCAAAATTTTGATTTTTTGCTTGAAGAAAATCTATATTATATTCTTGGCACTACACAGTTCCGACATCCTATCGATCAGGGCCAAATTTATCGGGTTGAGGTTTTCCATGTAATCTTTCCATGTCTGTACCTGCAGACTGAATGAAAAGACTTTAATTACAATTGTTCACAAAATGTTATTCTTCACCTTTTTAAAGTCTCCTTTAAAATTGAATGGGGTTAATTACTCTCAGGTGGAAAAATCTGAACATAAATGAATTAATACTCCCTTATACTTATGGCAGCTGATTAGGCCCACAAATCTAACTTCGTTCGTTCCTTGCATTCGTCTAACCTTCATTCATCTAACCGTGTAATATCATACTTTGTACCGATGATCATCTAACTCTCGGATACAAAACTATGCAAAATCTAATGTCTTTGTTTATTTCGTGCAATCATGAAGTTTAATTGGATTAAAATGCGACCCTAATGTTACATTATATTTCTTTACTTAAATGAAGTAATACGGTCTGAGAAATACGAAACACGGGATTACATTCTTAGATTTATCATAGCAACCATCAAGAAGACATCGCTAGATGGCGCTGCAGTATGAACAAAACAGAGCCCTTTATAGAAAGAGTTGGACAACGTCAAATTGACCGCCATATTGGATACCTACTATCGAAGCGTATCTTTTCTACACATAGAACTAGTTTCGAAGAACAAGAATAACTTATATTAATATTTTTGTTTATTTGAATTTTCAAAAGGGTTTATCCTAATGTGCTGATTGAGAATTTCCATTAAGAATTATGCCTTGTAGGTGGTAAAAGAGCAACAAGTTATAGTTATATTTGTGATTTTTTCTTCTTCTATATTTTCGAAAGGGGTTGTTCTTGGGTAATAATTTTGCAAAGTTTCGTCAAAATGCGTCGAGAATTATTGTGATTACATGCATTTGAACACGGCAGACAAACAGACGGGCATAAGTGACGACAGTATCCTATTATATTCCTATATGATCCACATTGAGAGCGTATAGGTACCAACAAAATTCTGACAATTTAAAGAAACATAAAAAGTGTTCAAGAGAAAATTACAGCAATAGTTAATTACGAAGTCATCATTAGAAAAAGACGGGGAATATTGAAATTCTTCACTGCTTCAGAGTCATTATTCGGGAGTGCTAAATCAATAATTTTACATTTGTTTAGTAGAATTAATAAAAAGAATATTTATTTAATGCAAAAAAATCAAAATAACTTGAATACCAGTTGAAAAATGCCGAATAATAACGTCCGCGCTTTGCTGTTTTAACGTTAGCGTATAACGTCACGCTTTGATAGTAGGTATCCAATATGGCGGTCATTTTGACGTTGTCCAACTCTCTCTAAAAAGGGCTCTGTTGTGTTCATACTGCAGCGCCATCTAGCGACGTCTTCTTGATGGTTACTATGATAAATCTAAGAATGTAATGTAAAGAAATATAAATTAACATTAGGGTCGCATTTTAATCCAATTAAACTTCTTGATTGCACGAAATAAACAAAGACATTAGATTTAGCATAGTTTTGTATCCGAGAGTAAGATGATCATCGGTACAAAGTATGATATTACATGGTTAGATGAATGAAGGTTAGACGAATGCACGGAACGAACGAAGTTAGATTTGTGGGCCTAATCAGCTGCCATATTATACTTACTTAATACATGCTTTATCAGACGTTGATTTCTGAAGTTCTTCATTGCGACTTAGATCCCAAATACGAACTATGTTATCGAACCCAGCTGTAACAAATATATTCATGTCCAACGTTCTGACATGTTTTACCCAGGTTGGATGTTGCAAGATATGAAGTGTTTCCCCTGTCTCCATTTCAACAACTGTAACACCTTTATTTACGTTCGGGTAATAGAAAGTTTTACTGTCTGGTGTTATTTGACAGTCACAGAGTTTAGATGCCCCTGAAATAATTCAACAATTTTCATTCTTGTATGTCTGAACAAAACTTTAACTTTAATATCAAACTTTATAATGTCAATTTGAATGAACAGGATATATTTTTGTACTGTCGGGTCTAAATAATGGACACTCTTTTCTGAGATATTGTATCATTGGCCTTTTTATTAAAAATAATTCTGGAGTATCCTGGTGCCATTTCTTGATGAATCAAGTTGATGAATAAATCCAGTGATGTATTTGGAAAGAGGACATGGCACTAAATTTCACTTAAAAACATAAAATTTGAGCATTTTCGTGCCAGTGGTGTTACTAGATGATTGGGGGGCTAGTGGTTTAGTGGTTGTTAGGGTGTTCCGGAGGCAGTCTCTGTGGTATTTTAGCCACTGTGACATATAGATTATTCCACCATCTGTTCAGTCAGTCATGAAATATTGTACATTTTCCGATAATCCTTGTTAATCCCATTAATTAAACTATCAGTTAAACTTTGTCTATAATCCCTGAATTTTTCTTATACACTGACAATAAATCTTGTAAATTATGATTATTATGGAAAAAATTAGTAATGAAATAAATAAAAGTGTAAAACATCATTGCCTAAAAGAATATTTTTTATATAGGACATACCTGGTATTTTTCTAACCAATTTCATGTTGGTGATGTCATATATCAACAAATTAGGTCGGCGGGAGGCCGATACTATGATATGTTTACAATCCGGTGTTATGAGCATAACATCGATTACGTAATCTCCGTCAAAGAGTTTGGTCTGGTGTAGAAATTGGTTGGTTTCAGTATCAAAGACTATCACTTTATTGCGATCCTTATCAACCGCCGCCATATACCGTTTACTCCCTACATATACAACAGATTTATATTATGAAAATATCACATTAAAGTAAAGTAAAACAACAAGCAAAACAAATCGTAAAAAAAATTGCATCAAAACCATGTCAAAATCGAGTAATAGTTGTATAGCAGTGGACTCCTCTACAGAGAAGTAATATCAGGTGTTTCAAAAAGAGTAAGTCAGTTTCAAAGTAGAATAATTGTTAAATGGGCACTTTTAAAATTCGTTTGACCAATCAAATCTTAGACTCAGAATTGTAATTTTTCCTCAGCTAAGCTAATTAGTGTTCATCCAGTCTATTTGAAATTAGACCCAATTTTCGTTTCGATCGGATTTTTTATCCAGTACATTAGGGTCTAACCACTACGTTAAAGCAATACTGTCAGGTTGAACTCCAGTCTAATTAAAATCAGACCCTAATTTCGTTCGTCGTTTTTTTTTTAAATCCGGTTTTTTAACCACTACATTAGGGTCTGAAAACCAGGCGCGGCAACTGCCGTTCACATTAACCCTAGTGGTTAAAAAACCGGATTTAAAAAAAAAAACGAACGAACGAAATTAGGGTATGATTTTAATTAGACTGGTTGAACTCTGACCTACGTCTGATAATTTTTGCCTTAAAATCCATGTTTGTTCACGATTATCAAAGTTTGAAAGACAGAAGTTTCGTTAGAGAGGAACAGAGGTGGGAAGGATATGCCACCATCTGTTCAGTCAGTCATGAAATATTGTACATTTTCCGACAATCCTTGTTAATCCCATTAATTAAACTATCGTTTTTTAAACGAGGTTATTAGTTAATAATGCCGAGAAAACCCCGTCAATCCAGCAACGGTAGATAATGCAAATGTCTAACGTTGCTGAAGGAACATGCTTATACACTGACAATAAATCTTGTAAATTATGATTATTATGGAAAAAATTAGTAATGAAATAAATAAAAGTGTAAAACATCCTTGCCTAAAAGAATACTTTTTATATAGGACATTTGCTAATGGGCTATTTAGATTGTTATTGTAATTTTTCTTTTATACATCTACATGTACATATAATTACAAATTACCAAATTATCATTCTAAACTGGGTTCGCCATTCATGTACCTCTATTAAGCACCACCCCTTAGAAAACAGCCACTTTTAAACATTACCTTGACTGGCTGCTTTATACAAGTTTGACTGTAATTTGTTTAATAGATGGCAGTATGACAGATTGGTGGACAGCAATATTTTATCGGTTTTAATTTAATGGTTTAATTAACTTACCTTCAAATTGGGTATGAAATGATAATTTCATCCTTTTCAAAAATTCACATTCCACAGCCCGGAGAATGTCCCCAGTAGAAGCATCATATAATACAACCTCGGTGCCCTCAAATACTCCTATCAGCTCTTTATTTTCACCGCAAATAGCAAAGTGGGAGCCGTTGATAGTGTATTGTTTCAACCCAGTGCGACGCCCTACTGCCAGGACACTTTCATCATTGTTTAGAATCAACGTTTCGTCGTTATTACAGAATTGTACATTTTTACACTTGAGATCAACATCGAATGAATTGATCAGTTTTCCTGATTTCACTGATATTACTTTTATAGCGCCGGAGAAATCACCTGTTAATAAAAAATATCACAAACTTTACTACGATTTGGGGCCCAGTTGATTGTTTAATATATCCAGAGGGGCAATAAGGTACATATTTTGTTCTGTTCTACACTGTTCTCTCAAATTTCTATGAATTTTAGTTTTAGTATATGCTACATATTTGTCAGTGTAGTTAAGAAGAATCGACATTATTAAAATTAAGCCCCAGCCTAGATTTGTGAAGCCTAATGTAATCTGAAGGGAATATATGATATAATTGTTTCAGAATTTAAGAATTGTAGATTTATATTCTAAGAATTCATGTTTTTAAGAAGAATAAATATGTATATGTACAAGAATTGGAACATGAGAAGATTTATTGATTTTAAAGGGCTCTTGCCTATCATTTCATTTATATACGTGGCAAAACAAAATGTTGTAGGAATGGTAGGCCTAGTCATCTTGTGGTCATGTACTTGATCACTAAATCATATTCTGTCCATCAATTTGTTTTTGTCTATATGTTGTTAATATTAATAGTTATGAATATATTTTTTATTTCATAGTTTTTTGTTACAAGTTATTGTTTAAAAAATCATACAAACTGTTATAGTGAATGCTGTGATATTGTGTATATTAAATAGATTTTGTTAATTTTCATGGAGATAGAATAGAATATCCTAACAGTGATTTATTTTCATTTTCCCCTTGAGTTCAAAAGCTTGGTGCCATTCCTCATATAATATAGATATTTTGCAGATTATATATATGTATTATAATATATTCTGGATGTTGTGTTTAATGGAATGTTACTACTGTGGCACAGTGAACACATTTCTTTTTCCACCGACACTACAATACATGCACTTGTCAATATTGAGATAAATCCAATACATCTAAGAGGCCTTTCCTTTAGCTTGATGAGATGTAAAATTGAAATGGGTCATTAATGTGATTTATAACACCAATCTCGCCCCTTCAGGCATAGAAAAGGGTTAATGTACTATCTTTGATCCCCTCGGTTTATCCAATTGCTGTCGCAGACTGGTGGATGATGGCTGGGAAGGAACGTCTACAAAGTCTGAAATTTTATACACAAAAACCTCTTGAGAATTCTTTTAAGGGCCTAATAATTTACTATATTTTCTATTTAGTCAAGTAAAGAACCTACATGTAGCTGCGAGTTCACCGGTTTTGTTTAAATCCAAACCACGTATGAATTTTTTATGAATGTCTAGCAAGTAGAGTAGAGAACCTCCTTGTTGAACTAATAGGCCTATAGGTTTACTTGGTAGTAGGTAGTGGTAAGGTGAATTCGTACTAGCTTCTAACAATTTCTCTAGACCCTAGAACAAATGAAATGAAGAGGAGCTGCTGAATTAGTTTCTTTTTCTGGTTTAAAAAGTAGTTATAGTTATAGTCACATCATAACATGGATTTTCCTATTTTCATGTCCAATTACGATAACTTGGTCGGTCAAGAAGTTTCGTACAGCTTTACTCGGAAACTTTACACAAGCCAATGATTACCTGGGTGGATTTGAGTCTTCCCAGCAACTGAGATGGGAGTTCATGGGGATTAATTTGAAGAGAACGTTGTGATAGTTGAAGAGCATCACAGATAGAAGATATATCTGTGTCATCTTCATATTTTTCTTTAGCATCACAAAAATCGTCCAGTAAAAGCCTGAAAAGTCCGGAAATAGGCAATGGTTAAAAGAGATATCACAAAGTGGCGGAGCGTCTGTATGGACAAACAAGGGGCAGACTGATTAATGGGAGGGGGCAAAAACTATCGGGGTTGAAATTGTAATTAGAGACAAAGAAGATAACCTTAAAAAAATGGAACACTCTGAAACATTTTGGGACAAATACGTAAATAAATCAAATTTTAAATTTTATCTGAGGGGGCAAATGCCATCCCCATCTATGTTTTCCCACTTATTTCATGAAATAGCATCCTGGACTGAGTTTTTGGTCGATTTGATCAAAAAGTCCATAACCAATTTATGAAATGTTCTCAATTAGTCTAAATTAATGTGACAAGTTCAAATACATGCCTAAACATATTATGCCTACCTTAATCCCGACCCTTTCAACTTATGAAGAATAAAATCAAAATTACACAAGCATTCTGATTTCAGCAGTTCTTTTTGGTCAGCTTGTAATCGATGGTGGGGTAAATGATTTAATTTTCTCAGATTTAATGATTCTGATTGGTTTAAGTTGTTGGGGAATTTTGTTGGTTGAGCAGCTACAAGTCTATCAGCTGAGAATGTCTTTCCTTTTTTATTGGTATAGGGTTTCTTCTTTCCTGAGTCATTGAAAGATTGATATTATTTTATTATAAACTAGACAAACAACGGTGAATTAATTTAAAATACGAATAGGCCTACATTTATTAAGATATATTATTAAGTATTCAGTATTAAGAATTTTATTGAGGAAAGTTTAATCCCCATTCGACTATTCATACCTTAGTCTCAGAAACGGGATCTTTTTTAAAGCTAATCATGGGAATTTAAGCCTTCAATTCTTTGAGTATCCATCAGCGTTTAAAAGTAAAAGATAGCTTGCCTGGCAAGGTAACATACGCCCACTTCAGCAAATTTGATTGCAACATCATCGCACTTATCTGGGCTGATATTTAGATGAATCAAATCGAATGAAAACTCTAGCCTCTATCGTGTACACAAGATAATTCTAACATTTTTTCACCAAGTCAAGGATGATAACTCATAAACCAATGACTGGAATTGAGTGAATTTCAAACAGATCCGAGTTATTATCAAGATGAATACACTTACCAAGTTCTATTCAAATCGGACGAAAACTCTAGCTTCTATCGCGTACACAAGTTAATTTTAACGTTTTTTCACTAAGTCAAGGGCAATAACTGACCACTGGAATCAAGCCATTTCTTAACTCATCCGAGGTAATTATAACTCATAATAAAATTAAAAATACTTACTGATTTATTTTAAAGTTCATATGTAGGTGATGATAAACAACAATTATATCACGTATTTACGTTTCATCCAAATCTGTCTAGAAATGGCATTTACTCGTAGTAAATTATTTTTGATTTTTTTGATTATTTTTTTTTTGAAAGGTTAGATAACAATTACACTTACTTCCACCAAGTAAAATTCATCAAGAGATTAATGTATGAGCAATTGAAAACGGGTCCGCAGACCGGACAGACGAATTTGGTGACGGTAATCAACGCTCTTGATTTCACGTTCACATAAAATAAAATATGCTGACCGTTTGCCCAAACACCAGAAAAAAAATCAGCTAAAACACCATGCATCATCTTTCTTGTGTTCTCTTCTGAACAATATCTATCTTTAGCTGCTTCTATAAACTGTCTGTGATACCAGTAAAACACACGTACACCATCACTTCCTCTATCAACTATAAATAGAAACAACCAGTAAAACACCCGTACACCATCACTTCCTTTATCAACTATAAATAAAAACAACAAGTAAAACACCCGTACACCATTACTTCCTTTAACAATTATAAATAGAAAACAACAAGTAAAACACACATACATACACCATCACTTCTTTTATCAACTATAAATAGAAACAACAAGTAAAACACCCGTACACCATTACTTCCTTTATCAACTATAAATAGAAACAACAAGTAAAACACCCGTACACCATCACTTCCTCTGTCAACTATAAATAGAAACAACAAGTAAAACACACGTACACCATTACTTCCTTTATCAACTATAAATAGAAACAACAAGTAAAACACCCGTACACCATCACTTCCTTTATCAACTATAAATAGAAACAACAAGTAAAACACCCGTACACCATCACTTCCTCTGTCAACTATAAATAGAAACAACAAGTAAAACACACGTACACCATTACTTCCTTTATCAACTATAAATAGAAACAACAAGTAAAACACCCGTACACCATCACTTCCTTTATCAACTATAAATAGAAACAACAAGTAAAACACCCGTACACCATCACTTCCTTTATCAACTATAAATAGAAACAACAAGTAAAACACCCGTACACCATCACTTCCTCTGTCAACTATAAATAGAAACAACAAGTAAAACACACGTACACCATTACTTCCTTTATCAACTATAAATAGAAACAACAAGTAAAACACCCGTACACCATCACTTCCTTTATCAACTATAAATAGAAACAACAAGTAAAACACCCGTACACCATCACTTCCTCTGTCAACTATAAATAGAAACAACAAGTAAAACACACGTACACCATTACTTCCTTTATCAACTATAAATAGAAACAACAAGTAAAACACCCGTACACCATCACTTCCTCTGTCAACTATAAAAAGAAACAACAAGTAAAACACACGTACACCATTACTTCCTTTATCAACTATAAATAGAAACAACAAGTAAAACACCCGTACACCATCACTTTCTTTATCAACTATAAATAGAAACAACAAGTAAAACACCCGTACACCATCACTTTCTTTATCAACTATAAATAAAAACACCCGTACACCAACACTTCCTTTATCAACTATAAATAGAAACAACAAGTAAAACACCCGTACACCATCACTTCCTCTATCAACTATAAATAGAAACAACAAGTAAAACACACGTACACCATTACTTTCTTTATCAACTATAAATAGAAACAACAAGTAAAACACCCGTACACCATCACTTCTTTTATCAACTATAAATAAAAACAACAAGTAAAATACCCATACACCATCACTTCTTTTATCAACTATAAATAAAAACAACAAGTAAAACACCCGTACACCATCACTTCTTTTATCAACTATAAATAAAAACAACAAGTAAAACACCCGTACACCATCACTTCTTTTATCAACTATAAATAAAAACAACAAGTAAAACACCCGTACACCATCACTTTCTGTATCAACTATAAATAAAAACAACCAGTAAAACACCCGTACACCATCACTTCCTTTATCAACTATAAATAGAAACAACAAGTAAAACACCCGTACACCATCACTTTCTTTATCAACTATAAATAAAAACAACCAGTAAAACACCCGTACACCAACACTTCCTCTGTCAACTATAAATAAAAACAACCAGTAAAACACCCGTACACCAACACTTCCTCTGTCAACTATGAAATGAAATACATGTACACAGATATAGAAAATGAAATTTCTTGTTGAGGTACACTGAAAGGAATGGTGTGATTGTCGTAAAGGTCAAGTTCTTTAATGACTTAAATCCGCCTTAAAATATGCCGACTGTTCTTCTTAAAGGGGACCAGTCTTCATTTTTATTGGTTGATTTGGGCCTTTGTTATATGTAAATAGTCTTCAGAAGTACTCAAGCTATAAGAAAATCGCAAAATACCTTCAAATATATCTCAAACTAAAACATTCACGTTTATTTATTTTTTTTCATTGCTGTACGCGGCTGGTCTCCAGCCTGTGTGAAAATTGTGTGTCTTGTTGACCAAGTCTACAATTCAAAATACGGTATGCTTGTGTGGGCCTGTGCAGTAGTCTGGATGACCTGACCCGCGCTGTTGCACCACTGGAATAACTTATTTGTTATCAAGATGGCGGGACGCTCAATGTGTAGTAGGGCATTGGGACTTTCAAACACGGATAATTAAGGATACACATGGATTTGAAGGCTCAAATTTCAACGGTAAGCTCTGTAGACTATTTCTAATTAGCTAAGCTAAAGATTTCACATCTTTGCGACCGTCGGATGATTGTCCGAAACAAATGCCGAACGTAGCTCTTTAAAATACTAGCACATCATCTTACCAAAATATTCTTCTAATTCAGTTTTGATTCGAACTAGTAAAAGAGGAGGTAAACGTCTAACTGGTGGGGTCCACCATTGATATACATCGTTCAGTACATCGTCATCACATGATAAAATATCTTCTAATTCAGCTTCCATTAATCCTCCAGAACCTACAACAGATCAAAAAACTTTAAGTGATGCAAATCTACCAACTCTGTCTATAGATGACCCACGTTTGATTGATCAGCTATTTCAAATAGGTATCATTAGACAATATAAGTTAATCCCAGTTTAATGTTATAAAATCACAAAAAAATTTATACATAGGACACATTTTAATCAACACCAATCCAAATCTTTAATCTCCTTTATCAAGGACGGACGGACAAGAAATACCACAATGTAACAGGCGCAGACGCAACTTCGTCAACAGAATCAGACACGAACATAACGAGAATTTATGTCGGAGTAGTGACTATAGCGAATTACTTTTATAAACCCTAAAATCGTATAAAATCCTGTGAATTCAACATATTTTACTATTTTCGTGTCTGTATTTACATTGAAGAAGAACACCACGTAGTTTCGTATGTGAATAAAATATATCTTAATTAGTACTTACTGAGAGTAAGGTAGCCTAATGCTCGAGATACCAATAATTTACCGTGTAGTTTCTCTATTCTATTAAATAGATCATTAATAACTGATCTAACAGTGGTATTTAAAACTGATTGATCTATTGGTGTGAAGGATTTCCATCGACAAGCTTCGTCAAACGCTAGTTTCAAGAACAATGGTATTGGACACTTCTGGAAAGCATCTTTTACAGTTTTAAGTTGGTGCTCCTGTAACTTCTTATGATTGTTCTCTAGCCATTTGTTCAGGATACCATCAACATTGTGGTTAGACAAGAATGTCACTGGAATGAATTGTTTAGGATCTGTAAACATTGTCTGAAAAACAAGAAACTTTTGGTACAAAGAAATAGTAATCATGTTGTATATATGTACACATGATGGAGGAGTCCACGACTATACAACTTTTACCCCCGGTTTTTCCCTTCTTTAGATGTGATTTTTGTGATAAAACTAGTGAGCGATACATTTCACCAGTATCAAATAAACTTAATTGTTATGTGAGCACTGCAATAGAGACACTTTCTGAAGAATATTAGGTGTAGGGGCCGAGCAGGGACCACAGCGCAGGGAGGCTACGAGCCCCAAAATCTTGAAACTTGTGGGAGGGGCAAAGCCGGGTCAGCTAAAGTTAACCCCCACTGAAAAAGGATGCCAGAAACCCAGGTTCAGAGAGTTCCGAATAGGCCTGTCCTGTGGCCAAACTGGATTGTTCTGGGGGTAATATAAATATCCTGCAGAGCTGGATTCCGAGGCTAACATCAATAACCGTGTTTCCACTGACATAAAAAGCCGGCTTTAAGCTAGCTTTTTTGTGTTTTCACTGACAAATACGGTCTTGTAGATCGCGTGCTGTCTATAATGTGTGATGAGACCAAAGTCGTTTGGGAACCAGTAAAACTCGGTGTAAACACAACGTGTTCGGCAATAAAGCTAGCTAGCTTAGAGCTGGCTTTTCTTCACAATTCTTGGAAACGTGGAAACGCGGTTATTGCCACCGTTTTACTCTGCAAGTAATTGTATTAGCGAGTATATTTATAAGTGTTTGCCATCAGTACAATTTGTAGGCTTCACAGCACAGTTTATCACTGGTATTTGTTAATATGCATTACAAACTACATTGTATTCCTCAATACCGGATTATCATTAGACTTACAATCAAGTAACTACGGCCTTACCTGTAAGTTGGGAAAGCACTCATATTCTGGTTCTGGAAGCGTGGAGACAATCATTTTAACATATTTAGGTAATTTAGAAGGAAGCCAGGAGAGTTGCCGAGCACCACCAGTAACATTCAATTGATCCAGTGAATCTAATACTATTAATAATGGTTTGTCTTCCATGGCCAGTTCTAATGTAGTTTCAAACTCCTCTGACAGTTTTTCTACCGTCTGAAATAATATGTTGTACATAGAGTGGAGGTAAGTTTCTTTATTTTCATTATTGAAAATGGCAATACTTGTATGAATTGAACAAAGGCGAATACCAGTTTGTTTCACAAATTCATGATTAACTCATAATTAGCCAAATTAGAGGAAAATTGCCATCAGAATTGACCGAACGAGAGTGACCGATCGAGAAAGAATAAAGATTAAAGATTATAAGTGTCCAAATAAACATTTATGTAGAGCAGAATTCCATATATGTATAATTTTCGCATACAAATTTTGTCATCTGACTTTCTGCAGCTGCATTTATGCTATTTCATGGAGAGGGGAGGTTGGGGGAGATAAAGATTTTATAAGTGTCCATTAGGATTTCGGAGGGTAGGGGTGGGGGGACGAAAGGATTTTGCCCCCCCCCCCCCCCATATATATTAGTATAATACATTTTTTGAAGAATCAAAATCGATCACATGAAAATCACAGTAGGTTGTCCCTATTATCAACTCAAAACCAGGAAATATCTGTCACAATGCACGAAATCGATGCCATTTTCCATTTTTCTTTCCATGGCAAGGACCTTATGTTTGGGCTTGTGGTTGCGGCGCTTCGCGAAGTACATGGACTCTACAACCCATGCTTTACAAAAATCCACGCCTTTGAGTCCATGTGCATAAAACACTTATTATCAAAGTTCAACATACCATATCACTCTGAAGTAAATCCTCATTATAAACAGTACTTATTTGGTTAATAACACTGAGCAATAGACTAATAATATTCGAACTATCAGGAGTAGTTCCTAAAAACCTGGAATTCAAAACATATTTTATGGTTGAGGGGATTAAAGCTTATGAGTTGATATATCCATACAGTATAAATAAGATCTTATAACAGGACTTTCGATTACCTTGATCAGGGCAACGAGGTCACAAATAGGATACAATAATTTAGTAATCATAGTCTAAAAAAATAGACCAACCAAGTCACTGCCACTTATTCACTGGACGTGCTTAAAGGGGCACAGGCTTCATTTTCGTGGGTAGATTTTTCCAAGTCTAAGAAACGGGTCCTTTTTTAGCTCAGCAATTTAGTACTGGTTATCAAAACTCACCATTGAAATTTTAGTCTTCAAATCCATGTGCATCCATGATTATTAGCATTTGAAAGATATAATGCCCTAATACACATTAGCGATACTATGCAATATATAGAAAAGTCATCTATAGAAATAGAAGGAGAAATGGCTAATTTAAGATATATTTGAAGGAAATATGCAATTTTCGTACATTTCTAGTGCTTCTGAAGGATACTTAAGTATATTCAAGACCCAAATCAACCAAAAAAAAATGAAGACTGGTCCCCTTTAATAAAATGTACAATATCTTTCAATACCTGATAATTATTGTTGGTTTAACTTCAGTATTCCAGGCATTTTTGACCGCCATTGCCATGATAGACGTTTTACCTGAACCAGATTCCCCATGGACTATCAATGGTTTATTATTCTGAGGATCGTTAATATACTCTCGTATTACCTACATAGGGAGACATTAAACAAAGAATGATAGAAATACAGATCGTAATTATAATGTAAAATCCAAAAAACGCCCATAATGAACCCAAACTTGCGATCTGTCGAATGCTTATTGATTTAAAGAAATCTGAATGGTTAAACTAAGTTTAAAATCTACCAATCAGATGACTGAGATACTTTGACGGTTAATTGATGACGTCACTGAATGATTATGACTGCTATCAAAGAGTAAGTTATTCCGAAGGTTATTTGTCAAAGTAGTAAAATGTGTAACCATAACCATACATTCCCGTGTTCAAGACGCACCTATTCAGTTTGCACAACAATTTTGTCTACCAACTTTACACCTTTTCACTAAGGTTTCCTCCCAACTCAATGTACCAGTCAGTACCCAAAGATCATGATGATAATCAGTAAACTTACATGAAATATCTCTTCTCGTCCATAGAAAGCTCTGCATTTTTCTTGGCAGAATAAAACATGTTGCAACACTTCTTCATACAATGGTTGATTTATCACATCTTCTTTCTTTTGATCTATGGCGTCTGATACAGCCTTTTTTATAGTTGTTTCAAAATCATCGCCAAGTTTTTCGATGTATAATTTGTGAGCTTTATCAGAATCGGGATCAATTCCTTAAATATATTGATGGGTTATGATCAACATATTTTATAACATTCCATAGAGGCCTTTTTCTATAAGTGGCTTATCTCTTCTGAATTTCCACTCTTTCTCAATTATTACGTAATATGCCTGAATACTACTTCCGGGTAATGATTGCCATAATTCGATTTTATTGGGATTTTCGACAGAGTGATTAACAAATGAAACAATACAATTACACCAGAGATAATGTTGTATCTGTCAGATAAATCAGAATTTAATCCTATACGAATTTGATCTAATTTCAATAGAACAGAAAAATATATGTAAGTCAAACCTTTATTGGTCCAGTGTATTCCGTAGGTCTTAATGTGGTCTGCTGGTAATTTCGATCTGAGTTTTTCCTCACTTAATTTGTTTAGAAGTTGGTGAGATTCTGTGACATATTCTTCTGTATCCGAACATTCTGAATAAAAAATGGATGACACATTCGAGATACGATATCTATTTAGTACCAACATATCCAATTTCTACTTATCTTTGAGGCTGAATTTGTGAATCGTTTCAGAGATATTGTGGATAGAAGTTACCTACTGTACCATTTCGGAATTTATGCTAATATAAAGGTGAAGATGCCTGAAGAATGTCCTAAAGTGTTCGTGCATTGTTTCTGTGACCAATTCTGTCAATATCCGAAGTGAAACTTCTAACATTCATACCATCTATAACTCTGAATTTAATAAGTGAAGTTTTAGATATTGTTTTGTCTTCGTTTTTAAACTTGCTAAAAGTACAATTGTGAATTACTTGGAGTTGTCTCCCATATCTATACTTATATTTTTCGTTTTTGTTTACAATATGGTGACCGCATGGAAATGTTTTGCTATATGCAGGGGCGGACTGGGCCAAAGCCATGCGAGCCGGTGTGCAGAGGGCCGGTTTGTGAAAAATGACAAACAAAAAATATTAATATTTTGAAAAAAAAAAAAAATGGACGTAGGTCTACTCCAAATTTAAAAGAAAGTGTCCGAAATCCGAAATTTAGTCGTTTGTGACCAATCTCTATATCTTCCAATGGTACCTACAATAAAGATAGTGGACCACAGCCATATACGCCCAAAGAAAAAGCCCTTAAATTTAATTAGGAGTAAACTAAACTTTCTCAAACCTTTCGATTTAGGTCCAATAACATCCATTTTAAGTTTGAACACAATTGGTTGAAAACTATCTTATGAGCTTACTAACTAATCTGATATTTTTGCAGTGCGTTCGATAATCGAACGCACTGCATTGTTTTGCAAACGGCTATTTTTGCAGTGCGTTCGATAATCGAACGCACTGCATTGTTTTGCAAACGGCTATTTTTTTTTTTTTACACTCGCTATTTTAGTAAGCAGGCAACATGGCACATACAGATTTGTTCAATTCCCTACGATAAATTGTTGACCATGAACTTTTAAATATAAATTGGTGCCAGTTTGACAAACCGGAAATGAGGTAGAACAAAAAACACAATTTTGATTTTTGGAATCTCACAGTTCTATTTTTGATCCGATTTTTATCAAACTGTTTTGATCTGTTTTCTATAACTGTTAGCTACTAAATAAGGATTTTAAACTTCTCAAATTTTGACTTTTAGTTGCCTATTTTCTTAATTTTAATTTTTGCCTTTTTTTCAACTTCTTCAATTTTATTTCGATCGATCTGCAAATTTGCAGGTGGATAGACATTTTGATTAAAAAAAAAATGCTGTTTTCAAAATTTTGATACCACTTCCGGTTATGACGTAATTAGCTTGCAAATTTAAAATTGCAACTTCCGGAATTTTGAAGATATTTCAAATTTGTTTTTTTCATTGTGTAATAATTTGTTATAACAACAATTTGAAATAAAAAAATCCGACCCGGAAGTAACAGATCATCCGCCATATTGATATGAGTAACTTTTGTAAAATCAAAAATGGGGCCTCAGGGTTATGAGCGGCATCCGTAACTTTAGTATTTTTGGAAACTACAATAGATTGCTAAAAAAGTCTAGCCGCCGATTTTTGAATTTTCATTTCAATTTTTTTTTTTTCGTTTTTATTTTTTATGCAATTACTAAAACTTTCAAGACTCAAATCTTTTGACCTTGACCTTTGGTGACCTTGGTACCTGAACAAAAGTTATTGCCCTTGATAAAATCTATCAAATGATGTATTCATGTTTGTGATCCGATGTATACTTCCGGTTTTATAGGCAATTGAAATTTGTGATTTTTGACTTTAAACAGTCCTGTCACGTGACCTAGCGTAAATATGTCAAAAATGAATTAACAAATGTATTATGCGTAATTTGCTCTTTCCAATGATATACGACAATATACACTTAAATTAAAATTGTACGATTTAAAATTTGAACATTTTGTGCAAATTTCCATTGTAACTGTGCGTGTTTTTTTCAAATTTTATTTCAATTGATCTGAAAATTTACAGATGGAAAGATATTTCGATTGCCATCCAAAATCTGATTTCGAAAAATTGATACCACTTCCGGTTTTGACGTAATTAGCTTGTAAATTTGAAATTTCAACTTCCGGAATTTTGAATATATTTGAAATTTGTTTTTTGCAATATTTAACGTTATGGTATATCAACAATTTGAAATTAAAAAATTTAACCCGTAAGTTACAAATCGGCCGCCATATTGATATGACTAACTTTTGTAAAACTCAAAATGGGGCCTCAGGGTTATTAGCGGAATTCGTAATTTTTATATTTTTCGAAACTACAGTCGATTGCATTCAAAGCATTTTTAATCGATTTTTGATCTTCCGTTTTGCCTTTCTTACACTTCCGTTTTATTTTTTTCAGTAATTACCAAAACTTTCAGGGCTCATATCTCGTGACCTTGACCTTTGGTGACCTGAACTAAAGTTTTTGCCCTCGATGAGATCTATCCGACTATGTATTCATATTTGAAGTCCGATGTATACCTCCGGTTTTGTAAGCAAATCAAATTTGCGATTTTTGACTTAACAAGTAACATTCAAGGTTTCGCTAGTTGTGGTAGCTTTCTTTGTCTAGAGATGATACCAATACCAGGGGCGGATGCAGGATTTTGGAAAGGGGGGGCGTAGATGTAAAATTGAGCCGAGCGAAGCGAGGCGAAAATTTTTTTGACCTTTATTTTGGCTTAAAAACATAGAATAAGTATAAATTGTACTAATTTAACGGTTTCTGGCGTGGACCATGTTAACGAAATCTATAGACGTATTCATTGTACAGTCTAATTTAAAAAAAAAAAAAAAAAAGACAAAGTAAAGGGGGGGCGTACGCCCTCTACGCCCCCCCCCCCCCCTGGATCCGCCACTGAATACAGACCCTTTTAAAAACAGTTTTTAAGTAATTCCTAAACTGTTACGCACTGCCCAGAACCATGCAAAGCCTATGGATCTAGTCATATTTTTATTTTTGTATTTTTTCAGTATGTTTGAGTGTTTGAAAGGATATATTCAGGATTTTTAGTATATTTTAAACCAAGTGAGGCTTCTAACTATATTTCATTACTTGCTATACAAAGATAAAGATAAAGATATAAAGTGCTATACAAGAAGTTTAAAAAGATGAGTACGTTCATAAGATAAATCATATCTGTTAACTGTAGAGGTCTGGGAGACAGCGGTAAAAGAAAAGATGTTTTCAATATGTTACACAACAAGGTGGTAAACATTTGTTACATTCAAGATACACATTTCACAACTGAAATTCAGAATCGTCTTAGATCAGAGTGAGATTTTGAGATATACTCAAGCTTTGGGACAACAAACTCTAAGGGAGTGTCAATTCTAATGAAAAATAACTTTGAATTTGAAATTCTAAATGAAAGAAACGATTTGAATGGAAACATGATAGTTCTTAACTTACAAATAGCCAAAAAATACACTTTCTTACTAATTAACCTGTATGGTCCAAATCAAGAAGAACCTGATTTCTTTTCAAAGATAAATGACATTATTTTAAGCTCGGAAGAAGATTTCACTATAATATGTGGGGACTGGAACCTAATCAAAGACTCGGAATTGGATTACTATAACTATAAGCACATTAATAACCCAAAAGCAAGAAAAAATGTTTTAGATTCGAAACAAACAAATAATCTAACTGATTCCTTTAGGTCTTACTACCCTACAGCTGATACACTTGGTCAAGACAAAACCCAGTCAAAAAAGCTAGGTTAGATTTCTTTCTTATCTCTAATGAACTATTAAAGGGGACCAGTCTCCATTTTTATTGGTTGATTTGGGTCTTGAATATATTTAAGTATCCTTCAGAAGCACTTGAAATGCACGAAAATTGCGTATTTCCTTCAAATATACCTTAAATTAGACATTTCTCCTTCTATTTCTATAGATGACTTTTCTATATATTGCATAGTATCGCTAATGTGTAGTAGGGCATTATAACTTTCAAATGCAAATAATTATGATTTGATGACTCAAATTTCAATGGTGAGTTGTGATAACCAGTACTAAATTGCTGAGCTAAAAAATCCCCGTTTCTGAGATTTGGAAAAATCGACCCACGAAAATGAAGCCTTTGTCACTTTAAGCTTAACAAATAAAATACAAGTAACTTCAGGATATAGAACAGACCATTCTTGTGTTGAACTAACTTTGACAGGGGCGGATCCAGGTTTTTGAAAAGGGGGGGCGTAAATGCTAAATTTAGCCGAGCGCAGCGAGGCGAAAAGTTTTTTGACCTTTTTTTTTGGCTTAAAAACATAGAATAAGTATAAATTGTACTAATTTAACGGTTTCTGACGTGGACCATGTATGTTTTATAGTAAACGTTAATAGGTTAGACATTTTTGATGTCATATTCTCCCCATTCTTTAAAAAAAAAAAAAAAAAAAGACATAGTAAAGGGGGGGCGTACGCCCTCTACGCCCCCCCCCCCTGGATCCGCCACTGTTTGAAACTAAGTAATTTTGAAATGGGTAGAGGGTTCTGGAAGTTTAATAATGCCTTACTAACTGACCCATGCTATGTTAAGGAAGTAAAAAAACTCAAAAATAGCCACACAATTAAAATACAAAAACTAATGATAAAGACATCCTTGAGGAATTAGACCTGTCTATTCGTAATAATTGTCTCAGCAATAGTTTAACAGAATATAAGATAGAGTTAGAAAATCTAAGGAAAGATAAAATGAGAGGGATAATTCTAAGAAGCAAAGCGAAATGGGTTGAAGAAGGGGAGAAAACCACAAAAAACATTTATAGTCTAGAAAAAAAGAATTTTATTAACAAAACCATTACTAAACTAGTTTCAAAATATGATGAAATTATTTCGGAGCAAAAACATATTTTGGCTGAGATTAAACTTTATTTTATAAGAAATTCTATTCAAATAAAGATCATGAATTAGTAGATTGTGAGATAAACACGATAATAAATGAGGACGAAATCCCAAAACTGAATATTAGCGATTGTAATATTTTAGAGGGTGGTATAACAGAAACAGAGTTACTGACAGTTTTAAAAACAATGAAAAGTGACCGATCCCCTGGAACAGATGGGTTTACAGCAGAGTTTTTTTTAAATGTTTTGGAAGGACCTGAAAGATCTGCTTATTAAAGCCTATAGTAATTCCTATAATACAGGAGAACTCTCATTGACTAAAAACAGGGAATAATATCCATTATGCCCAAAGGAAATAAGAATTTCTGAAAAACTGGCGTCCTATCTCGTTATTAAATGTAATCTACAAATAACTGTCTGAGTGTCTGGCTAATCGGATTAAACCGTTCCTAAATAAGCTCATTCATGAAAAACAAAACGGTTTCTTTAAAGGTCGTTACATGAATGAGAATACGAGGATACTCTATGATATTATTTAATACTTAGAAGAGGAACTACTACCTGGAAGTCTGCTTATTGTTGATTTTGAGAAAGCGTTAGATAGTTTGTCATGGAATTTCCTTTTTAAAGTACTAAATTTCTTCAATTTTCCAGAACACTTTCAAAAATGGATAAAAATCCTATTACATGAGTCAAAATTATGTGTAATTCAATGTGGCATTTTCACAGAATTTTTCAATATTGGCAGAGGCTGTAGACAAGGAGATCCCCTTAGCCCTTATCTCTTTATTGTATGCGTTGAAATTCTAGGAATAATGTTTAGGCAGGCACAGAACCTTAAAGGGATAGCAAAAAATACTGAAACTAGAATAATTCAATATACAGACGACACTTCTGTTATCATGGATGGGTCAGAACGCTCACTTAGAACTTCACTAACATTACTAGATCAATATGCAAAATTCTCAGGTCTCAAACCAAACCTAACAGAAACATGTGCAGTATGGATTGGATCATCAGTAGGTAAACCACAAATATGTGGAGAAATTGATCTTGCTTGGGTTTCAAAAGCTGAACCTTTTACTATTCTTGGCATAACTTTCTCCACAAACCTTGATGACATGATAGCCCTCAACTAAGACTCAAAATTAAATGAAATACAAAGTCTTATTGAAAACATATGCGTCATTAAATCCATGCTTATTCCTATGGCATATGGCTTTAGTTACAAGTCTAAAATTTTGAAATCGATAAAAAATAAATTTTTGGATAGATGTGGTTGACAAATGGAGATAGAAAAACCTACAATGAGTTTATCATTTCTATGAGGAAACCTATTAAGGCCCAAAAGAAATGGTCTATCGAATTAGATTTACCAAATAATGACTTAGATCTTAAGTTCAATCTTTATCATAAAATCGCGCAAGATACAAAACTAAAATGGTTTTAGTGTCGAATTCAACATAGAATCCTTGCAACTAATGAATTGCTCTTTAAGATGAAACTCCGAGATAATAGCCTATGCAACATAATATGTCATTCAAAAACTCAAACGATCTCCCACTTATTGTATAAATGTGATGTAATAAGCTTGGATTTTACAAAAAAAACAGCATTTGTCTCGGGATAGATGCTATGCTGTTACGGGCAGTATATATATTCCGCTTCAATTCCACGACTCTTTTCAATTAAATTCTAATTTCCAGTTGAGGCCGTAAAGAGTTCTTAAATACACCTTTTACACTTGGGTCTTATAAAGTGAACAGAGCTTGGAACGGTGAAATATTAAAGCGTGTAGTGTCTTACATTGATCTGACAGTCTAAAATTTAATAGGTGTAAAAGCGATATTTGTCATGTGTTTTAGCAATCATTTAAAATTGATTGAGATAATTCTTTTAGCCAATGATTTATTACAAAGAATATTACCTCTATATTTATTAAGAATATTACCTCTATATTTACTAAGAATATTACCTCTATATTTACTAAGAATATTACCTCTATATTTACTAAGAATATTACCTCTATATTTACTAAGAATATTACCTCTATATTTACTAAGAATATTACCTCTATATTTACTAAGAATATTACCTCTATATTTACTAAGAATATTACCTCTATATTTACTAAGAATATTACCGCTATATTTACTAAGAATATTACCTCTATATTTACTAAGAATATTACCTCTATATTTACTAAGAATATTACCTCTATATTTACTAAGAATATTACCTCTATATTTACTAAGAATATTACCTCTATATTTACTAAGAATATTACCTCTATATTTACTAAGAATATTACCGCTATATTTACTAAGAATATTACCTCTATATTTACTAAGAATATTACCTCTATATTTACTAAGAATATTACCTCTATATTTACTAAGAATATTACCTCTATATTTACTAAGAATATTACCTCTATATTTACTAAGAATATTACCTCTATATTTACTAAGAATATTACCTCTATATTTACTAAGAATATTACCTCTATATTTACTAAGAATATTACCTCTATATTTACTAAGAATATTACCTCTATATTTACTAAGAATATTACCTCTATATTTACTAAGAATATTACCTCTATATTTACTAAGAATATTACCTCTATATTTACTAAGAATATTACCTCTATATTTACTAAGAATATTACCTCTATATTTACTAAGAATATTACCTCTATATTTACTAAGAATATTACCTCTATATTTACTAAGAATATTACCTCTATATTTACTAAGAATATTACCTCTATATTTACTAAGAATATTACCTCTATATTTACTAAGAATATTACCTCTATATTTACTAAGAATATTACCTCTATATTTACTAAGAATATTACCGCTATATTTACTAAGAATATTACCTCTATATTTACTAAGAATATTACCTCTATATTTACTAAGAATATTACCTCTATATTTACTAAGAATATTACCTCTATATTTACTAACAATATTACCTCTATATTTACTAAGAATATTACCTCTATATTTACAAAGAATATTACCTCTATATTTACAAAGAATATTACCTCTATATTTACAAAGAATATTACCTCTATATTTACTAAGAATATTACCTCTATATTTACTAAGAATATTACCTCTATATTTACTAAGAATATTACCTCTATATTTACTAAGAATATTACCTCTATATTTACTAAGAATATTACCTCTATATTTACTAAGAATATTACCTCTATATTTACTAAGAATATTACCTCTATATTTACTAAGAATATTACCTCTATATTTACTAAGAATATTACCTCTATATTTACTAAGAATATTACCTCTATATTTACTAAGAATATTACCTCTATATTTACTAAGAATATTACCTCTATATTTTCTAAGAATATCTGTCGGTTCTACAGTCTCGATACCGTTAATACGTCTTTCAAACCAGTAGGCTCTCTCGCCATTATTGATTAAACCTCCATCTATCTCAGCATCAGTTACTGAAGAATAAAAAAAATGTTTAATTCAATGGTAGCAGAGCATCTTGCATTAGTTACTAAAGGATAGGAATAAAAATATACAATTGCGTTGTCATAAAACTTTGGCTGAAGAGGGGTGGGTGGAGGATTGGGGTGCCAGGTTTGCTCACACATTAAGTAACTTTTGTTCAATACATCTTAATATTTTAAGTAAATGTTTAGTAAATCGACTGAATCCAATATCCATTTCATTGCACGTGCGCCTCATTTTGCATCAGTACATATAAAAATATATGGATCATATAATAAGAGGACAGGATAAATGATTTGTTCAGGTCAAGATAATATGAAAAAAACAACAACAAATGCATGGAACAATGGTTCTTTGATGTACATACCCGATCTTAGATATTTGTGACTTGATTCAGAATCCAAGATTTGTTTAGCAGCTTTAACTAGTCCTAGTCTCATCTCTTCTCGTTCATTATTCCATAATGTCTCGGCCTGTTTTTTCTCGTCTTCCACTACCGATATATAGTGTGGTAGTCTAGAACTGATGGGTTGTAAAATATAGGTTGATGGTACTGAATTATCATCTCTAGTAAACCATCTAGGAGAATAAAGAAAGGGATGTGAATTACGATTTCTGTTAAAATAGAAACTTAACTTACAGAAGAACATTTGAAAGTTTAGGGAGTTGGTTTGGGTCTTGAACAATCTTCATACATATAAGAATTGCATGAAACATTCCTTCAAATATACTTCCTATTCATGGTTATTTTTTTCTATACACTTAAAGGGACAGTCTGAATTTTTTTTAGGTCAAAAATTGTTTTTGCTCAAATTTGTGAAAACTATACACCAAAATCTGTAACTATTTGCCCTTTAATGTATCTGAAAGTTTTAACTAAAAATATCCAGCCGTTAATTTTTAAACGCTAAAAAAATGCTAAAATTTGTAAAAACCTTATGTAAGGTTTTTAAGTGTGTTATGTTTTTTGGACGCTGATAGGAAACTACTGAACGGATTTGAGTAAAATAAATGCCTAATTGTAGAGAAATGTCCCTCTTGTGTATCTTACAGGTTTCAGCTAGAAATATTGAGCCATTTAAAGGGCAAACACCAAAACTATGTCAAATTTCTTAATTAACAATAAGTACACCCCCTGTTTGTAATTAACCCTTTAAAACCAAATTCAGTTTGATCAAGAAGATATAGAGATACAATAAGCATACTTTAAAAATACTCTCAGGTAGCATTTGCGATTTTTTTGATAATAGAAACTTTTTTCAAAAAAGCAGAATGGCCCTTTAAGATGAAATGAAATGAAGTTTAAGCGCCCTACGTTTCTGCACCTGTGACGCCATGCAGTGTGCAATGAGGAAAATTTGTTCAGGACAGCAGCATTAGCCTACTCTTCTTTTTGATCCTTATCTGTTGATGTGCACATCCTGTAGCAAACGGGGCCTCGGTTTAATGCCCTAATCGAGTCACTTAAAGTTTCAGACACGGAATGATGAGATCCAGAAAGCCAAAACAGTACTGTTTGCAGATAATAATGAAAATTCATAGATTTGACATGTCACAAATGAAATACACCCCGTTTAGGCTAATGAGGACGGGCAAACGTCATGCGGTGTACAATGAGAAAAATGTTGCTAGGAGAGCTGTACATTTTGACAAGAAAATGCATGGTAAAAAATTAGTCTCCGTGTATCCGTGCTACTTATTACCTTGACAACAAGTGCTTTACTCTGTCTGCTTTAACAGCGTCAAATAATTTTTCAAACTCCATGGCTTCGATTTTTCGAGGTACATCTCTATATCCGTATTTGTGAGATAAAAATGTCTGGAAGAGAAAAATAACATCATTATGCTTTGTCGTATCATTACATAGCCTATTATATAGTCATTGTTACTTTTCACAACTGAAATTTCTTGTAGGACATTTTATTGTCGTTACGGAAAACTCCTTGTCAAATATGATAAATCTCCTTCTTGCATTTTGGAAGATCTGTTTAATCAGGCATGAATTGATCTCGTTGCACCTCATGGTTTTGACCTGCCTATATAGTAGTGGCGAGTGTTGCACATGAAACAGAACATGCTTACTCTTTTCGAAAGGCCCCATGGTACTTCTCGTATGGGAAGTCCGTTACTAAATAATTATTGAACCCAATTTTGTCATATTATGCTCTGGACGAGATTTTTGATTAACGGAATTGATTTGCTTGTAAGGATTTTTATCAGACTCGAACATAGTAAGGATCACAGTTTTAATGTCAGGTTACTATTTTCGTGTCTGTTAATTCATTGACAAACAGCATGTAGTTTCGTATTTTCGTATTGGTAGCTCATTTTCGTTATATACCCTTTTCGTGACTGAAATTCATCCTTTTAATGTGTTTTATGACATAAACCATACTCACTACAAACGATGGCCCAGTTGAAAGTTTGTTACAAAGGTCTATTTCTTTCAAACAAAGTTCTGTAGTCAAATGATCATCTGTAGCCTCGTTACGAACTCCCCATCTCATATCAACAACTTGAAATTCATAACCTTCACTTTGACAGAATTCTTTTAATCTCGGGTAGATTTTCTCCATTAGATAGTTCCTCTCATGTTTTGTATCTACAAAGCGTAAAAACAAATTTTGTTTTCTTGGAAATGGTAACTTTAAATGATTACTACTCATTACTTCTTAGAATGGACAACCAGTTTTGAGTCTAAAATTTGGCCAATCAGAGTTGTTTATCATCAATATTGACGATATTATAGGGCGATATGAGGACATGAGTTGGTTATGACATTTAATTAGTCTGGTCTAAATCATGTTCCTTCAGCAACGTTAGACATTTGCATTATCTACCGTTGCTGGATTGACGGGGTTTTCTCGTCATTAACAACTAATAACCTCGTTTAAAAACACTACGTTACATTCAATTTATGACCGTTGAGACTCGATTATCACAAGGTAAATTTGCTACAAGAAATTTGACGCTAAATATTTATTTGCGTTAAAAGGTCTGTAATATCTGCCCAGTGGTAGGGCCAGTCCCCTGAACAATAGCTACAAATAGGGGACAGACAACTGTAGGAATTGAGGGGTTTTCTTTATTTTGAAAATAAGAGATTTGATTTTGGTTTATTCTGACAAAAATCATAATTGGAAATTTCCTAAATATAAAGGGGGGGGGGGGGTCAATTGAGGGTACAAACTGTTTTACTTAAGGGTCAAATTTTTAACCCCCAACACTCCCTCTGACGCCGACACTTTATCAAACATTACCTGTAAATGTGCTGCTGGTAAAGATTCGAACAATCTTGGTTGTTGATGGACAATCCACTGATATATTACCACGCAGAATTTCTTCAATCAGTTTGGACTGGATTGGATCGCTGGCTTTCTTCTCATTTTCCATCTCTTCTGGTTGTATTTCTTCGTTCAACATCGTCGCTGCTATTTATATCAAGAGTCTACGAGTGGATCAGTTTTTTTGGAAGGTTGATTGTTACTGAAATGGAGGTGGAAATTGAAAATGTTTTGGCATGGGTTTACCGAGACAGATTATGGTTTACAGAAACTTCCGAGGATTGGCGATTGTCCATATTATTGTATAGTAAATAAAGAACTAGAGCCAATTGTCGCACAGAGTGGGACTTTGCAAAGGTGCAAATTTGCCACGAGGAATCTGAAAAAAACCTCGACCCTTAACTTAAAGGGCCATTCCCCTTTTTGAAAAAAAAGTTCAATAACCAGAACCTCGCAAATGGTACCTATAAATATTTCTAGAGTATTTTGTATCTTTATATCTTCTTAATGGCTCCAAAGTTCTAGCTGAAATCTTACGAATAAATAGGAGATATTTTTCTCTTCAATTAAGCGTTTATTTTACTCATATCCGTTCAGTAGTTTTCGAACAGCGCTCAAAAAGACTATATACGAAGTTAAAAACCTTGCGTAATGTTTTTAGCTATTTTTATCTTTTAATCAAGCTTTCAGATACATAAAAGGGCACATTTTTATATATATGTTTGAGCAGGCCCGTAACTAGGGGGGGCGGAGGGGGGGCTGAGCCCCCCCCCCTGCAAATCCTCGCGCCCCCCTATTCGCCAAATCGTGGTGTTTTTTTTTTAAAGCTAAGATATTCATCAGCTTTTCATTTTGTTTAATCATACCTTTATAGTATTTTTGAATCATTAATTTGAACATTCCTTTTGGTTCGAGCAGCGCTGTTTGTGAGTGTAGTTTTTCTGTGCTCAAGAGAATTGACAGCCTAACTAGGAGGTCAGTGTTGCAACCTCGACAAGCTATTCTCTCTTGGCATATGGACGCCAACTTACTGAGGAAATATATTTGGAAGAATTCGTTGATCCCACCCCAGGCTTTTGTTGAATTAATTAAGTTGTGTTGTGTTCTTGGATGAATCTTCGCTTAAAGATGGGTTCCCTTATGTTCATTTTGAAAATTAGAATGCTGATACTTATATGAATAGAAAGTAGAGATGTTCTAATGACTTGGAAAAATACCAGTTTGTCTCACATGTCCATAATTAATTCATAATTAAGAGAATTGCCAGCAGAATTTCAAAAAAATAGTATGAATGGTAAAAAAGTATTTTTTTGTTTATCCAGACTGTACATAGATGGCCTTTTTTGATTGGTTAAAACTCTTTTAATAATATGCGATAAGAATATTATGATATATGATTAAGAATACATGGATAATTCATTAGTTTCAAATAATTTGCTTAAATTGACACTAAAAAATAAGGTAACCCATCTTTAATAATTGAATAAATTCTTTATTCTATATTGTCATTGTTTTTGATGTGACACGATGTCCTTGGAACGACATAGTTTTTTTTTTGGGGGGGGGGGGGGGAGTAAGTATGACAGTTCAACATAGAGCCCCCTGAGAATTCTGTGCGCCCCCCTTGACTACATAGGCTGGTTACGGGCCTGTGTTTGAGTACAGTTTTCACAAATTTGAACCAAATAAAACTTGATCTAGAAAAAATTTGGTCTGTCTTTTTAAATCCAGATTGCTAAAGAAGTCGACTACTTTGGAAATTGCTGTCTTGAAGGTTGTGAAATCAGGAGCAGTCAGCAGGCCTGACATGTGAACGGAACAGCTGATACTCTATGCCAATAACCTTCAACTTATTTTTACTCTCCTTACCCTTTTGTTTCTTGTACTGGGAATCATTGTACTGGGAGATACTATGACTAAAATTTGAAATATTAAAGCAACAAGAGACAATATAATCAGTCGATGTGATTTGGTAATCGGTCTATTTCAATATTACGTGTGTCTAGCATCTTGGAAAAAAGAGAAACCTGACATGAATAAGACTTTGTAATGAAATATATTATCATTACAAAGGTTAAGGGGGTATCAGTAGATTCTGTGAAAGGTTAAGGGGTACCATTAGATTCTGTAAAAGGTTAAGGGGTACCATTAGATTCTGTAAAAGATTACGGGGGTACCAGAAGATTCTGTGAAAGATTAAGGTGGTACCAGTAGATTCTGTAAAAGATTAAGGGGGGTACCAGTACCATTAGATTCTGTAAAAGATTAAAGGGGTACCAGAAGATTCTGTGAAAGGTTAAGGGGGTACCAGTAGATTCTGTAAAAGATTAAGGGGTACCAGTACCATTAGATTCTGTAAAAGATTAAAGGGGTACCATTAGATTCTGTAAAAGATTAAAGGGGTACCAGAAGATTATGTAAAAGGTTAATGGGGTACCAGAAGATTCTGTAATAGATTAAGGGGGGTACCAGCATATTCTGTAAAAGTTTAAGGGGGGTACCAGTAGATTCTGTAAAAGATTAAGAGGGCACCAGTAGATTCTGTAAAAGGTTAAGGGGGGTACCAGAAGATTCTGTAATAGATTAATGGGGTACCAGAAGATTATGTAAAAGGTTAATGGGGTACCAGAAGATTCTGTAAAAGGTTAAGGGGGTACCAGTAGATTCTGTAAAAGGTTAAAGATGTTCCAGAAGATTCTGTAAAAGATTAAGGGGGTACCAGAAGATTCTGTAAAAGATTAAGGGGTACCAGTACCATTAGATTATGTAAAAGGTTAAGGGGTACCAGTAGATTCTGTAGAAGATTAAGGGGGGTACCAGAAGATTCTGTAAAAGATTAAGGTGTACCAATAGATTCTGTAAAAGATTAAGGGGGTACCAGTACCATTAGATTCTGTAAAAGATTAAGAGGGCACCAGTAGATTCTGTAAAAGATTAAGGGGGTACCAGAAGATTCTGTAATAGATTAATGGGGTACCAGAAGATTCTGTAATAGATTAAGGGGGTACCAGAAGATTCTGTGAAAGGTTAAGGGGGGTACCAGTAGATTCTGTAAAAGATTAAGGGGTACCAGTACCATTAGATTCTGTAAAAGATTAAGAGGGCACCAGAATATTCTGTAAAAGATTAAGAGGGTACCAGAAGATTCTGTAATAGATTAATGGGGTACCAGAAGATTCTGTAAAAGTTTAAGGGGGTACCAGTAGATTCTGTAAAAGGTTAAGGGGGTATCAGGAGATTCTGTAAAAGATTAAGGGGGTACCAGAAGATTCTGTAAAAGATTAAGGGGGGTACCAGAAGATTCTGTAAAAGATTAAGGGGTACCAAAAGATTCTGTAAAAGGTTAAGGGGGTATCAGGAGATTCTGTAAAAGATTAAGGGGGTACCAGAAGATTCTGTAATAGATTAATGGGGTACCAGAAGATTCTGTAAAAGGTTAAGGGGTACCAGTAGATTCTGTAGAAGATTAAGGGGGTACCAGAAGATTCTGTAAAAGATTAAGGTGTACCAATAGATTCTGTAAAAGATTAAGGGGGTACCAGTACCATTAGATTCTGTAAAAGATTAAGAGGGCACCAGTAGATTCTGTAAAAGATTAAGGGGTTACCAGAATATTCTGTAAAAGGTTAAGGGGTACCAGAAGACTCTGTAAAAGATTATTGGGGTACCAAAAGATTCTGTAAAAGGTTAAGGGGGTACCAGTACCAGTAGATTCTGTAAACGATTAAAGAAGTACCAGTAGATTCTGTAAAAGGTTAAGGTGTACCAGAAGATTCTGTAAAAGATTAAGAGGGCACCAGAATATTCTGTAAAAGATTACGGGGGTACCAGTAGATTCTGTAAAAGTTTAAGGGTGTACCAGAAGATTCTTTAAAAGATTAAGAGGGCACCAGTAGATTCTGTAAAAGATTAAGGGGGTACCAGAATATTCTGTAAAAGGTTAAGGGGGTACCAGTAGATTCTGTAAAAGATTAACGGGGTACCAGTAGATTCTGTAAAAGGTTAAGGGGGTACCATTAGATTCTGTAAAAGATTAAAGGGATACCAGTAAATTTTGTAAAAGACAATGTAACCCTAAATAATTCAGTGTAACTTAACTTTTGATTATAAAATGTTACAAGCCTTCAACCTAACCCTGGAACCAGCCCTCAATCTCAACTTAAACTAATTCAGTGTAAATTATCTTTTGATTACAAAATGTTACTATCCTTCAACCTAACATTGAAAATAGCCCTCAATCTCACCTTGAACTAATTCAGTGTAAATTATCTTTTGATTAAATATTACTAGCCCTCAACCTAACCCTAAATTATTCAGTGTATATAATCTTTTGATTATAAAATGTTACTAGTCCTCAACTTAACCCTAGATTATTCAGTGTAAATTATCTTTTGATTATAAAATATCACTAGCCCTAAACGTCTTATACATGTCACCCATTATCAATTTCATATTTTCTGATATAGTATATGATGCATTTGCATTTTACATAACTTATAGATACAAACTAATTATTCATTAGTTTCATTGATGTTAATGTTCCTATGGGAACCAGTATTTTATCTTTAATTTCAGATTCCCAAGATTATGGATGACTGTTTTCATTATATTTGTTTAATTTTTAAACTAACTTCACAAACAATTTTCTCACTAGAGGTTATGCCTACATGCCTGTGCCTGTGCTTTCGTAACATTACTTCATTGTAATGTTACAATCTAAAATTCCTAAATACAACCCTAAACAATTCAGTGTAAATTATCTTTTGATTATAAAATGTTACTAGTCCTCAACCTAACCCCAGATAATTCAGTATAAATTGTCTCAGTCGCAACGATTTCACATTTAATGGTAAAACGTATCTACAAACTTCAGGAACAGCTATGGGTAAACGATTCGCCCCTTCATACGCAAATCTTTTCATGGCAGAGTGGGAACGTGAGGTATTACCCATTTGTCCCTTTGATCCATTATTTTATGGAAGATTTTTAGATGACATTTTTATGGTTTGGACTTATTCCATTGAGCAGTTCTGGGAATTCTTTGAAATTCTCAACAACCACCATCCGTCCATCAAACTAACCGCCAACGTCAGTCATAAAAGCATAGATTTTCTCGATACCACTGTTTTCAAAGGAGATTCCATAGCAGAAACCAATAAACTGGACATTAAGGTATATTTCAAAGAAACTGATACTCATCAACTCCTGCACAAAAGCTCGTTTCACCCAAAACATACCTTTTCCGGTATTATTAAATCACAAGTTTTACGATTTCACCGAATTTGCACAAGATCCTCTGATTTCAACCAAGCCTGTACGATTGTTTTCTCAAAACTGAAAGAGCGTGGATACTCAAAACGATTTTTACGAAACATAAAAAACTCCACTTTAGCGCAAATAGAAGCGAAGACTAGACTATATGCCGAAGTTCCTCCAGGTTTAAGGTGTGCCCCATGTTCGTCAAATAGATGCAAAACATGTCCCTTTGTAGCTGAAACACATTATTTTATGAGTAGCTTTACTAATAAAAGGTATCCGATCCAGGAGCATTTATCATGTGATAGCTCAAATGTAATTTATTTAATTTCATGTCAGAAATGCCCCAAACAATATGTAGGAGAAACTAAGAATAATTTACGCACTCGATTCAATGCCCATAGATCAGATATAAAATTAAAGAAAGACAAGCCCGTTTCTAATCATTTCAACCTCGATGACCATTCAATAAACGATCTCACCCTAATCCCAATTGAACGTATAGAAATTGATTTACCGGAAGATGAAACCACCAAATTCAGACAATCCAGAGAAGCCTACTGGATTGAGACATTGAATACAGCAAGACCTATAGGACTCAATATTCATCATTTTGCAGGCATAGCACCCTTTGTTGTCCCGTTTAATACAACCAGTAATCGAGCAAGCAAGATAGTTCATACCCACTACAAGAGTCTTCAAGAGAAATTTCCCCATGTTTATAAGCAGAAAATGATAGTTGCCTACTCAAAAAATCAGAACTTTAATGACAATCTGGTTCATAGCAAACTAAAACCAATTATTAATTAGCAGATACTATACTACTCGCCCAACGGGCGAGTTCTTATTTTTTCTACTTTCAGATCACAACAGAAGAAAAGCCTGAATCCAGACCCTTAATCCCATTTTCTCAATAAAGTATTTGCTCCATCCTAGGCCTGTACATTTGGGAGATTCAAACCCTCCCTCCACCGAAACCTAAATAATTCAGTGTAAATTATCTTTTGATTACAAAATGGTACCAGCCCTGAACCTAACCCTGGTAGTAGCCCACAATCTAACCCTAAATAATTCAGTGTAAATTATCTTTTGATTACAAAATGGTACCAGCCCTGAACCTATTGGTAGTAGCCCACAATCTAACCCTAAATAATTCAGTGTAAATAATCTTTTGATTACAAAATGGTACCAGCCCTGAACCTAACCCTGGTAGTAGCCCACAATCTAACCCTAAATAATTCAGTGTAAATTATCTTTTGATTACAAAATGGTACCAGCCCTGAACCTAACCCTGGTACTAGCCCTCAACCTAACCCTAAATAATTCAGTGTAAATTATCTTTTGATTATAAAATGTTACTAGACCTCAACCCAACCCTAAATAATTCAGTGTAAATTATCTTTTCATCATAAAATGTTACTAGACCTCAACCCAACCCTAAATAATTCAGTGTAAATTATCTTTTGATTACAAAATGTTACTAGCCCTCAACTTACCCTAAAATATTCAGTATAAATTATCTTTTCATCATAAAATGTTACTAGACCTCAACCCAACCCTAAATAATTCAGTGTAAATTATCTTTTGATTACAAAATGTTACTAGCCCTCAACTTACCCTAAAATATTCAGTATAAATTATCTTTTCATCATAAAATGTTACTAGACCTCAACCCAACCCTAAACTATTCAGTATAAATTATCTTTTCATCATAAAATGTTACTAGACCTCAACCCAACCCTAAATAATTCAGTATAAATTATCTTTTGATTACAAAATGTTACTAGCCCTCAACCTAACCCTCTTAGTAGCCCACAACCTTACCCTAAATAATTCAGTTTTAATTATCTTTTGATTACAAAATGTTACTAGCCCTCAACCTAACCCTAAACTATTCAGTATAAATTATCTTTTGATTACAAAATGTTACTAGCCCTCAACCCAACCCTAAACTATTCAGTATAAATTATCTTTTGATTACAAAATGTTACTAGCCCTCAACCTAACCCTAGTAGTAGCCCAGAACCTTACCCTAAATAATTCAGTGTAAATTATCTTTTGATTACAAAATGGTACCAGCCCTGAACCTAACCCTGGTAGTACTTAGTAGCCCACAATCTAACCCTAAATAATTCAGTGTAAATTATCTTTTGATTACAAAATGGTACCAGCCCTGAACCTAACCCTGGTAGTAGCCCACAATCTAACCCTAAATAATTCAGTGTAAATTATCTTTTGATTACAAAATGGTACCAGCCCTGAACCAAACCCTGGTAGTAGCCCACAATCTAACCCTAAATAATTCAGTGTAAATTATCTTTTGAGTACAAAATGTTACTAGACCTCAACCCAACCCTAAATAATTCAGTGTAAATTATCTTTTGATTACAAAATGTTACTAGCCCTCAACTTACCCTAAAATATTCAGTATAAATTATCTTTTCATCATAAAATGTTACTAGACCTCAACCCAACCCTAAACTATTCAGTATAAATTATCTTTTCATCATAAAATGTTACTAGACCTCAACCCAACCCTAAATAATTCAGTATAAATTATCTTTTGATTACAAAATGTTACTAGTCCTCAACCTAACCCTCTTAGTAGCCCACAACCTTACCCTAAATAATTCAGTTTTAATTATCTTTTGATTACAAAATGTTACTAGCCCTCAACCTAACCCTAAACTATTCAGTATAAATTATCTTTTGATTACAAAATGTTACTAGCCCTCAACCCAACCCTAAACTATTCAGTATAAATTATCTTTTGATTACAAAATGTTACTAGCCCTCAACCTAACCCTAGTAGTAGCCCAGAACCTTACCCTAAATAATTCAGTGTAAATTATCTTTTGATTACAAAATGGTACCAGCCCTGAACCTAACCCTGGTAGTACTTAGAAGCCCACAATCTAACCCTAAATAATTCAGTGTAAATTATCTTTTGATTACAAAATGGTACCAGCCCTGAACCTAACCCTGGTAGTAGCCCACAATCTAACCCTAAATAATTCAGTGTAAATTATCTTTTGATTACAAAATGGTACCAGCCCTGAACCAAACCCTGGTAGTAGCCCACAATCTAACCCTAAATAATTCAGTGTAAATTATCTTTTGATTACAAAATGTTACTAGACCTCAACCCAACCCTAAACTATTCAGTATAAATTATCTTTTCATCATAAAATGTTACTAGACCTCAACCCAAACCTAAATAATTTAGTATAAATTATCTTTTGATTACAAAATGTTACTAGCCCTCAACCTAACCCTCTTAGTAGCCCACAACCTTACCCTAAATAATTCAGTGTAAATTATCTTTTGATTATAAAATGTTACTAGACCTCAACCCAACCCTAAATAATTCAGTGTAAATTATCTTTTCATCATAAAATGTTACTAGACCTCAACCCAACCCTAAATAATTCAGTGTAAATTATCTTTTGATTACAAAATGTTACTAGCCCTCAACCTAACCCTCTTAGTAGCCCACAACCTTACCCTAAATAATTCAGTTTTAATTATCTTTTGATTACAAAATGTTACTAGCCCACAACCTTACCCTAAATAATTCAGTTTTAATTATCTTTTGATTACAAAATGTTACTAGCCCTCAACCTAACCCTAAACTATTCAGTATAAATTATCTTTTGATTACAAAATGTTACTAGCCCTCAACCCAACCCTAAACTATTCAGTATAAATTATCTTTTGATTACAAAATGTTACTAGCCCTCAACCTAACCCTGGTTGTAGCCCAGAACCTTACCCTAAATAATTCAGTGTAAATTATCTTTTGATTACAAAATGTTACTAGCCCTCAACTTACCCTAAAATATTCAGTATAAATTATCTTTTCATCATAAAATGTTACTAGACCTGAACCCAACCCTAAATAATTCAGTGTAAATTATCTTTTGATTACAAAATGTTACTAGCCCTCAACCCAACCCTAAACTATTCAGTATAAATTATCTTTTGATTACAAAATGTTACTAGCCCTCAACCTAACCCTGGTAGTAGCCCAGAACCTTACCCTAAATAATTCAGTGTAAATTATCTTTTGATTACAAAATGTTACTAGCCCTCAACTTACCCTAAAATATTCAGTATAAATTATCTTTTCATCATAAAATGTAACTAGCCCACATCCTAACCCTAAATAATTCAGTGTAAATTATCTTTTGATTACAAAATGGTACCAGCCCTGAACCTAACCCTGGTAGTAGCCCACAATCTAACCCTAAATAATTCAGTGTAAATTATCTTTTGATTACAAAATGGTACCAGCCCTGAACCTATTGGTAGTAGCCCACAATCTAACCCTAAATAATTCAGTGTAAATTATCTTTTGATTACAAAATGGTACCAGCCCTGAACCTAACCCTGGTAGTAGCCCACAATCTAACCCTAAATAATTCAGTGTAAATTATCTTTTGATTACAAAATGGTACCAGCCCTGAACCTAACCCTGGTACTAGCCCTCAACCTAACCCTAAATAATTCAGTGTAAATTATCTTTTGATTATAAAATGTTACTAGACCTCAACCCAACCCTAAATAATTCAGTGTAAATTATCTTTTCATCATAAAATGTTACTAGACCTCAACCCAAACCTAAATAATTCAGTGTAAATTATCTTTTGATTACAAAATGTTACAAGCCCTCAACCTAACCCTAAACTATTCAGTATAAATTATCTTTTGATTACAAAATGTTACTAGCCCTCAACCCAACCCTAAACTATTCAGTATAAATTATCTTTTGATTACAAAATGTTACTAGCCCTCAACCTAACCCTGGTAGTAGCCCAGAACCTTACCCTAAATAATTCAGTGTAAATTATCTTTTGATTACAAAATGTTACTAGCCCTCAACTTACCCTAAAATATTCAGTATAAATTATCTTTTCATCATAAAATGTTACTAGACCTCAACCCAACCCTAAATAATTCAGTGTAAATTATCTTTTGATTACAAAATGTTACTAGCCCTCAACCCAAACCTAAATAATTTAGTATAAATTATCTTTTGATTACAAAATGTTACTAGCCCTCAACCTAACCCTCTTAGTAGCCCACAACCTTACCCTAAACTATTCAGTATAAATTATCTTTTGATTACAAAATGTTACTAGCCCTCAACCTAACCCTGGTAGTAGCCCAGAACCTTACCCTAAAAAATTCAGTGTAAATTATCTTTTGATTACAAAATGTTACTAGCCCTCAACTTACCCTAAAATATTCAGTATAAATTATCTTTTCATCATAAAATGTAACTAGCCCACATCCTAACCCTAAATAATTCAGTGTAAATTATCTTTTGATTACAAAATGGTACCAGCCCTGAACCTATTGGTAGTAGCCCACAATCTAACCCTAAATAATTCAGTGTAAATTATCTTTTGATTACAAAATGGTACCAGCCCTGAACCTAACCCTGGTAGTAGCCCACAATCTAACCCTAAATAATTCAGTGTAAATTATCTTTTGATTACAAAATGGTACCAGCCCTGAACCTAACCCTGGTACTAGCCCTCAACCTAACCCTAAATAATTCAGTGTAAATTATCTTTTGATTATAAAATGTTACTAGACCTCAACCCAACCCTAAATAATTCAGTGTAAATTATCTTTTCATCATAAAATGTTACTAGACCTCAACCCAAACCTAAATAATTCAGTGTAAATTATCTTTTGATTACAAAATGTTACAAGCCCTCAACCTAACCCTAAACTATTCAGTATAAATTATCTTTTGATTACAAAATGTTACTAGCCCTCAACCCAACCCTAAACTATTCAGTATAAATTATCTTTTGATTACAAAATGTTACTAGCCCTCAACCTAACCCTGGTAGTAGCCCAGAACCTTACCCTAAATAATTCAGTGTAAATTATCTTTTGATTATAATATGGAATCAGGCCCGTAGCCAAGGGGGCTTGGGGGGGCTTTGCCCCCCCTAATTTAAATCTTGCCCCCCCTAAAAAAATCTCAAGTGTTATTTTTAAAAGATATATTAATTCATTTTACTGAGTCAAGGGGTGTCTTTTTTTTAGCAGGAAATGTTAAGAATTTGCGTTTTCAGGTATCTGATTCTCAAAATTGTCCAGTGTTCGTCCCGCAGTCCCTTAAATTCATCAGGAAATCGCGTTTTCACGAGTCAAATTCGCAAAATTTTCTAGAAGAGATCCCCCGACTTCAGGAAATCGTGTTTTTCAAGGCTTCCAATTGGCGTTCTCGACAGCTCAGACCCTATTCAAATAACCTTAAACCCTGTCTGAAATTCGCGTCTGAATCTCTTGGTTTTTTTTTTAAAACAGGATCTCTTTGACCCTATAGAAATAATCTGTACATCTTTTTCTCGATTTTGCTATGTTTTAGTCGCACAGGCCATCTACAAGTTAACCTTAAATTCACCAGGAAATGTCAGAAAATATCGTTTCAGAGAGTCAAATTCTCAAAATTTTCTAGAAGAGACTTCAGGAAATCGTGTTTCCAGACTTCCAATTGGCGTTCAAAATTGGCAGCAAAAAAAAGTGTGTAATTCTCAAAATTTTCTAAGCGACATACCTCAGATCTTATTCAAATAACCTTAAACCCTAAATTCGCCGGGAAATGTCTTTAATTGGCGTCTAAATCTCAAAATGTTTTCAGACAAGAACTTTTTGAACCTGTAGAAATAATCTTGAACCTTGAATTCGCGGGAAAATATCAGGATATCGCGCTTCAAGGAGTCAAATTATCTAAATTTTCTAGGGGTTCCCAAACTTCAGAAAATCCCATTTCCAGGCTTCCGACTGCACCAATAAATGTAGAAATAACTCTACAGATGGCACTGTAATGGCGTAACAATGCATTGCAATAACACAAAGTTTTTTTTATAAATGGGGGTGATGGTGTCTTTGGGTGGATACCTAAACTGCCCCCCTTGATTGGACGTTTGCCCCCCTGAAAGTAATTGGCAGGCTACGGGCCTGTATGGAATTAGCCCCCAACCTAACCCTGGTACTAGCCCTCAACCTAACTCTTAAAGGGATTGTAAAGAGGTTTTCTAAAGTTTGTATGTGTATGTGTATCGGGGACACACAGTGTAAATTATCTTTTGATTATAAAATGTTACTAGTTCTCAACCTAACCCTAAATAATTCAGTGTAAATTATCTTTTGATTATAAAATGTTACTAGTCCTCAACCTCACCCTAAATAATTCAGTGTAAATTATCTTTTGATTACAAAATGGTACCAGCCCTAAACCTAACCCTGGTAGTAGCCCACAATCTAACCCTAAATAATTCAGTGTAAATTATCTTTTGATTACAAAATGGTACCAGCCCTGAACCTAACCCTGGTAGTACTTAGTAGCCCACAATCTAACCCTAAATAATTCAGTGTAAATTATCTTTTGATTACAAAATGGTACCAGCCCTGAACCTAATCCTGGTACTAGCCCACAATCTAACCCTAAATAATTCAGTGTAAATTATCTTTTGATTACAAAATGGTACCAGCCCTGAACCTAACCCTGGTAGTACTTAGTAGCCCACAACCCAACCCTAAATAATTCAGTGTACATTATCTTTTGATTACAAAATGGTACCAGCCCTGAACCTAACCCTGGTAGTAGCCCACAATCTAACCCTAAATAATTCAGTGTAAATTATCTTTTGATTACAAAAATTGTACCAGCCCTGAACCGAACCCTGGCAGTAGCCCACAATCTAACCCTAAATAATTCAGTGTAAATTATCGTTTGATTACAAAATGGTACCAGCCCTGAACCTAACCCTGGTACTAGCCCTCAACCTAACCCTAAATAATTCAGTGTAAATTATCTTTTGATTACAAAATGTTACTAGCCCTCAACTTACCCTAAAATATTCAGTATAAATTATCTTTTCATCATAAAATGTTACTAGACCTCAACCCAACCCTAAATAATTCAGTGTAAATTATCTTTTGATTACAAAATGGTACCAGCCCTGAACCTAACCCTGGTACTAGCCCTCAACCTTACCCTAAATAATTCAGTGTAAATTATCTTTTGATTACAAAATGTTACTAGACCTCATCCCAACCCTAAAATATTCAGTATAAATTATCTTTTCATCATAAAAGGTTACTAGCCCTCAACCTAACCCTAAAATATTCAGTATAAATTATCTTTTCATCATAAAATGTTACTAGACCTCAACCCAACCCTAAATAATTCAGTGTAAATTATCTTTTGATTACAAAATGGTACCAGCCCTGAACCTAACCCTGGTAGTAGCCCACAATCTAACCCTGAATAATTCAGTGTAAATTATCTTTTGATTACAAAATGGTACCAGCCCTGAACCTAACCCTGGTAGTAGCCCACAATCTAACCCTAAATAATTCAGTGTATATTATCTTTTGATTACAAAATGGTACCAGCCCTGAACCTAACCCTGGTACTAGCCCTCAACCTAACCCTAAATAATTCAGTGTTAATTAACTTTTGATTACAAAATGTTACTAGCCCTCAACCAAACCCTGGTAGTAGCCCACAACCTAACCCTAAATAAATCAGTGTAAATTATCTTTTCATCATAAAATGTTACTAGACCTCAACCCAACCCTAAAATATTCAGTATAAATTATCTTTTCATCATAAAAGGTTACTAGCCCTCAACCTAACCCTAAAATATTCAGTATAAATTATCTTTTCATCATAAAATGTTACTAGACCTCAACCCAACCCTAAATAATTCAGTGTAAATTATCTTTTGATTACAAAATGTTACTAGCCCTCAACTTACCCTAAAATATTCAGTATAAATTATCTTTTCATCATAAAATGTTACTAGACCTCAACCCAACCCTAAATAATTCAGTATAAATTATCTTTTGATTACAAAATGTTACTAGCCCTCAACCTAACCCTGGTAGTAGCCCACAAGCTTACCCTAAATAATTCAGTTTTAATTATCTTTTGATTACAAAATGTTACTAGCCCTCAACCTAACCCTGGTAGTAGCCCAGAACCTTACCCTAAATAATTCAGTGTAAATTATCTTTTGATTATAAAATGTTACTAGCCCTCAACCTAACCCTAAACTATTCAGTATAAATTATCTTTTGATTACAAAATGTTACTAGCCCTCAACCTAACCCTAGTAGTAGCCCAGAACCTTACCCTAAATAATTCAGTGTAAATTATCTTTTGATTATAAAATGTTACTAGCCCTCAACCTAACCCTAAACTATTCAGTATAAATTATCTTTTGATTACAAAATGTTACTAGCCCTCAACCTAACCCTGGTAGTAGCCCAGAACCTTACCCTAAATAATTAAGTGTAAATTATCTTTGATTATAATATGGAATTAGCCCCGAACCTAACCCTAAACTATTCAGTATAAATTATCTTTTGATTACAAAATGTTACTAGCCCCCAACCTAACCCTGGTACTAGCCCTCAACCTAACTCTTAAAGGGATTGTAAAAAGAGGTTTTCTAAAGTTTGTATGTGTATCGGGGACACACAGTGTAAATTATCTTTTGATTATAAAATGTTTCAATTGTTGAAAAAAATGAAAGATTTGCATGCAATTGAAAGGTACTCTAACAAATGATATAAGAATTGAAACAAATTGAAAGAAATACTACCTGCCTATCAATAGTTGAAATAATTGGCAAAATTGAAAGAATTGCAAGCCACTCAAACCAACGATATAAAAATTGAAATAATTGCAAGAAATTGTAAAAATAGCTAGCTACCTTTCAATTATTGAACAATTGAAAGAATAGAAGAAAATTGAAAGCCGGGTGGCAATTATTAAAAAGTGGTTAAAAACTCAGATCCTGCACTTAAATGTTTACTCCCAGCCTCTTATAAAAAGTACAGCCAAGTTATATTTGATATAGGTAAAGTTATTAGGTATAACTATGTACTTACATATAATCTGTTTACTCTTCACTAACTGTCTTTAAATTAACATTGTCAATTTGCACATCAGTTAAGTAACACTAACAAGATAACTAGTTAACCAATCAATAGGATCAGTTTGAGTTATGCTTTAAGTAGTGGGTTGGACATCGTGTCTAAACCACATCCCCATTCGTCACACTTCCTCGGCCGTGGTAACACAAGTGAAATTTACGTATTCATAGCTCAATATTGTCCAATCAAAATATGATCCAGCAGTATAGGTAGCAAAATGTCAGCCAATCAAATTACTCTTTCCATATGCTCTGTTTGCGAACGTAAACAAAACGAAAACAGTGTATTTAAATTCAATCTAATTAAAATTTAGGCTAACAGAAAATCAACATCGTACATTGGAAAATGTTTAATTGATCAAAGCAATCTGACTTCATTGATATTAACAACTTTTAACTTTATTTAAGACTTAACCTTTATTGATGCTTCTCAATAGTAAACAATTATACATTAAATATCAGAAATGATTTTCTTTGCAATTTTTCTCACAAATTCACGTGAATGAACATTTTTGTCCATATATGCAATTCTTTAAGTGGATGAATTTCAAAAAGTTTTATCATGTAGAGATTAGGGTGGTTGAAAAGCAACAAGTTACTTTCAACAGACACAAGCACTGGCACAGAGTTAAAGTTTTGTTTATAACAACTGTGATGTTAATATTTAGTATTTAAGCTAAATTAAATATAAAGTAATTATAAAATGAAAACTTAGATAAAAAAAACTACACTCCCAACAAAACAAAAACCAATGTAAAATAAAAAAAAAGTTATGACTATAATTTGAAGAATATTTCTGAAATAAACTAAAAGTAATTGATGGCATTTTGTTTACAATGAAATAATTTACTTTATTACTCGTCATCAATAGGATGAAGTCGACCATGAACAAGTATATCATGTAAATCTTTATTTTTTGAAGTAGGCTATGACTAGTTTTCTTTATAGAATACAGTGGAGAACTTATTTTGTAATTCAGGGTAGTTAAGTTTACTTATTTTGGATGCTTGGTAAGAAATGCTATTGAATTGAGCAACAAATGGAATTATTTGAGAATCAAACTGTATATTGAGTCCAGAGAGTGAAATGGTTTTTAATTGGTTCATCCAAAAGCTCTCTCTGTATAGTCTTGAAGTCTTAGGGTTGGTGTCTTCTTCAGAAATGACTTTTGCAATGGGTGTCACCCTCATGTCTGCTAAGGAATGGTTGTTTAAAGAGATATGTTCACTAACTGTTTGACCAAAAAAAATTAGTTTATGTTTATTTGTGAAAGAATTGGTGGTTAAAATATGCTCGCTGCAGGTTCTACATATCTTTGAATAAAATTTTTCATTTAGATAATGAAATTTTGACAATTAAATGCTTGTTCATTTTATATTGGTTTATCTAACTAAAACATTAAAATATAGTTTATGAAGCTTAAACCGTTGTGTTTTGATAAAGAAATTCTGGCTTCATATTAATTAATTGTTTATGAAAGATATTACCAAATTGTCTACTAAAAACTTATCAATCTATTCTGGAGGGCGATATCATATTACTTGGATACATCTGAACTTCAAAAATATAATTTGAAACAATACAGATGGCCATCGTAATACGCCCACTTTTGTAATGGCAGCCAATTCATCCGGGAGGTTGACAAGAGTTGTCAGTATATGAAAGATTCTGAGAGTGATTTTTTTCATTTTTACATGTCAAATTTCTGAATTGTGATAAGTCACTGAAATATGAACAAACCAAGGCCAATAACTCATGTAATAAATAGTTTTCAATTTTTCTGATTTTCAATAACGTTTATTCCAAGGTCATTAAAAATATTTACCAAGTTTCATCAAAATGCATCAAGAAACCAGCTCTCTATCGTGTCCACACTTTTAAAGTGTTACAGACAATAAAATGAACGCGTTTTAAGGAACAGGGCAATAACTTATTTGAAAAATATTTTTCAATCTTCCTGATTTTCAAAAATGTTTATTCCAAGGTCATTAAAAACATTTACCAAGTTTCATCAAAATCCATCAAGAAATCATCTCTTTATTGTGTCCATAACATTTTTTAAAAAACAAGGTTAAAACCAATGACAGTTTTGATAACTTTGGATGTCTGTATCACAATCTCTAATTAAAGGGGCACATGCTTCATTTTCGTGGGTCGATTTTTCCCAGTCTCAGAAACGGGGCCTTTTTTAGCTCAGCAATTTAGTACTGGTTATCACAACTCACTATTGAAATTTGAGTCTTCAAATCCACGTGCATCCATAATTATTAGCATTTGAAAGTTATAATGCCCTACTACACATTATCGATACAATGGAATATATAGAAAAGTCATCTATAGAAATAGAAGGAGAAATGTCTAATTTAAGATATATTTGAAGGAAATATGCAATTTTCGTACATTTCTAGTGCTTCTGAAGGATACTTGAGTATATTCAAGACCCAAGTCAACCAATAAAAATGAAGACTGGTCCCCTTTAACACAGAGAATTGTTTTTCTATTTTGTAATGCCGATTTGATCTTTTTAACGATATGTGTCAATAATCCATTAAAATATGTTTTTAAAATCTCACAGTTTTGTAAAACTGAGGATTGTAACTTTCAGTGTAATTATCTCATATCAATATGGTTTGTATATTCAGAACGTACTCAATTTTTCTCTTTTCAACGACATATAATATGTGTGTACAAAAATTGGCAAGAACGAATTAAATGTTGAATTTTTTCTTGAAAACTTATGGAAAATGTGAGTGTTAAAATGTCTAATTCCTAGTTGATACGAGTGGGATACTAGGAGAACTCTGGTGTACGTAGCAATAATGATCTTCACTATAAACCAGTGGTTCCCAACCTGGGGTCATGGTTATCTAGGGAGCCATATGGTGTTTCTCTATATTTAACTATATTTTGCTGTGTAAGATCTGTAGTTGCTTGTGGTCAAATGCATCTGACCTACTGATGATGAGGAGGCACAAAACAACCACCCTTGCTTATTCCTTATTTTGGAATTGAACAGGGGCTGTGGCTCTAAGAGATTGGTGAATTGGGGCCACAGCTTGAAAAAGGTTGGGAACAACTGCTATAAACGATGCATCAAAGTAAAGTCTCGCCAATGAAGACACAACGAAAAGCTCCATGCATTACCGAGACAGATTATGGACTACAAAAACTGCCGAGGATTGCCGATCGATGTTCACTTTTGTTTGAACAATCAAACCTTAGTTGTTATCTTTGTAAAATATAAATATTTCTTTCTTTCAGAACCTAAGCTAAGCTTATCAAATAATATCAGCGTTTGAAAGTCAAAAATACGACTCGTACAGTATAACTTGTATTAAAGGGATAGTAAGCTTTGTAAATTTGTGATAGACTAGAATAAAATGAACATGTTCCAAAAGTTTTTATTGTTGTTCCTACTTTATTTCGTCTAATATCACAATTTAAAGTCAATAAATGGACTTTAGCAGACATAATCCCGATGAAACGCAGGTTTTTTTTTTTAATCTGAGAGTCTCAATGAACTATTTTATAATCCCGGAAAACCATAATATTATGCAGGTTGATCCGCTGTTTTTCACGCTACACAACAAACACATTTTCGACACTCGGAAACTCAACGCCAGTAAAGTTTAAAATTCTCAGTAGTATTGGGTCGAATTCATGAGGCGATCCTCTTTTTTATGTGTCATTGTCATTGGATGGTCTTTCACTGTAAACCCTAGCGTTTGTGGCTCAAATCGATCGGCTGAATGTCGGCCATGCTTTGTTTACCTTTCTATCTACGACGTGACGTCATTATCTCGCATAATCACGAACCATAACGTCATCAATGGCGGCTTCCATGAAAAGTGAATTTCGGCTGAAAATCGCTAAAAACTTTATTCTGTTTAAGGATTTGTGAAATTTTATCGCTCTAGAGTAATATTTAATTGTCTATTTATTGGAAAATTCGGATATCGTTATAAAGCTTACTATCCCTTTAAGAAGCCAGTTAAGGGAATGCTTAAAAGTGGTTGCTTACTAAGGGGTGGTGCTTAATAGAGGTACATGAATGGCAAACCTAGTTTAGAATGATAAGTTTGTAATTTGTAATTATATGTACATGCATGAAAGAAAAACAACAATAGCAATTTCAATAGCATTAGCAATGAGACTATATGCATTGTAGAGAGAATGTTTAGGTAGGGATATAATCGAAGGAATTTTGTATTTTTATACGCCCACATTAAAATGTGGTTGTATATTGCCGTCGCCCCTGTCCGTCCGTCGGTCCGTCCGTCTGTCCACAATTGGCTTGTGAACGCAATAGAGACCACAGTTTTGCTTAAATTTGAATACAATTTTATGTGTATAGGATTATATTCAAAAGATCTCGGACAAGTTCGAATTTGGGTTCGATTCGACTAAAATTCACGGAGTTTTACACCCAAAATACGTTAAAAATGGCTTGTGAACGCGATAGAGACCACAATTTTGGTTGGATTTGAATAAAATTTTGTTCGAATTTGGGTTCGATTCGACAAAAATTCACGGAGTTTTACACCCAAAATGTGTTAAAAATGGCTTGTGAATGCGATAGAGACTACAGTTTTGGTTTGATTTGAATAAAATGTTGTATGTAGGATTATATTCATAAGATCTCGGACAAGTTCGAATTTGGGTTCGATTCGACAAAAATTCACGGAGTTTTACACCCAAAATGTGTTAAAAATGGCTTGTGATTGCGATAGAGACTATAGTTTTGGTTTGATCTGTATTAAATTTTGTGTGTAGGATTATATCCATAAGATCTTGGATAAGTTCGAATATCAGTTTGATTCGACAAAAATTCACTGAGTTTTACACCCAAAATACCTTAAAAATGGCTTGTGAACGCGATAGAGACTACAGTTTTCACCTGATTTGAATTAAATTTGATGTGAACATTTGTATTCATGAGATCTCGGATAAGTTCGAATCTGACGACTTTTCGATGAATAGTTTTTTAGTTATTGCCCTTGACTTAGTCAAAACGCATCGAAATTTACTTGTGAACGCGATAGAGACTGCACTTTTCACCTGATTGGAATGAAATTTGATGTGAACATGTGTATTCATAAGATCTCGGACAAGTTGGAATTTGATGATTTTTCATTGAACGGATTTTGAGTTATTGCCCTTGACTTAGATTGGATTTTGACTTAGTCATAATTCTTCAAGATTGAAAGTTTTATTCAGAATTTTATTTAATTTTGTGTTTAAAAGATATAAACTATATTTTTGACAGGTTATATTTTTTATACGATTTGACACCAATTTGGGAATGCTCTGGATGTACTAAAAATTTATAAGGGAGGTGGGCGTATATTGCTAGGCAACCACTTGTTCATGCAGTTGTAGTACTTCTGGGCGATATTTATTTATATCTAAGTAAAAAATCTACTTTTGAAATTACTTCATATAAATAGAAAAAGCAGTGGCGTGGCTAGACATTTTTCGAGGGGGATAGGCTCTTTTAGGGGTGGGGCGGGGGTGTACAATGGCATAAAAATGCCCAAGTTTGGTGATTTGCACGTGAAAATATATCAAAATGTTCTCCCCACCCCTTTAAATACGCCACTGAGTATAAGCTCTATAATACAATATATAATATCGAAGTTTAATAACACTTTGATACTTATATTTCAAATAGGATGTAAGAATATTATACAGGGATGTAGTGAAACATATTGCACAGATAGATAAGAGAATGTATTTCCGATCAATTTTAAAGTGCATCCGTGCCTAGACGTTTCAACAAGATGTTTACTTTCTACGGCTTAAACGTTCAATGATAATAATAATAATAAACTCTTTAGTTTACAAGTGATACGGCCCTGTCTCAGGGACAAACATAAATACAGTATACAATATATAGACCAAAAAAGGGAATTGATGGAGATAATATGATTTAGTGATCAAGTACATGACCACAAGATGATGTACAATCAGTCTAATTAAAATCAGACCCTAATTTCGTTCGTTTGTTTTTTTTTTAAATCCGGATTTTAAAAAAAAACGAACGAACGAAATTAGGGTCTGATTTTAATTAGACTGATGTACAATCAACTGGTTAATTAAAAGATACTTTTAAGATATACAATATAGTAATGTATAGCCCAGCAGATTATGTCGTTCAATTTGTAATACAAATTGTGCATGGATACGCCCCTTAGGATGTGACTGTATATTTGTTCCTAATAATAAATATTCCTCATGGAAAAAACATTATTATAATAAATGATCTCAGGCTGGAACTCTTATCATATAATATCAGGTTTAGGGTTAGGGTCAGGTCTAGTGTTATATATTAAAAGTTCCAAATCATAACAAATGTCCTTTGGCGCAGCTATTATAGTCACAACCCCCGCCATAAAAACTCACCCGGCCCCTGAGTTGAATTAACAGTTCCATCTTTCTAGATTTGTAGTCAAATTTTCTTTCATGAAGAGGTCAAATATGTACAATTCAAACTGTTTGAAGTCCCAATTATCATTTTTGGGAGAGAACCCCCTTAGGGTGACAGCCTTTTAATCGCATGAGGATTCTCTAACAGGGTTTCCAGTCGAAGACCCGGGTACTCGGTTATTTTGGTCAAACTTGGACTCGGTCATGGAATCGGTTCCAAATTCGAATTCATATAATTTTGTCATAGTTGTTATTCGTTAGTTGTTCATTTCTTACTTAATAGCAAATGCTGCAAATGGTTAACTCAAATCACGGGCACGTGCAAGTCGTGTTCACGTTATTATTTTTACTATTCGTTTGGCTTCCAGTGTCCAGACCCAAAATGTGCCAGACGCTACATCAATATAAATCTTCACACAGAGACAGAGTGGTGAGTGGTGGAAACCCGGCCTAGTGGGATCATCACTGCCGATAAAACCATTGAAATTGTCAGTACCAAGCTCGGTGTTTCCTTCATTGACGCTTATAAATAAACCTAAATTTATGTTTGGGTCAACTGATGGAGTCGGGGTTATTATGTCCTTTTTTACGTCACTGATAGTGATCTACCGAAAACGCGTTACTTTTAGTGGAATTGCAAGAACCACAGATGTCGGAATTGAAATTGGAATGGCGCTAATTGATACTATCAGTGTCCCAGATATACATACAAAGTTTAGAAAACCCCTTTACAATCCCTTTAACAAAAACAAATTTCGAAAAAATATTACCTGATTGGAATATGAAATGTATACAGAATGTTAAATTTAATTATAAGATAACGATGTGCTGTTTTCCTTCTTGCTTTCAGCTCTGATTTATTCTGTGAGTGGCAATTTATCAAAGGACACGACACACTCGGACCCAGACTCGGACTACGTTATCTCTAAGACCCGTGTATTTTGGAAACCCTGTTCTCTACATTTGCAACAGTTATCTGTTGGAATTCTTTGAGAGCAGCTTTCACAAGGCTGCTTTACAGATGGCAAAATATTCCGTCATTACCACTCCATTTTCAATGATATTTTCTGCCCCGACCAAACACCCCCATTTCCCGTGATTGTTTTTCCACCCAAACCCTTTCTGTTTTCTTTCTTTTTTTAATTGATATATTGTGTAACTTGTTCGACTGGTCGTTAAGAATAAACAATCAGTCATTTACAAGATACAAAGAGTGAGTGTCAAAGCACACCAGGACATACTGGTGATATTTATTGCAGTGCGTTCGATTCTTCGAACGCACTGCATTGTTTTGCAAATGACTTTTTTTTTGTCTACTTCTGGTCACACAAATTCGGTATTAAGGGAACATACCACACAATATCTCAGATTATTTCCCACTCAATCTAACTGCACGGTGTTACGCGAATGTAAAATGGCGCTTTTTTGGTTAACCGGAAATGACGTAGGACAGAAAAACCCTTTTTACATTTTTTACCATTTTCACCACTGTTTATCAACTGATTTTGATCAGACTTTCTTTGTTAAATTCTCTAATCGATCGTTCACAAGATAGGTGTTTAAAAACATCCACTTTGAAAATTTTGTCGCTGACTTTTGAAGCACCTTTTTTGACCATTTTTTCAACTTTTTCAATTTTATTTTGATCGACCTGAAAACTCGCATATGCATAGACCTTTTGATTGCAAACAATAAGCAATTTTAAAAATTCCGATAACACTTCCGGTTTTGACGTCATTCGCTCTCAAAGTTGAAATTTCAACTTCCGGAATTTTGAAGATATTCGAAACATTCTTTTTGCAATATGTTTGTTATGTAGACTCAAAATTATACAAATCATAAAATTTGACCCGGATGTAACAGATCAGGCGCCATCTTGAAATGGTATATTTTCATAAAACGCAAAATGGGGCCTCAGGGTGTTATGGAATTTGCATAATTTTTATGTCTATGTAATCAACAGTCGACTGCGACCAAAACATGGGAAGCCGATTTTTGAATTTCAATTCTGAATTTTTCTGATTTCCGGTAAAAATTAATTAGTAATTGTCAAAACTTTCAAGGCCCATATTTTGTGACCTTGACCTTTTGTGACTTTGTGACCTGTACAAAAGTTATTGCCCTTGATTAAATGTATCCAATGACATATTTTTTTAGATGCCCAATGGTTAGGCCTACTTCCGGTTTTATAGCCGTTTGAAAATTGTAATTTTTAGCTTTAAACAGCCCTACCACGTGACCTAATTTACATATGTCTTATTTTCTTTCACCTTCATACTATGCTATGTCTGCTCTTTCCAATGATATACAAAACAATATATCAAAATTCCGCCTTTTAATGTTTGAAAAATTTGTGTCAATTTCCATTGAAACTGTGCGTGTTTTTTTCAATTTTTATTTTGATCGTTCTGAAAACTTACAGGTAGATAGACATTTTGATGGCGACCAAAAATATGTTTTCAAAATTTTGATATCACTTCCGGTTTTGAAGTTATTGGCTATCAAAGTCGAAATTTCAACTTCCGGAATTTTGATGATATTCGAAAAATTCTTTTTGCAGTATGTTTGTAATGTAGACACAAAAGTGTGCAAATGATAAAATTTGACCCGGATGTAACAGATCAGTCGTCATCTTGAAATGGTATATTTTTATAAAAGGCAAAATGGGGCCTCGTGGTGTTATAGAATTTGCATAATTAAGATGTCTTTGGAATCTACAGTCGATTGCTACCAAAACATGAGAAGCCGATTTTTGAATTTCAATTCTGATTTATGTTAATTTCCGGTTAAGATAGTTCAGTAATTGTCAAAACTTTAAAGGCTCATATCTCGTGACCTTGACCTCTGGTGACCAAGTGACCTGAAACAAATTCATTGCCATTGACGATACCTTTGCACGGATACTTTCATTTAGGTTTTCCGATGTTTACTTCCGGTTTTATATCCATTTGAAAATTGCAGTTTTTAGCTTTAAAGAGCTCTGACACGTGACCTAATTCATGTACGTCACAAATTCTTTCACAATCTAATTTATGCTAAATCTACTTTTTCAATTATATACAACACAATATTTTAAAATCAAAATAGCGCCTTTTGAATTTTGAAAATTAGTTATTCCATCTGCTTGTAAAATATTAAATTCAAATTTCAGTTGAAGGGAGATACGTTATCATTAATGTACTTTTTTTTTACATTGTAACTGTTTAAAAGAAACATTAAGATATATTTTCTTTGAATGAAATATGTATTGATAAAAGTCGATCTGTATTTCAAACTATGAAGTATGAATACTGCGCAGTCCGTTTCTAAATTGAGATTTGGCTCTTTCATGTGTCCTTTCTTGCACTTGAGAACTTATTTACAAATCTTAGAAATTTTGTGATATGCGTTTTCCACTGATGTATATCAAACTGTGATTACGCCTTTTTTTAATCAGATGACTTTTCACTACCGAACATGAAATGTTTATTTCACTTTTGACTACCGTGTGTGAACTGGGTTTTCTACTTTTCACTACCGAATTCAAAATTGTACGTTTTAAAATTTTGTACCTTCTGCATTTTAATGTAAAACAAGCTTTCTTCTGTAAACCTGACATCATGGATTGAAAGATGTCACTTTTCACCAATGTACGAAACCGGATGCGCACTGCATGGCACCATTCATGGTTCTAGTACTATATTTATACTGTGAAACTCAGCATGGGGTTCAGTGTCAGCTAAATATTTACAAGGTAAAGGTGCGAGATGGATTCCTGTGAATGTTGTTAAAGATGGCATCACTCTGAAAAAGTCTTGAGGGATTTTTTTCACACTTTTTCTCAATTGATCATGTGTTAGGCTTTAATGGTGAATGTTCAGCATTTTCGAGAATCGATTTGGGCCTCGAATTTATGTACATAGCCTTCAGATTTACTGGAACTGCGCCAAAATCGCACAATCCATTTTATTATACCCGTTCTTTAAGAGTTATATTTCATTTTTGGAATATATATGTTTTTTCTTAGTTAACGACGAGTCGTATGTTTGACTTTCAAAAGCTGATATTTATAGATTCACGGGGATTTGAACGCTTAAATAAGTGAGTTAAGTAGATATTTCTCCCGGTACTATGACCAGGATATTCAGAATGTTTAGAGGCAAGCTGTTTCCGTCCATGATAGTTTAGTCACGTACTTAAAGGGGACCAGTCTTCATTTTTATTGGTTGATTTGGGTCTTGAATATACTTAAGTATCCTTCAGAGGCACTAGAAATGTACGAAAATTGCATTTTTCCTTCAAAATAGATCTTAAATTAGACATTTCTCCTTTTATTTCTATAGATGACTTTTCTATATATTGCATAGTATCGCTAATGTGTAGTAGGGCATTATAACTTTAAAATGCTAATAATTATGGATGCACATGGATTTGAAGACTCAAATTTCAATGGTGAGTTGTGATAACCAGTACTAAATTGCTGAACTAAAAAAGTCCCCGTTTCTGAGACTTGGAAAAATCGACCCACGAAAATGAAGCCTGTGCCACTTTAATGTTCATGGGGAAAATTCCATTCGTTTGATCCAATCCCCCCCCCCCCCCCCCCCACCCCAGCATTGGTTGAATATTACTTCAAGACTACCAAGCAGGTTTCATTTAGGCCCAGGCCTAAACGAAAGTCAAGAACAGAACCTGGATTCTCAAAATATTTAGGTCATTAACCATAAACATTTCTTCACTGACCCCCAATGCCAAATCTACTTTTCAAAGCGACATCTAAACTCAAGGCAACACAACATTTGATATATAATTCATAACATGTCATAATTTCGTTGAACGTTTTATATTAAGTGCTCAAAATGAAATTTGTTAGTTTAATATTCTTGCTTTGCAGCAACTAATAAATCATATCTAGAGTATTGAAGGAGTATTGACCAACGGAACCAGATATCATTCCAATCATCGAGCCTATTTCGCACCTTCGTTTTTAGATTTACCTGGGTGAAAACCTTTTCACCATTCTCCCTAATCTTGACAATAACCTCGTATTGCTGCTGGCGGAAAAAGCGCACTACTGTGGCTGACATGTAAAAAGCGTCTAGTCCCATGTGCTATTGGCTGTGCACGTTAAAGATCCCTTGGCAGTTCGAAATCGAAAATAAGAGCAAGCTAATGCCGCTGACCTGGCAAAATTTCCCTCATTGCACGCTGCATGGCGTTCGCCTCGACATACTCATAGCTCACTTCCTTTGAGTACCATAACATTTGAAACAAAGTGCGTTTATGAAACAAAAAATGGCCGCCTATAGACAACAAGACTGATGTCTATTATGATTTTATGAAGTGGTATTTTCACAAATTTAAAACAGACTTTTGATTCATTAGCATAAAAAAGGAGATACTATGATATAGAAACACTGGTCTAGGTCACAAGAAGAGAGCATACATTTCCATTATCATTTCAAATAATAAATATATGAAAACAATGTAGTACAATTAACATTACAGTTGAAAGAGAACTAGTGTCGTATACGGCATCGAGCGTGGCAACGACCTTAATGCTTGGCTTTTTTTAACTTTTAGCTTTTTAAAATTTCTCCACATGCGAACTGTGTAAACGTCAATAGACCTACTAGTTAAAACACTGTCTTTTGTTTCAGTGAATTGGCGAAGTCGGTAGCCAGTTGAATTAATGACTGTTAGTCAATTCAGTGCCCTCAAAGTAAAAAAAAATCTGATGCCATGCCAAGTGTTTTCGAGCAACGGCATGGTGTCGGCTTTCACCCCTTGACACTTATAACCAAAACTATAGTTCGGTATTATTTGATTTAGTTGAACACTGTACAAACTTATACGGTATTTTGTAATGACTTGAATTAGAGTTTAATAAGCAGGCAGTGTATTAACAGTAAAACTTTTCTATGAAAACAAGTTTTTTATGTGGTTTATATTTTTCTCCAATGAAATGATACATTAAATAGTACAAATGATTTTTTTTGCAATTGTTGTCATAAATTCACGTGAACGGATAATCTTGTCCAGATATGCAATTCTTTAAAGCGATACAACCTCTTAGAATGAACAAAAAAATTAAGTTCTCAAACTTGGTCAATCAAAAGTATATAATCATCAACGATGTCCAAAGTATACAAACAGAATCTAATAAACCCTTGAAACTAGGTAAATTTCCATATAATAACAGGTTATAATTGATAAACGCATTATATTTGATTCAACATTGTTTTCTGGATTTATCAGATTATTTAGGTAATCTGTTATATAGTTATGCAACGAGGCAAGTCTCTTGGTGAATATAAACTCTTATTGACCAAAATTGAAAATTAAGATATTTTGTTCATTCTAAGAGGTTGTATTACTTTAAGTGGACGAATTTCAAAAAGTTTTATCATGTAGAATGTATGCAGAATCATGCCTCCTGGAGACAAATGTATCTTGGAATAAAACTTTTTATTAAGATAATGTTATTTTAACATGCTTGGTTTATCTAAATCTAAAACATTAAAATATATTTTATAGACCTTAAACCGGACGATTTCAGTTCGTTAGGATATTGCAATTGTGGGCGTCTATTAATCAAAATTTGTAGGCTATTTATGATCTTGAACTTTTGGTTGAATATGTCAGGAAGTTGCGTTTCCAAGCATCAAATTCTCAAAGTTTTCTACTGATAGTCCTGAAATAAATATACCTTACATTCGTCAGAAAATTTCACGAAATTGCGTTTAACAGTCGTTTAGTTCTAAAAAAAGTTCAGACATTGCTATAAGCTATACAAATAATTTTCAACCTCAAATTTGCTGGGAAATGTCAAGAATTTTCGTTTCCAGGCGTCTTATTCTCAAAATTTTCTTCTCGTGGTCTCGCAGTTTCTACATAAATAATCTTAAGTTGGTCAGGAAATTGCAGTTGTGGGCGTCTATTTCTCACAATATTTTTACGCTAGATCCCTCAGACCCAATACAATTAATTTTGAACCATAATTTCGGTGGAATATGTCAGGAAATTGTGTTTTCAGGCGTAAAATTCCCAAAACTTCTTCTGGTGGCCCTGAAGTCCATATACAAATAAATCTCCAATTAGTCAGAAAATGTCAGTATCTATAAGCGTTTAGTTTAATTTCTTCTTGTTGTCCTACATTTCCAACAAAACACAACAAATCCTTCCGAGAATAACGTTTCAGAGTCCATTATTCTGAATTTTCTAGAGGGGGTCCCCAGACTTAGAAAATCATATATCCAGGCTCCTTATGGACAACCTTGTAGCAATAAAGTTAGCAATCAATAGACTAGAGGGCACCACTGCAAAGTTCACACATTTTCAAGGAAGGAAAGAAAGGGGGTTGGGGTGATCTGAACTTACCAAATATAATTTGAAAAAATAGCGATGGCCATCGTAATACGCTCACTTTTGTAATGGCAGCCAATTCGTCCGGGGTGTTGACAAGAGTTGTCAGTAAATGAAAGAATCTGAGAGTGACATTTGCATTTTACATGTCAAATTTCTTAAGTGTGATAAGTCACTGAAATTTGAACAAAACAAGGGCAATAACTCATGTAATAAATAGTTTCTATTTTACTGATAATTAATAGGCTGCATTCTAAAGTGATTACGAACACTCAGACAAAGTTTCAACAATATTCATCAAGAAATCAGCTCCCTATTGTGTCCACAACTTTTAAAGTGTTGCAGGCAAGAAAATTAACGCGATTTAAAGAGGCACAAGCTTCATTTTCGTGGGTTGATTTTTCCAAGTCTCAGAAACGGGGACTTTTTATCTCAGCAATTTAGTACTGGTTATCACAACTCACCATTGAAATTTGAGCCTTCAAATCCATGTGCATCCATAATTATTAGCATTTGAAAGTTATAATGCCCTACTACACATTATCGATACTATGCAATATATAGAAAAGTCATCTATAGAAATAGAAGGAGAAATGTCTAATTTAAGATATATTGAAGAAAATATGCAATTTTCGTACATTTCTAGTGCTTCTGAAGGATACTTAAATATATTCAAGACCCACATCAACCAATAAAAATGAAGACTGGTCCCCTTTAAAGATCAAGGGCAATAACTTATTTAGAAATATTTTTCGATCTTTCTGATTTTCAATAGGGTTTATTCCAAGGCGCACTCACAACAATATATTGAAGTCAATTGTATTTTAAAAAGACTCCTCGAAAAAAAAATAATCACAAAAGAAGACCATAAAAATGTAATAAAAATTGTCATTAAAAATGTCAAATAATTCGTAATAACCGGAAAACAAAAATCAGACATTAAATTATCTCTGGAACTTGAACGCAATTGAGAATATGAATTGGGATTAAAATATTTCTTTGTTTACAATTTCATTAGCAATATAAACGAAAAAACCAACAAAATGAAAACATCAACAGATAATGGAGCTGCATTCAACACAATAAGTTTACTACCAGGAAGCTATGAATACGTAACCATAATAGAATACATTGAATTCTAAGGTTATTTGAATCTGAACAAAATAAAATTGATATCAAGAAATAACTAAATGCGTTACTAGGATTTGATAAACAAATACATACGCAATCAACTTTAGCACCACATTAAGCTTCATAGATATCTGGTTGAAGAAAGAATTGCCTAAGTAATTTCATGCAATTACTACCAATTACTTTTTGAGTGGAAAATCTTTCGATTTGTCACGCTTTGTTTTCATTATGATTTTTTTTTTTTTTTTTAAGGGGGGGGGGGGGGGGGGACTTTCTAGAAAAAATCGAAAATGGTGTAGCATAATTGTATCCACCAAACATTATTGAATGACCTGGAATCAAATATGAATATCTAAAACTCAATTTTTGCTCAACCGGAAGTGGGCTATTGCATAATGTGCAATTCTTTTGCACCTAGTCTGTAAGGTTTATTTATGAACCGATTTGGCTGAAATTTTCTTTGATATATTCATTGTAAAAAGAAGTATCAGATGGGACTAAAAAAATTTAATTTTTAAATATTTTTGTCTCAAAAAATTGAAACCAAAACTGTCAAAAAAGCCGCTAATTATTCGATTGACCTGAAATTCACAGGACGTATACAGAATGTCCATAGAAATAAAACTACTCAATCAACATTTGTCTATCACTTCCGGTTTTGACTTGAGAACTTCCGGTTTTTCAAAATCATGCCTAGCAACCCCACTTCCGCTGTAAATTTCAGATATTGACAAAAACTATATATATTGTCTGTCAGTCATAATTAGAATGCACTTAGCATTAAAAATCCAAACCGGAAGTGATGCATAAGCTGCCGTCAAAGACTGACACATTTAAGCAAAAAATCAATAAGTCCTCTATTTTTATCGGATTTTTATCAAAACCTTGTAACCGTGTCTACAGTTTGTTGGAACATAATTTTGAATTTCGAATTTGAAATCTTTTTATGTTCGTTTGAATTTTTTGAAAATTCAAAAGGCCATATTATGTGACCTTGACCTTCGATGACCTTGAAAATTCCAATGCAGGATGTCCTTGACCTCAGCTATCCATAGGTATGCTGATATTAATTGAAACATATTAACTTCTGGTTTTATGGACATTTGATTGACATTTTTGTCAACTTTGGACATTTCTATCACATCCTCTAATCAACGCAGAGAATTAAATTTTTCAATTTTGTAATGCTGATTTGATTATCTTTTAAACTATATATGACAATAACCCATTAAAATATGTTTTCAAAATATTGCGTTTATTTCGACTGAGGGTTCTAACTTACAATGCAATTATCTAATAGCAATATGGTATGTTTTATCAGTATGTACTAAATTTTCTCTTTTCAACGATATGTGACATGGGAAGTTTAATACAAAATCCATTAAAGTGAAAATAGACATAGAATACCCCTTTCTGAGAAAAAAAAGAAATTGAGAGGATTAAAATAATTGACAGGGTTATAGCAGGTTATATAATATAGTAATAAAACAGATTATTCTGATTGTGTAATCTTTTAACACTCTGAAAAATATAAAACATTTTTTTTTGCAAAATTTTCACTTACATTAATTTTACATACATTTAGAGCAGTGAATTTTTGATACATTAACCTGTTCGAATTTTTTCTCTACCATTGACCGAACTCTTTCTACAAGATACGCACACCAATTATTTTTTGTCGTCTGCTAAGGTTATTAAAGGTCATAAACAAATTAGTCAGACTACATAATCTTTTAACTCTAGGACTGGACTCTAGCAGACAGTAATTTAACTGTTTACGCGTCTGCGCTAATCCGTTGCAATAAAAAGTAAGTGCTCAAACTGCTTTTTATCGTCTGCTAAGATTATTATAGGTCAAAGATAAATTAATCTCATTAAACATAGTTTTAACATGTTTTTTCGAGCTTTTGCTATATTTGACATAATTTTTTCTTATTTTGAGGGTGATTCTACCCAAAGCACCTAATGACTAACATACATCAATTCAACTGGCTACTGACTGCTCCAATCCATTGAAACAAAAGATGGTGTTTCAACTCAGCATTAAAGGAAATATTGACGTTTACACAATCCGAATGTTGGGGAAGGGGGTATATGGTAAAAGTCCCCAAAAGGCAGAAGCCAAGGAATTATGGTCACTGCCACGCTCAATGATGTTCACAGCTTCTAGTTTTGCTTTGTAATCTTATAATCTAATTTAGATATTAATGAACTTAGATTCTGTAACTGGGTTTTATTCACTACATTAACAAGTTGTTGATGAATAAAAATTGTTTAAACTTGTTACTTCTTGTTATAATTTAGTACAATCTGGTTATTTCAATTTGGCTTCATCAATAACATTTTTATTATTTATTTGACGTTTGAAGAATCTTTTAACATCAGTTATTCTGTCTTTTAAATGTTTTTTATAATATCACAAAATTAAAATACAACAATAACATTTTTGGAGGGGGAATTGCATCGTATTAAACTACATTTAGAATTTTTCAAATAATCTGAAAAAAAAAAAAACAATTTGCTTGCAAACTGTAAGATCAAAACTTACATGTTTGTTATCTGTGTGTTTAACTGCAGTTCTCTCCCTTCAACTGACAATTGCAATCATGCTTAACATGTAACTTGCGTTTTTAACGTATTAAATTATGTAGTAAAAAAGATAAAAATAAATCTAAATGTAGTAGATAACGATCCAATGCAAGAAAATCCGTTCTAAAAATCTGGTTCTGTCATTTATTAAAAAAAAAGGTTTTAAAATTGCATGTCTCAAAACGTTGACCATTAAAATGTTTTTTTGAAAAAATAATAATATAGATTTTTTGCTAAGTTTATATTGAAATGCTAATTTACGAGCTGTACTGCGAACATACTGGTATTGAGGTTAGCACTCAATTTCCTAATGTTTAGAATTGGCTCTTTCATGTATGATAGTAATAAATATTCTTTAAGTATTCTACTTCCAATGATGTATAAAAATGTACATAAATAAAAACGACTTTTTTAAACAGGTGACTTTTCACTATCGAACATACGCTGGTTATTCCACTTTTCACTACCGAACGTGAACTGGTTATTCTACTTTTCACTACCGAATATAAACAATTTATATGCCGGATGTGCACTGCTTGGTACCGACTCACCCTTGCATGTCTAAAAACGTTGAACATTAAAATGTTTTTTTTTTTTTTTTTTTAAGAATAGTAATATCTTATTGCTTAAGGGATGGGTTAACTGTGTTCGACCAAAAAAAAATTTAATCTCAGAATATTTTTTTTTAGCTTATCTATTCCGTCAAATTGTTCACAACTCTCTTACAAAATATATTGAATGATGTGGATTATAAAATATATATTTCACAGAGATTTGATGAAGTTAATGCAATCTTTCACAAACTTGGATGCGCACTGCCCAGTATCGTCTCACGATTCTAGTTTGTTATGGTATTCATTTACAACTTCTGGCAATATATTAATCCATTTTTTGAGATTTTGATTCTGTGAACTTTGTGAATAATTTATTGTTTAGAGTTCTACTGAATCTTTCAATGACTACAGCCTTACGTTCATTATGAGTGCTGTGAATTTCAAACCTCAGAGATTTCATATTTTTGTTATAAAACTCGCTACCTTTATCTACCCATAATTTATGTGGTCATCAGTCATATTGTTTCATTATGATTTAAAATGCGTGTTTGACAGATATCCCGTTTTTTTAGGAATAACCCAAGCATATCTTGTATATAAATCTATAACTATTAAACAATATTTAAATCCTCTTTCATCTGGCATATTAATTAAATCTGCTGACCATATTTCATTTTTATCAAACACTTGTTTGTTTTTTCTAAATTCTTTATGAATTTCTTCTGGTTTGGGTACATCGTTTTGGTCTAATCGTAGATCTAACCTTGTACCTGGACCAGTATAATTATGACCTGGAAGATTTTTTTCTCCAGGATATTTTGCTCATGGAAAAACCCTAACTTCTAGCGCTTGTAACTTTGGTACTGCATGAGATAAAACCTTCTGGTTTGTGTTGTAAATTGGTACTGCATGAGATAAAACTTTCTGGTTGTGTTGAAAATTGCAGCAAGACGTGCTCTATCTACCCGCAAAAGGACAAAATTCTCCTATGTTTGAGAGTTCGGTTCCCGATCAGGGTGTGATAGTTCGATGACCTTGAATAAGTCATCTTCACTCATAATTCCAGTCCATCCAGCTGTAAATGGGTACGGATAATCCGGGAAAGATCAATGTCAAGAGGTTTGGCCAAGGACCAGCTGGGAGAAAGGATCCGTAAGGAACCTAAGTTGTTATCCTTGTAAAATATAGATGTTTCTTTCTTTCTTTTGGAAAGCAAGGATGAGAACTTTTTTTTTTTTAATTTTTTTTTTTTTTTTTTTTTTTGAATTTCAGAACAAAAAGTTTTAAGGCTAATGCAATTATCATAGACATTTTTAACCCATAACTTTAAAACCTTTTCTTTTTTTATTGTTGTTCTATTATCCTGTTTCTTAGTTCTCTTATATGTTGTAATTTTTTCAATTCATCAGACTTTTGCAAAGCATCGTTTATTTTAACTCCTGCTTTTGCAACAGATCCAAGAGCTTGAGCTTCTGAGGAAATGAGGGATTTGTTGTTTAAAACAAAGCTAGCTACTTTGGGAATGATGGAAGATACTGCTGAGATAAAACCGTCTCCTGAATAATCTTTTTCGAATTTTTTCTGTACGTGTTTTAAAATTAAACTCATCTTGTTTTAAAATAAGGTTTTTATATTAATAATTCATTTTTATACGCCTTCATCTCTCTATGAGGACGTATATTGTCGGCACCCCCGTCCGTCCGTCCGTCCGTTCGTGTAAACGCTCTAAAAACTAGAGTTTTTTACGGAATCAAATGAGATTTGATATCTGTATACATATTCATAAAACGATTTTAAACTGATTTTGATGAAACTTAAAATGGATGTTATTGGACCTAATTCGAAAGATTTGAGAAAGTTTAGTTTATTCCTGATTAAAATTAACCTCTTTCTTCAGTTTTGAGGAGTTATCGCCCTTTAACCTCTATACAGTAAGTGCTTCTATCAACATCAATTGCTTGTAAACGCTCTACAAACTAGAATGTTTGATGTAGTCAAATGAAATTCGATCTGTATATACATAATCAGAAAACAAAGATCAAGTTCGAATTAGAGCAATTTTTGACCTTAAGAAGCAGAGTTATTGCCCTTGTCTTGAATATTCTATTACTATCTTAGTTTTCAACCAATTTTGATGAAACTTAAAATGGATGTTATTGGACCTAAATCGAAAGGTTTGAGAAAGTTTAATTTATTCCTGATTAAAATTAAAGCTTTTTCAAGATTAATGCCTCTTTCATCAGTTTTGAGGAGTTATCGCCCTTTAACCTCTATACAGTAAGTGCTTCTATCAACATCAATTGCTTGTAAATGCTCTAAAAACTAGAATTTTTGAGGGAATCAAATGGAATTCGGTATGTATATACATATTTAGAAAACAAAGATCAAGTTCGAATTTGAGCAATTTTTGACCGTTAGAGGCAGAGTTATTGCCCTTGCCCCAAAGTCTTGAATATGCTATTACTATCTTAGTTTTTAACTGATTTTTGATGAAACTTAAAATGGATGTTATTGGACCTAAAGCGAAAGATTGGAGAAAGTTTAGTTTATTCCTGATTAAATTTAAGGCTTTTTAAGGGTGTATATGGCTGTAGTCCACTATCTTTAAATAAAGGAAGGGGGTTTGGGGGTAATATGTAATTTGAAGGTAATTTTGAAATATAAGAGTATATATGAGAGTATATATTATGAGAGTATATTATGAGTAGATTGGGCGGAACTTTGTATTGTGAAATTTAAGGTATATTTATATTATGATGTATATGTATAGAATTGATGTCTTTTGGGAGGTTAGATTGAATGTGTGGGAATGTAATGAAAGGGGGAACCGCGCATACACTCTATAACCTCAGACACTACTTTGTTGTATCTATATATATTTAGGTATTGTCAGAACACCATAAATGGAATTTGATGTAGAAACAGGTAGATGCGAAGGTATCCCCATTGAAAATAGTACATGTTTTAATCGCCCTAATACCGTGGAAGATGAAGAAAATTGTCTCTAAAGGTGCCCGTTATACACCAACATAAGAAGTACTTGCACTATAAGAAGAGCCAAAAATATATTCTCATATTTTGATTCATTAACCGACCAAGACAAAATGTGTATCCTTTTATCCCACCCTGAAATGTACAAATGAAGACCCAAAACTTGCTATGATATTTTAAAACAAAGATAGTGTACCCTTTATTGGTCAACCTGAATTCAGAGTAAAATTGAAACTTTTATATGTAAAATAAATAGAACTATTTCAACGTTAATATTTATATTTGTCTTTATTGAGCTTTATATTATATTTTAAATTTCCGGACCTGTGATAACATTGATGACATGTTTCTCATAATTCTTAACAGAATGGCAGTTGAATAGGGGAGTGGACATTAGCCTGTCACACTATTATGGAGGTATAACATTGCCAATAATGTCGATTGTGTAAATGTGTTGCAACGTAAAAATACCAATGTCGTAATTACAAAATGCATTTGTCAATGCTGCAAAGTACAATTGTCGATGTGTAAAAATGCAAAATGTATAAGTATACTCAACAATCCAATGAAATGTCACACGAATGCAGCTAACAATTTACTCTTTGCATTATGCATTTTGAATTAGGCACTTTTGCATTATACATTCTGCATTGGTCACTTTGCATTACGCACTCTGCATTCTCAAACCTTGCAGAATAGACTTCTACACAATAGAACATATACCTTATATGGAATGGTGACGTATATTCATTTGCATACGTAAAAAGCGGCGGAAATGTACGGAAACTAATTAATAAGCATGCGCATTGGTACAAGTTCTTTTTGACATTTAAATATGGGTTCTCCTTTGAAGATAAATATCTCTGTATTATTTCAAATTGAGTTATTACTACCTGTATTGGTTCAAGGGTGCCCATTGGTAGTCTGAAACATTATTTTCTAACGAATTTAAGGTTTATTTTTAAAGAGACTGAAATTGCAGGACTACAAGAAGAAAATGTCAGGAATTAGACGCCTGGAAACACAATTCTGAATTTTCTGAGGAACCTAACCTTGGCAATTTTTTAGTAATGGACGCCAGTAAGATCATTTTCTCCCACCCCCATTCTGATACTTAAATTCAACGGGAAATGTTTATGGGCATCTTATTTTCAATTCTCAAGACCTGAGACCCTATATACAAATAATTCTGAATCTTAAATTCGGTGGGAGATGTCAGGAATTTTAGTATCCAGGCGCCTTATTCTCAAAATGTTCTTCCGGTGATCCCACAACCCACAAGTTCGTCAGGAAATTTCATATTTTGTGGGCGTCTATTTCTCAACATTTTCAAGGCTGAATTCCTCAGACCCTATACTAATAATTTTGAACCTTCAATTCGATGGAAAATGTCAGAATTTAGCATTTCCATGCGTCAAATTATAAATTTTTCTTCTGGTGACATTGCTGTCCCTATACAAATAAAACTTAAATTCGTCAAAAAATGTCAGTAAATTGCGTTCGATCGCCTCTAGTTCTCAAAATTGTCTAAATCTGTCTCTCAGATATTTGAGAAATTTGCATTTCCAGGAGTCTTATTCATAACATTTTCTTCTTTTGATCCCCTATACAAATAAACCTTAAATTCGTCAGGAAATAACGTTTGAGGGAGTTTCTTTTTTAATATTCTTGAGGGGGTTCCAAGACTCCACCCTTGAAGAAATACAGGTAGCAATAACTAAATAGAGTTTAACCACTGCAAAGCTTAAAAATTCAAAGTTTTCGAGGAAGTTTACACCCCCACCCCCTCCATTTTTTAGAGGAACTTAGGCCTAGATTTCTATATTTAACATAATATTACAAATTATTAACTATCAATTTGAAATAATTCCCAAGACTCCAAATTTGAATTAATACAGAGATATTTATCTTTAAGGAGAACTCGTCTTTAAGGTCAACAAGGACATGTATCAATGCGCATGCATATTAATTAGTTTCCGTTCATATCCGCCGTTTTTTACGTATGCAAATGAATATACGTCATCATTCCATATGAGGTATATGTTCTATTGTGTAAAAGTCTATTCTGCATGGTTTGATAATACAAAGTGCGTAATGCAAAGTGACTAATGCAGAATGTATAATGCAAAAGTGCCTAATGCCAAATGCATAATGCAAAGAGTAATTTGTTTTTCATTGGATTGTTGAGTATTCTTATACATTTTGCATTTTTACACATCAACAATTGTACTTTTGTAATTACGACATTGGTATTTTAACGTTGCGACACTATCGACAATATTGGCAACGTTATACCTCCATACACTATAACCTTCTCAGCTAATAATGTCAGTCTTCAAAGTTTTAAAAACGGGTGGCAAATAATTTGTCTACCACCCGGGTGGCGAATATCCTCGGCCGTTGAATAATGTTGTGTTTTATTTGTTTATATTTTCTATGTATAACTGGTGAGACTTTAATAAAATTATTTACTTACTTTTCGAGATGACCTGCGAAACCAGTGACTAGAGTTGAAGTGAGACCGGGATATTAAGTGCCGCCTCAAGGAGCATGCGTGATTCGCTAGACTAGACAAGATTTTACATCCCCCTCTGTTTGAGATTTGCTCCCTATGACTATCATGCTCATGAACTTTTTAGAAAGTCATAAATGTGGTTTTGGGTGTAGAGTTTTCGGTGCTTTCTGTAGATCGCAAATCTTTTTTTGAGCCTTTTTGGTTTTGATGATGGGTCCGTCACACCATGACTTTCTGGCCAACGTTCTCTGACGTTTGGGGAAACGTTGGAAGTCGTCCATGGTCGTTGGGATAGCGCCAGAAGAACGTTGTGTGATCACCAGTGAAGGTCAGTGATCGTCGTTAATCGTCGGAGAACGCTGGTCTGAAAAATAAATTTGAACATGCACAAAAAGTTTCACGAGCGTTCTCCAACGTTCCTAGAACGTTTTACTAGCGTTCGACACGCTCGTCTAACGTTGATACAAATAGTTCGTTACACGCCAGTTGGTCGCTATTACACTTTTCTCGTGCGTTAGACACACGTTCATCACACGCCAGATGTGTCATCCTAGATCTAGAACGCTCAAAATTTGAGAATGTTGACTAGAACGCCATTGTGTGACGGGCCATTCGGTTGAGATTCTAACGAGCAGGGCGTCCACACCTGCTGGAAACTTTTTGAATTGTTCCGCATTACAGTGATGCCCTCTATGGTGTTACTGCTAGCTTTACTTCTACCGAGAACGCCTGGTAAATGATTGTTGGAGATGTGAAAGGGCCTTATCTATAAAATTTTGAGAATTTTACATCCTGAAACGCGATTCCCCGAAGAATTGAGGTTTATTAGTATAGGGACTACGAGATCAACTAGTAGGAGATCAGCCTGTAGATCCCGTGACCAAAGTCTGGGAACAAAGGTTTGAAAGTGTTTTTGTGTTCCCTGATGAATACCGAACAATTTTTACTTGGGCTGCCCCCTTGAAAATGTCAGGCATTTCCGGTAGGGGTCAACAACGGTCAAACAGGGATCAAAATTCAAATATAGTCTTAGGGAGTAAAGGTTGTAACTTTGTACTAATGACAAAGTTACGAAAGCACAGGCACAGGACGTATAAGTTTAATGTTCTTTTTAACAAATAAAATGTGTGTTAGCAATATATAACGTGATTCGAGTAATTGAAACGTAACAAGTTAATATTCAATAGAAGACACAGGACCTAATAAAGAAATTCACATAATCTATATTTATGGAAAGAATTAAAACATTACTGAAAATAAAAAGTCATAAATATTATAATAGCTTCAAATTTTCTGGAATAAAAAAGACAAAAGAAAGAACTTGTTTGGAATTTGTTTGTTTAGAATTAGACTATTGATTTTTAAGAGATATAATGATAACATTAGATATTAATTCAAACTCAATTTTGGCAATCTACCCTGGACAAGGATGTCATTTAAATTCTTGTTTCTTTTGTAGGCAACTAAATCATTATTGAAGACACCAGGAAATTTTTCTTGTAAATCTTTGTAGAAATTTTGTATTAATCGAGGAGCTTGTGAGGTTGTGCTGTTGAACTGAATAACGAATGGTATAATATGAAAATCGAATTGAATGTTGATTCCGGAAGGGTGTATTGTTTGTAATTTGTTGATCCAAAAGTTTTCTCTGATAAGACGCACCTTTTTTGGTCTAATATTTGGATCATAATAACATTGTTCAATTGGTGTGATTTTGAGATGGTTTATATTATGATCTGGTTGGTTGAAATGGCGTGCTAGTATTTTATCTCGTTTATTTAGATTAATATCGGATTTATGTTGAGAAAAACGTTTTCTAAGGCTGTTTTTAGTCTCACCAACATATTGTTCGTTACATTTTAAACATGAAATGAGATATATGATGTTTTCACTCGTACAGGTTAATTTTTCGTTTATGAAGAAAGAAAGAGTTTTTGCTTTATTGGAAAATCTATGACAAGGAAGAAAAAAAGAAGGACAAGTACCACAGCGAGAACTATTACATTGGGTAGCGACATTGTTAGGGTTGTAGAAAGTCAATATGTTTTCTTTTGCTCGTATTTCAGCCACAGTAGAGCTCTTTATACTTCTGAGATATCGCCTAGAATATCCTCTTTCACGCAACTTTTTGAAAACCAAAGAGCATGCCTCCTCGAAGTCCATGTAACGCGTGCAAATTCGGTAAAAACGTAATATTTGAGATTTTATTATGCCAGAAAAAGTATGCTTTGGATGAAAAGAAGATTTGAACAAAAGTTGGTGGGTGTCGGTTTCTTTAAAAAATACTTTAATGTCTAATTTGTTGGTTTCAGGAAAATTGGTATCTTTAAAAACGGTTGTATCTAAAAAGTCAATGCTATTTTCGCTAATATTCGCAGTTAATTTTACAGAAGGGTGGTAGGAGTTGAGAATGTTGAAATAATCCCAAAATTCTTCAATAGAGTGGGTCCAAATGAGGAAAATATCATCCAAAAAGCGTACATAGAAAATTGGTTTTTTAGGGCAAAGAGGGGAGACCTCTCTTTCCCATTCTGCCATGAATATATTAGCATATGAAGGTGCAAATCGTTTTCCCATGGCAGTTCCAGATGTCTGAAGATAAACTTTTTCATTGAAAATAAAATCATTCCGTCTAAGACAAATATCTAAAAGCTCAATAATTTCATCATCAGGTCTTTCAGAGTCTGGTTTTCTTTCAAAAGCCTTTCTCACAGCTTGGAGTCCAGAATCATTGTCAATACGAGTGTACATACTCTGAACGTCTAGAGAAACCAATAGAGCATTTGCAGGAACATTAAGTTGTTTTATTTTTTGAACAAAGTCATTTGTGTCTTTTAAATAGGCAGGATGTTTAGAAGCAAGAGGCAAAAGGAAGTGGTCAATATACTCGGATACTCTGTAGGACTCACTTGCACAGTCAGAGATAATTGGACGCCCTTTCGGGATTTTAAGTGGCTCAAACCATTCTGTTTCAGGATTCTTATGAATTTTTGGTAGTGTATACATATGGCGTTGTCTGGGGTCTGCGTCAGGTTTCAGATACTTAAATTGTTTATGCTTTAAAAAATCTTTGTTCATTAGAGTTTTGAGAATTCCTGTAATCATAGTAGCAGTTTCGCGGTAAATTGAATTTGGCAGAATAGAGTAATGGGCAGTATTGCCTAATTGTGCTTCTGCTTCTTTGATATAATCCTGCCTATCTAAAATGACACAGCAACTGCCCTTGTCACTTTTCTTAATAACAATTGATTTATCATTCCTTAGAGCGTTCAAAGCAGTACGCTCCGCATGAGACAAATTACTCTTTTCATTTACCAGTGGTAAATTGGAAACTTGGTCATTCATTTCTTTAAATACGTCTAAAATGGCTGGATCAATGGTTTTATCTGCAGGAGTAAATTTTGATTTTTCAATAAACTTGGTAATAGGACCACGAGAAGGCGTATTTCTATAAAAGTAATTAAGTTTCAGGTTCCGTTGAAATCGTTGAGTAGCTTCAAGTAGGGGAGTGTGTGACGTCATTTTTCTGGAAGGCACGAACTTAAGTCCTTTATTCAATAAGCTTCGTTGAGCATCGTTGAGGTTCTGGGAGCTTAAATTGACAATAGTTTGTCCCAATTGTGATATTATAGGACCCCCCGCTATTAGTTTAAAGGCGTGGATGATATATGGTTGATCCAGTGTTGTAAAATTCCATCAGCTGTCTTTGGTTCCCAATGAATATGGTCATTCTTTGTTTTGATATTGAAGGTTGTTGGTGGAATAATGGTGACGTTTGATGGAGACTGCTTAGAATTTAGTTCGTTAAGGGCTTGAATATTTCTGTTGTCTTCTTTGAATTTCTGTTGGAATGCGAAGCTGGTCGGGATATGGGTCAAGTAGAGTTTGGAATCGGGAAAGGTAGTTGAGGCTGAAGATAACAGGTCCATCATCTGTTTGTGAGAGGAAGCAGCAGGTTCACTACGATTGTTTAAACCAATATGGATGATGATATGTTCTGGGCCGCCAGAAGTAGATTGGTAGTTAGACATTATAGTCTTTAAATGGCTAATTTTCCCGCCAGGATAAGACTCTATTTGAGTATTTGGTCTGCCTCTGGTAATTCTACTCAAATTGGACGAACCGATGATCAAAACTGGTTTAATTACAGGTGGCAGGACCCATTGTCCTTTGTTGCGGTTATCGTGGCGGCGTGGTGATAATGGGGCTTCTAGGTTAAGGTCTAAGCGACGACATGAGGATTTGGTTGCTGTTGGTTGTGATGATTGAAGAGGAGGGGATGAAGGAGGAGATGAAGGAGGTGATGGTAATGGCTGAGAGGAAGATAATCTTGGTGATGATCGGATTGGGGATTGTGGTGGTTTTGAACTTTTACCGACGGAAGATGGTAAGGGTTTAGATGATGAGGAAGATGGTAAGGGGTTTGATGATGAGGAAGATGGTAAGGGTTTTGATGATGAGGAAGATGGTGATGGGACACTGGTTGTCTGTGGAGAAGAGTTACCAGCTTCAGGTGTCTTTGGTTTCGTTGTTCTTATAGACATCAGAGGTTGAGGGGGTGAATTTGGTTTTGAAGAAGTAGAAGATTGGTTTGGATTGCCAGTAGAAGACTTCGAGGTAGAGGGAATGTTGAAAACAGACTGTTGATTGGAAGATGAGGATTGGTTAAAATTGGTCAAGATAGAGGTTGAAGGTTTGAAGATTCTGCGTGTGGAATCAGCAGTTGATGTCGATGGTCTATTTTTAGAAGGTCTGTTTGATTTTTTCGGGGTGGGAGTACACTCAGGTGATGAAGTTGGTAGGCGTTTTCCCGGCGTCTTCAATGGAGTATTATTGCAACAACCAATTTGTGTCTGAATTCGAGGTGGAGAAAAGGACTCTACATCAATCTCAATAGCTTCATGAGGAATGGTTTCTCCAAGAGAATTCACTATTTCCGTAAACCTTTAAAGAGTAGGTTCTGAAAGTTTTCTCCGATAAGTGTTTTTTGCCCAATTAATTGCTTTGGCAGAGAAATTCGTTATTTCGGATTTAGTGAAAGAACGTGCTTTAATAAGATCAAGCTTAGCATGTAACATTGAATCATAATGATTCTTTAATGCCACTGCTACGTCCTTAGCCCATTTTTGGTGAATCTTATCAATAATGCTTGAAATGACATTATTCCTCATGCCTGGCTTAATGAAATCATTAAGTTCACGAATCTTTTGAGAAAAGTTGCGTGATGGTCGACCTTCGATTTGCTGTTTAACAATTGAGATATGATGCAACGACTGGAGAACCTGGAAGAAGATCTTGATAAATGGTGCTTCAACACTCTGACTATCTTGACTAGGACGTTGCCTATCTGGATTAGGGCGTTGCCTTAGGGTGTCGATATGCATATCAAATTACTCGTATAGTCACGAGGATTCAGAAATTATATAGTTTGTTATACCTCCGACCTTAAATGAAGGCGCTACGGTCAAAAACGTCCCAAGGTCAACGAACTTTTGACAGAGGTCAAATTTACCAATACAGTTAACATTGTCCGATTTGAATGATTTTAGTGTCTAATTATATGTTTTCTGACATGGCAAATTCAACTACCCCACTCTTGGATGGTTCTGGGTAAATTTTACACTGATACAGACCCTTCTCGGATGGTTATCGGTAAACTGTAGGCCTACACTAATACAAACTGGCTCGGATGATCCAGGGGGTAAACTGTACACTAATACAAACCCGTTCTCGGATGGTTCTTGGTAAATTGCGTATAATGAAAACCCACTTAACAAACCCGCTCTCAGTCGGTTTTTGGTAAACTGTTTATTAATAAAAATCCGCTCTCGGGTAGGTCTCAGTTAACTGTGATACTTCGAAGTCAACTGTGTATTACTACAAACCCATTCTTGGATGGTTCTCAGTAAATTGTGTATTAATAAAACAAAACACACTTTGGGACAGTTCTGGGCTAACTTACAAACCTGCTTGGGGTGGTTGCTAGGGGGGGTTATCTTTCTTAAAATTTTCAAAATCACCTGCTGTTCAAAAAGGATTGATATGCAAAGAAATCAATTTTTTTTTCTTGCCTTATAATGCCCCAAACCCTATTCAAGAGGTGGATGTTCTCAACTAAATTCTATTCGTTCGAAAAGGCATCATATAATAGGAAATCATCCCTAATTTTCAAAATGTTCTTGGTATACAATGTCTTTCTTCACGGGTGGTCGTTCTCAACAAGAAAGAAGGGGGGTGGTGGTTTTTAAATGAATTCTGTCGGAAAGATATTAGATGCAAGGAAATATGCATAAATTTTCTAAATTTTCTTGGGGTACAATGCTCCCAAACACTCGTCAAGGAGTGGTCGTTTTCAAAGAAAAAAATGTTCAGAAAAGCCCGAGATGCAAGGAAACAAGCCTAAATTTTCACAATTGTCTATGGGTATCATTAGGGTTTAACTATATCCTTCTTACGGTGCTGGTAATTTGAACTGTGACCTATGTCCTATATTTATATCAATAATTAAAGTGGTATTATAAATACAATTGTTTGTACGCCACCTGACATTAATTGCAAGTTTTGTTCATATATATTTTGTTATGTCGATAGTATGTTCTACTAACAATGTGCAAACTTTATTGTATTTAGATCTACTGAATAAAATGATAACAGAGACAAATTTGATTCACCAGAGCACCTATACAGACGGATAACATCATTTCTAAATACTGTAAGCAGTTATTATTTAACAGTTTCAAGATCTTTATAATAGTTTTAATGTTAAAGGAATACAACTTCTTAGAATGAACAAAAAATCTAAATTTTCAAATTTGGTCAATAGGAGTTTATATTCATCAAGGAACTTGCCTGGTTGCATAACTGTACAACAGATTACCTAAATAATCTGATAAATCCAGAAAATAATGTTTATATACAATAATTGAAAAACCCTTAATCAAATTTATCAATTATAATATATATGGGTTTTTCGCATTCTGTTTGTATACTTTGGACATCGTTGATGAATATATACTTTGATTGACCAAGTTTGAGAACTTAATTATTTTTGTTCATTTGAAGAGGTTGTATCGTTTTAATTCCTTGCAATTTATGTTCCGTTATCATCGTGATATCTGCCTCTCATTGTAACTGAGCGTTTTATTTATAAATATGTGTTGATAAAATGAATATATCTGGTGATTCCAAAAAAAAACGCCCCATAGTATCTTAGCTGTTGGTGCACCGATGTTTTTTAAAATTTTCACAGATTTACTTCAATATGTCTTTGTCCAACCCTGAAAATAATATGAGAGTTATCATTTAAAGATTGTAAATTAACTATTTTTTCGGAGCAGTAGGCTACTTAAACAATTTGTATTCAATGCTTTTCATATTTTAAGGGTCTAACAAGGACATCTTGAAGTATATCTGTGAGAATTTTGAAAGAGATCGGTTCACAAACAGTTGAGATATTTACCGTCAAACTTTGGGACGTTTGTTATGCCGCACCCGATATATATTGAACTGACAGCATACTAAGATAATTTATATAAATATGGATTAAATAACAATTTGTTCTCTTGCTTTAAAGTGTTTCATTTTACCAACAATTAAAGACAATCCTGCTTTCGTTAATTGATGTAACATTATTTTTTTTTGTATATTTAGACTCGTGTAAAAAATTGGAAATCACAGAAAATATGAAACGAATACAGATTCTGTTTGTATCAAGGACAGAAGAACAAACCAAAGATTACAGAAAACAATGTGGAACAAATAAATACCAGTTTCACCATTTGATGGACCAAGGCGAATCACTTCCAGCCTGGTTTCTATCAATAGACACCGTTGAGGATCTAGAGTTCGATATCGTGGGTTATATACAAAAGGCAATAAAATATGTCAAAGATCAGAAGATTGATTTGGTGATAGGAAATTGTGATCTTGGACAAATGATTGCTGGAATTGTTCGAGAAGAAACTGGTCTACCAGGATGTAAGACAGAGCCCAGTTTTATCTGTTACCACAAATATTACACCAAAATATTCTCCAAGTTGGATTTTAAATTCTGGTATTTTGCTGCTGATATTGATAATGACGATTGGAAATTAAAAATAAAGTATCCTGCTTACGTCAAGCCGCCATATTTTGCTGGGGGTTACGGACAATGTTTGGTACAAAACGAGAATGAGATGGTTGAAGTCATTTCCAAAATCAAAAATTCTTCACACCCCGAACAGGACATTTTTAAATCGATGTTTCTAAAATATCTCGATATTAAGAAATTTCCTCTTTGTATGAAAAATATTGTTCTGGTCGAAGAGTTTGTGGAAGATAGTAAAATGATGGTAACAGAGGGATGGGTAGACCAAGGTGGCGTCTTTCATCTCTGGCAACACTTTGATGGTTTAAGTTTTTCAAAACCCGTACCTTGTGATTTTTTGCGCTATGCTCCATCAACAACTCCCTCAGACGTTCTGGACGATGTTGAAAACTTGATTCAAAAATTTTGTACCAATTTAAATCTTCGATCTGTATTTTTCAATGTCGATCTTTGGCTGACAACTGACCCGGAAACAGGGAAAGTCGACATCGAACTTATCGAGATCAATCAAAGAATTTCCCAAGCACTTTCGTATCTTTATGAATTCTTGGAGAAACCGAATACCTTAGAGCCAGCACTTACAGTGGCCTTAGGGCATGATATTGCAATTCAACGTCCGATTTTAACAAACAAAGATGGTGCTAATGGTTATTTTCTTATCAAAACTTGTGTTTCCGGCCCGGCGACAGACATTTTGAATTTTTCCCAGATTCCTCTCCTTATAAAAGAACATGACGGAAAGTTTTCTGTGTATTTATATATCAATGAAGGTGATTTTGTGAAACAAGATTATAATAAATATGGAAAGATTATTTGTCGGTGTAGTCTGGTAGCCGATTCCTCTGAAGAGTTGAAACAACACGCCCATAAAATAACCAATCGGTTACTGAAACAGATCTCTGATCATCGGCAATTTTGAGAATCATATTTAAATTACGGATAACAAATCTAAGGTTGTTCATGGCAAATTGTGAAACTGACAGCGACGTTTGTCACTTAAGCTTAGTCCACACGAGCAAGTTTTCATTGACAATTTGTCCTTGACAAGGAAAACTTGCTCGTGTGGACTAAGCTTTATGTTGTTCTAAACATTCGTAAGGATGCTTGGTTGGTAATGTCGAACTAATTGACTTAGACCAAAAAATCATCAATTGTTTCAATTTCATATTGTTATTGAATAAAATCATTAAAAAGTCTATTGTATGTGTTTTTCAATGAAAGACCGACATTTTCGAAGGGAAACCGTTACAATAACGAAGAATATCATTGCTACCTGTCCAACATCTCTCAAAAAGAATGCATTCAAGATGGCCAATGTGAGAGAATGTCAGATCTTTGCCCTCTCCCGCGCTGGGATTTTGTTCGCGAACAATAGGTGCATTCTAGGATTCCTAAGTGCTGTAGACTAGTTTATCAAGGTAAGGTCAAAGTTAACGTGAACGTTTCTTATCGCGTCTCGTTCTCAGACCCTAATGTAGTGGTTAAAAAACTGGATATAAAAAAAAACGAACGAACGAAATTAGGGTCTGATTTTAATTAGACTGATCTAATTACATGCTAAAACTAATAACCCATTTTAATTGTCCAGTACATTTTCGATATTCAAAAGAGACTTTTAGACCACTCACTCTTTTGAATTCTGTCCGTAATTCTCATCTTATTTAGCTCATGAGTTGATTGATCATTTTCATGAAAATAAGGGAACCCATCCTTAAAATAGCAGTAATAAAATAATAACTACAAAGTAACTATTGTCAAACAGACTGAAACACCTATCCTGGGTTTTCAACTGGTTTCCTCTCCGAATACGCATGAGAAAATAACAATGTCCCCTGAACAGAAATTTCGGGCACTTTGGTTGACAAACACCCCCTTGTTCTTCTTGACGATTACCTGTGTGTATGTAAATTGTGGTCCAGATATAAAGAATCTTTACGGTCAGTGATAAAGGATAAACATTTACCCAGAAAATACAATATATTACATTTTTCAGACCTATAACTCAGTTTGTGTCCCGAGGAAAATGTCCAAATGTCCCCATTTCGGGACCAGGACCTAATAATAGTGATGAAGAGTTTTTATATTTTATATTTCCAGGAAGCCTCATCTAAAGCTGCTACAGAAGCCATAACAGACGTACATGGAACTAAATATGTGTACGGACCGATCGCTACCACCATCTGTAAGTATTGGATGAGGAGAGCTAGGAACGATTTTGAAAAAATATGGTCATTTCGTTTTCTTTTTTTTCAAGGTTACATGAAAAAAGTGTGATCACACCAAATTTCATTCAAATAAAAAAAATAATGAAAACTGTAGTCTCTATCGCGTTCACAAGCCAATTGTGGATGGACGGACGGACCGACATAAATGTGGGCGTATAAAAAAGTGTGTGGTCGGGAGACGGGAGGAAAGGGAAGGGGTTGGTCCACTGTATTGGTAGATAAATAAGACAGCTCATCGACGAGTTGTCCTTAAGTCTTAACAAGGGCTCTACTGTAATTGCTAGTGGTTAGTTTCTGGCAATTTCTTTTTTCAAAGTTAATTTTGGTTCATAATTCAGATTTGGCGAGTGGAAGCAGTGCTGACTGGACGTACAGTAATGCCAGTGTGAAATATTCATATGGTGTGGAGTTGAGAGATACAGGAGAATACGGGTTCCTGCTCCCTGCTGAACAGATTGTACCCAGTGGTCAGGAAACTTTACAGGGTTTACTCACTCTAGCAGATTATGTCAAAAATAATCCATAAATAAAAATATCTTTCAATAGTTTTCTGTAAATATTTATTTTAGAAAGCTTTTGTGATCACTGTCATCGTTTGTCTTGGACATTGCTTCACTACATGCCTAACATACGATGCATCCATATTGAGGGACTTTCAATCAAGCCCATTAAGAGTTAAAGGGATACAACCAGGTTCTCTCAAATGGCGACCCGCGGGCCAAATCCGGCCATTGAGAATGCCCCTCAAGTGTGATCCCTAACGCTAAAACGCTATTCTCGCTATGTTAGCTAAGCTGATGCTATAAATATCTTTTGCGTTTAAGACTTTGATAGGAAAATTAGAACACATTATGACATTTTTAATATTAAAAGTATCATAACACTTAAAACAATATGTTAAATGAAATAAACAGAAGGTTAATTATCTCTCTTGAAAGTCATCATAATGGTAGAGTCGAATGCAACGAATAAATAAACCGACACTTTAACTACAAAAAATATAAATAAAAAAAAAACTCCTTAAAGCTTAGTTAAAATATATCACAACAGAAATTTTAATGTGGAAAATAACGATATATATTATGTTCATTATATTATTACATCATGTACTGTAGCTCGATGATCATAAACAATAAGATGAAGAAAAATAGCGATAGCCATCATAATACACCTACTTTTGTAATGGCAGCCAATTCGTCCATAACATATTTTCAAAAGCAAGGGCAATAACCCATGAAATATTTTTCGATAAGTTTTCAAATAGGGCTCATTATTGGGTGATTATGAACATTCACAGAACGTTTCAGCAAGATCCATCAAGAAACCAGCTCTCTATCGTGTCAACAACTTTCAGAGTGTTTTTAAGAACAAGGGCAATAACTCATTAAATATTTTGCGATATTCCGATTTTCAATAGGGTTTATCCCGAGGTCAATACAAACACTCATGCTAAGTTTCATAAAAATCCACCAAGAAACCAGCTCTCTATCGTGTCCACAACATATTTTCAAAAGCAAGGGCAATAACCCATGAAATATTTTTCGATTAGTCTGATTTTCAATAGGGTTCATCATTGGGTGATTATGAACACTCATAGGAAGTTTCATCAAAATCCATCAAGAAACCAGCTCTCTATCGTGTCAACAACTTTCAGAGTGTATCGGGCTGAAACATTAATGTGTTTTTTTAAGAACAAGGGCAATAACTCATTAAATATTTTGCGATATTCCGATTTTCAATAGGGTTTATCCCGAGGTCAATACAAACACTCATGCTAAGTTTCATAAAAATCCACTAAGAAACCAGCTCTCTATCGTGTCCACAACATATTTTCAAAAGCAAGGGCAATAACCCATGAAATATATTTCGATTAGTCTGATTTTCAATAGGATTTATCATTGGGTGATTATGAACACTCACAGTAAGTTTCATCAAAATCAACAGACAGACAGACAGACAAAGACATAAATACCCCCGGACATTATTTTCGATTACATATACATTGTACACTATAAATGTTCTCATCATAGCAGTCTTATTACATTTCGGTATATCTAAAGTTCGGAGTGTTTCGGATCTCAGTGTTAAACTGGTTTCTGTTAATTTAAATCTCTCTTTAAATTTATTACAAAGGTATTCAGGTGTTTTATTCTGAATTTTTTTTAAGGCATTGATCGTATTTTATGCCTTGATAAAAGGTTAGCCAATGAAAAATTTCAAATACCAGTTAACTGTAAATAAAGTAATTTTATCTGATAGCATATTTTACAGGGAGGTCCTATTGATTTACATAACACAATGTTAGCTTTTACCCACAGGTACATGGGGACAGGATAACATATTTCGGTGCTTCATGAGTATCTTCTGAGTGAGGACCCCGAATAATCCCATTTTTTAAAGACGTTTATTTTAATTGTGTATTTATTTGGCAATTCAGGCAATTGTGCCGATTTACTGAAAAATCGTATTTGAAACTTTTGCCGGTCGACTTACTATAATAAGACTGAAGGTAAGATACTCTCGTCTTGTTGACATGAGATACCATTTGCCTATCAGCTTGAAATATTCTTAATAAACTATCCTGCCTTTCATGTCATATCATCTATTTATATGTTTATATGTCTCATGTGTTTATATTATATATATCAGTGTTATAATGTTGGTATGTATGAAAATGTGTATGTTTTAACTGCCCAGAAAATAGTTTTTAATGAATACAAGTATACAAAGTATCTAATGAGTATATTTATACCAATCTTCAATGTCAGGTAATTTAAGAGTTATCTCCCTTAATTGTAGGGGATTACAGGATAAGAAAAAGATAAAAGATGTATTTAGATATTTAAGAGAACAGAAAGCTAACGTATACTGTATAAAGGATACTCATTTTTGTAAACGGGAGGTTAACACAATCAGAACACTATGGGGGGTGGAGTGCTTCACAAGTCCAGGAAAAAGTGACTCTAGAGGTGTTAGTACAAAAATTTTGAATTTAACACTTTGAATAGTAAAATAGATGAAAGTGGCAATTTACTCACTCTAAACTTAGATCTAATTGGTTAGTTCAAGGTTAGCTTAATTAATTTATATGGTCCAAATTGTGACAAGTTCCTTTCAAGAAATTGAGAAAATAATACGGGAATATGATAATCAGTTTGTAATAATTGTAGGGGATTGGAACTTAGTTCAAGATTTTAACAAAGATTGCTCTAACTAACCCTAAAGACAAGAAAATTGTAGCAAACCTAAAACAAACTTATAATCTTGTAGATCCATGGAGAATAAGCAATCCTGATAAAATAGGGTTTACCTGTTGAAGGACTAATCCGACAAAAAAGGCCAGGCTAGAGAACATAGTGATATTACCTGGAAATCGCACTGATCACTCAATGATTCAATTAGAAATTAAAAGAACTAACTTCCAAAAAGGCAAGGGCTTTTGGCGATTCAATAACTCTTCTAAAAAGCATAGAATATGTTGAACAGGTCAAAAACACAATAGAAGAAAATAGATGTACGATGTACGCAGCACCACTATATAAACCATCTAACCTAAAACACATAGACAGCAGTCTACTTGAACTAATGATCGAAGATGATCTATTTTTTTTTTATATTATACTAGGTATATTATTACAGGTAGTGTGGTTTACAGCTACAGTTCTCTATATTATACTAGGTATATTATTACAGGTAGTATGGTTTACAGTTACAGTTCTCTATATTATACTAGGTATATTATTACAGGTAGTATGGTTTACAGTTACAGTTCTCTATATTATACTAGGTATATTATTACAGGCAGTATGGTTTACAGTTACAGTTCTCTATATTATACTAGGTATATTATTACAGGTCGTATGGTTTATAGTTACAGTTCTCTATATTATACTAGGTATATTATTACAGTTAGTATGGTTTACAGCTACAGTTCCCTATGTCATACTTGGTATATTATTGGTGCGGGGATCAACACTGCCGGGGGCTTTGGAGGGTATTAAATATTTTATAACACCAAATATCTCCAGGCTTAATAATCCACAGGTTCGTTAAGTTCTTTATTTCTATCTCATCCTGATGATATTCATCCAGTAAAATTTAAACTATTTTTACAATTTACACAGTTTGGAAGACGAATTTGTTAGAGAAAGCAGCATTTACATACGAACCGAGTAGATATTTATCTATCCAAGTAAAGGGCAATCACCACTGAACAATTTGTTCAAAATTTATGAAAGCAGAATTTATCAGAGATGGCATTAAAGAACGATATTATACCAATCGTCAACAAAGTCGAGACGTATTCAAATGTTAGCCAAGTAAAGGGTAATACCAAACGGTCTCCGTGAAAGTTACGCTAGCGCTCTTTTTTACGGAAACTGCCGAGGATTGCCGATTGGGAACCCCCAAAATTTGGTCGAAAAATTGTATAATATAGAAATAGTAGGTGTTTTTGTGGGACGATTCGATTTGGTCGATTAGCTATTTTGCGCATTTGTGAGCCAGTTCGATTAGGCTAAACGGTACATTTGTGAGACCGTTTACCTAAACTGATTAGGCTTATCGACCTAACCGTCCCAAGAGGGGGTTAGGCGATTCGATTAGGTGTTATAAGATGGCGGAATGTGCCAGTTCGTAATACTATTGGCTGATATATCAATGACGTCATATTTAACATACACGTGACCTTCTTTTGCTGACAGTCAAGGCTGCCTAATTGCCGGTACATTTGTGGACCACAGCAAATTACACCAAATCGTACTAGCAAATCGAAACCATATCGAATCGGCCCACAAAAACGCCTAACGTATAAAAGTCTACAGACCTAGTTATCGATGATTATAGTTATCAAGTCAAAGCCGATAACCAAAACAACAGGTTACTTAGATAATGAGAAAATTAATCCCATCTAATGACGCGTATTTTAAGGTGAATTAAAACGCGAAGCAGAACATGCTTACTCTTTTCAAAACACCTAATGGTACTTCTCTTTTGAGTAGTCCACTAGTATACAACTATTACTCTCTATTTTGTCAGGTTTTTGGGTGCGATTTTGATTCACTGAATTGTTTTGCTTGTACGGATTTTTATTTCAACTGGGTTTTGCGCGCGAAGCATACCATGCTTACTCTTCTCGAAACACCTGATGGTACACTTTGAAGAAGTCCACTACTATACAACTATTACTCTCGATTTTGCCAGGTTATTGGGTGCGAGTTTGATTAACGGAATTGTTTTACTTGTACGGATTTTTATTCTAGGTCTGGATAGATGCTGCTGTTCAGATTATGTTTTCTGTAGGGGCGGGATTTGGTACTCATATAGCCTATTCTAGTTATAACAGATTTAATAATAATTGTTTTAGGTACGTATATTATTTATGCTTTTAAAAGATACCGTACAGATTGAGTTTAGCGGAAATAGATTGGCCTTAATCTTACCATCTTTTAAATGCAAGCTTTATACAATTCAAGGATATAACCAGCATTTTCGATGGTCTATTTAGGACTTGAATATTTCTAAATAGCCTCCAGAAGTACTAGAACTGCACGAAAAAATCATAAGATACCTTCAATAAAATTATACCCTTACTTTAGCATGAATCCTTCATTTGTATATGTGTTTTCTATACAACGCAAATGGTTACTAAACGACGAGTCGTATTTTTAATTTCAAACGCTGATGATTATGGGTACACGTGTGTTTGAAGGCTTAAAGTTCGCAGGAGAGTTGTGAACAATAGTACGGATTAGATTAGCTAATTTGGTCGAACAGTTAATGAACATATCTCTTTAATATTTTAGTATAATTCCCCTCATCTTCTACACCATTGCAGATTATCAATATCTATTTCGGTTTGACAGACTTTCTTTCTCACGTTGATCGAGTTAAGAGCCCTCTGCCACCCTTTCATCGCCATAGATATGAAATGAAGTAAATTCTGACGCGTTGAACAATAGAGCTATATTTTACAAGTACATGCATATAACATAGATTATCTGATATATTTCTAGAGATTGTTTAATAACAGTGGCAGTGAATTGTTTTACCAGTGTATTCTCGGGGTTTGTAATATTCACCTACCTGGGTTATATGTCACTAAAATCACATAAAGAAATAGACCAGGTAGCAACTGAAGGTAAGAATAGAATAATCATTGTATGTTTATATTGGTAATTTTAATTTGTGGACCAGTGGACATTCTGAAAGAAACTGTATTGTGACATCAGGTCGCTGAACGTCTCAGGCGAAGGTGAGGAATGGCGAAAAGGGCGATGTCCAGCCAATCACAATCATTATTTAGAGAAGGTCGTCTTTTTTCGCGGGGATAAAACAGCCACTGAAATTCATTCTCTAAACAAGAGTTGTCTTCCCTTGTCCATTTACCGAGAGGAGTTTTCTGAATGTGATGTTGGGCGGAAAGGGGGGTGTTGTATGTGAGAGTTGATGGAGTTATTATCTATTGGGGTAAACACACAATATAAAGACTGAAGGTGAGCATATGTTTAATATATAAGCCCATGGACCCTTAAATAGTCTGTTTGGCCCTTGTTCTATCTCAGAAAACATCAGAAACCGCAAGATAAACCCCTCAATGGTCTTTAGTTTATGTATATTTCCATGATTCCAACTGATTGTCACACTTTCCGATTCCGACCCCCACCTTTACTTTCTATATTCTATATTTTATTTTCTATATTCTATATTTTATTTTCTATATTCTATATTTTATTTTCTATATTCTATATTTTATTTTCTATATTCTATATTTTATTTTCTATATTCTATATTTTATTTTCTTGATTGCTTAATATTGTAATTCACTCAAACTGTGTTTCAGGTCCTGGTTTAGTATTTATTGTATATCCAGAAGCTATCAGTACACTTCCCGGTTCTACTATCTGGGCGTTAATATTCTTCTTAATGTTAATAACACTGGGTCTAGATAGTGCGGTCAGTTATTTCTTTCTAATTTGGACTAAGATTGGACTAGATCTTCAAATTGCGTTTCCTTTGGGTTACTTCACCCATAGAGGGAACAATAGTCGACCCCAAAGATTCAAGCATGAATCGAAAGGATTCTGTTAACTTTGACTCCTTTTTCAATTACACGCATAAATTTTGAGAAAATTTTTTTGCATCGTTTGTTGCAAATGTAACTATGAGATCTAAATATCCTGGGGCCTGTTTCTCAAAAAATCTTAAGATAAATTTTGTCGTAAGTTCGGCATTTTACAATGAATAATTCCACACTTACGACTATTTTTAATCATAAGACTTCTTTCTCAAAAAATCTTAAGGCCCCAGAAGCAGATAAATTCTACCAACAAAACTTTTATGACCAAATGAATCCTTGTCCATTGTCCCTATGAAGCATATCAGTTCCAACCCAGGGCTGTAGATGTGAGAAATAAGAAAATACGTAAATTATCCTTAAATAGAAATTAATTTTGAAATATATTCTCTGTTTTTTAGTTCGGTGGGTTAGAATCCCCTTTAACAGGGGCTATGTACTGTTATTGTGATCTGAATTTGCATTAGTTGTGTCCCTTTATTGAATTCTCCAATATTAAGGTTAATAAGGCTTAAGTTGGTAGACCCCAGAAATTTGGAAATGTTTACATTTTATTTATCATTTTAATTCAAGGCAATTCGATCCCCCATAGAGTGAGTGTTTATATCATTATGCATTTCATATCTGTATTATATTCTATCATTGTCAGTGATGTTTTGCATAGCAGAATTTAGGCTAAAGGAGTCCAAATATATTGTTTAAATTTTTCTACTTTCGTTTTCGCTCTTACATGTATGTAGGCCTAACATGTGCTTTTGGTTATTTTGAATTACTTTCCAATCTTATTTGAATATTTTGTAAGAATTTGTATTTTTTATTGTTTCAGTCTTTTACCCCTTCCGAGGGCGAATGTAGTACCATCTATAATACAGAATAAAGCATCTTTCTTGTTATTAAAGCTACTGGCATTATAGTAAAAGATCTTGGAAATGGATCAAAGGAAAGAATTGAAACGTTTAAGGACACTGACAGGAGGTGGAAAAGATCAATATGAAGCTTCGGTGTTAGAATTTAGTGCTCGACTTAGCACAATAATTGGAAGAATTGACACTCAAACTAACAATTTTATGCTGGAAAAGGAAAATCAACCAATCAATTATAACAATTTGCAGGCTATCAAAAATGCTTTGATTAAAGAATTTAATTACTATGAAGAAGTCTCTGTACGATTTGATGACTTTTTGGACAGAACAAGGTGTAAAGAAAGTGAAAATGAGGCAGCAGCTCAGAGACTCCAAAAAGCTGCTGTTAAAGGAAAATTAGACTTAATTCTTGGTGAAATTGATGAGAATATACCCCCTGATTTAAATCAAAACCCTGTTGATGTAGAGAAACCTGTTAGATCAAAATCAGGTTCTCACTATGGTAGAAGTGTATCATCAAGCAGCAGTCAGCACACCTGGCTGTTGAAACAGAAAGCTAAATCTGAAGTAGCCAAACAAAGGTTGCACACTGTAAAAAAAATTATGTAAATTTACCCTTATTTGACTGGCAGAAAAGTTGCCACTATATTAGCTGTAATTTAACATTCAATGTTATTTCACCAACACTATGTAAATCTACTGGAAGATATTTACATAGCAAGTAAATTTACATTCATGGTATTTTTACAAAATAGTAAATTAACATTTCATGTAATTCAACATTTCGTGTAATTTAACAAGACATATGTTATTTTACAGCATTTGAAGTGGCAACTTTTCTGCCAGTCAAAAAATGGTAGCTTAACACTTCATGTAATTCAACATTTCATGTAATTTAACAAGACATATGTTATTTTACAGCATTTGTAGTGGCAACTTTTCTGCCTGTCAAAAAATGGTAAATTGACCTAACTGTGTAGGTTATTTTACATTCATATAGTCAACAAGGCCACTTTGAAATGTTACACTTTCATGTAAATTTACTACATGTTTAAATGTATTTTGCTGGAAGCCTTCCTCACATATGGAAAGAAGTGACTATATGACTGTTCTATTGAAATCCTTCATTCTATGGAATAAAAAATTGATTATGGAAAAAAAAAAGATTTAATACTGAAAATCCTTTAATATAAATTAATGTATCTATCAGATTTCAACAACATTTAGAAGCGAGCAGCACATAACAATACAATATTATATTATGGGATATCACACACTTCTTAATAAGATCATGTTCATAATGTTTCAACACAATATACACATATTATCATCAATTGACATTATCAAAACAACTTACACTTGTCTGCATCAGATGATGATACATGTAAATTTTGTTGTAAAGTTATGTACCTGGTCTAATTAAGAAGTGTGTAATATCCCAAAATATTGTCTTGTGTTTGTTGTATTTACACAATCTAAAATATAAAAAAGTTTTTCCAATTTAAATTCCAATTAGCATAACATGTATGAGCAATAAAATAATACTTTCATTGATAAAAACACAATATGAAAATTTCAACAAAAGTTTAAACAAAAGATTATATTACAATTTTAACAGAGCTTACAATGTAAGTAACATTTCCTTCCCTCTAAAATGTTTTCTTGTTGAAGCATGATTTTTAAGCATAATTTTAGAATATTTACCCATTAGATAAATAATAGGTGTCAATTACAATCTATAAAACTAAAATTTGGTGACATTATAGCCTGGATCCTACTACATGACAACTGATTAACAGTCTTTTGTCAGGCATGTTTAAGTGTACGGTTGCCATGTTACAGCAATTAAGTCAAGAATCTGACCAATGGGGAGTCTCAGTCAGGATGGATGGATGGATGATTAACTGAAAATATAAATAGCAATTCTTAATACAATAATTTAAGAGAAATGGCTAAGCAGATGACAAAATAATCCAAGTCACATGACATACATAAACAAATACGATAAAATATGCCAGAGTTGAAAGAATGAAATGATAATATTATGCTGGTTTACTTTATACTTTTAACTAAACATGAAATAAATAATATTTCTACCTAATTAACGGTACAATACTTCCATATAGCTTGAGAGACTACTATAAATATCAGTAAAATAAATCAAGCATGGATATGAATGATATGGGCGCTGCCATATTGCATGACGTCATAAAGTCAAAGGGGGGAAAAATTCCAATGAGGTCTAGCAAAGATCAAATATAAGCTTATTATCTATCGATATTCACAATGCAAATTATCAATCAATACACAAATAACTAATAAATACAAATATAGTTACCGATTTTTGTTTACTACCACGGTTTCGACCAATTTCAAGCATTTCGAAGAGTTTCAATTCAAAAAGGTTCGAGAAGTGTTGGGCGGAAATGACGTAAATATAATCCGATAAACTGTTCTCAAGTTAACATAGTCCGAAAGACTGTCCCAAAATACTGTTTACTAATATAATTAATAATAGAATGCAAATGACTAAAATAAAAATGTTCAAACATGTTCGGGACCTAACACATGCCGGTAGCGCTCGATTGTAGAGTTTGGTACTAGAACCGTATCTGTTCCATTCAAAATTTATCCACATTTTTAATTCTGCCTGCAACTACTTTTTTTTGGAACAGTCCACAGCTGTTTGCGCCATATCCGGTTTTTCTGGAATTACAGGAACCACGGGCATCGGGCGAAAAGTTTGTAAGGCTCAAGAGCAGAACTGCAGAAGTTCTCTGCAGAAGTGTCCCAGGTACACACAAAAAGGCTAGCAAATCTCTTAACAAGCCCTTTATAGCAATATATATTCATCAGAATAGAGAGAGACAATTTTTTCAATTTTACAGCAATTTTACATTTGGATGTAAAATTACATTTAATGTGATTTACTTGTTATTTTACAACTAGCATTTGTAAAATAACTATTTGGATGTAAAATTACATTTTAATGTGATTTTTTTGTTATCTTACAACTGGAATTTGTAAAATAACTATTTAGATGTAAAATTACATTTTAATGTGATTTACTTGTTATTTTACAACTAGAATTTGTAAAAAAAACTTTTGGATGTAAAATTACATTTTAATGTGATTTATTTGTTTTTTTACAACTATAATTCTGTAAAATAACATGTTGATGTATTTTAATGATATATTTTATGTAATTTTACATTAATGATGTTGTCATAATAAAATACACTGATTTTGATGTAAAAATACAAACCATGTTAATCAACAAAAATCAATATGTATTTTTACATTAGAAAATGGTGTAATTTTACATCCAGTTTTTACAGTGCATTATGCTGAAATGGAAGCTAAATTACAGCAAGAGAAAGTACAAATTGAAGAAGAAGAGTGTCTTGCAGCTATGAGACATACCAGAAGAAAGAAAGAATTAGATATTGACATAAATCTACTTTCAGTGAAAAGAGCAGCAGATGAGGCTGAAACTGAGTTCCAAGTAGTGTGCGACGGTATCAGTTCAGACTATTCAAGATCTTTATCAGATGTACAATCAGAGAAATTTATAAGAACTAAACAATTTGTTCTTAATCACTGGCCACCAAAACAAACTGAATCAGAACACAACGAATCCCAGATAGATATCCCTCAACAAACTGAAGAAGTTCAGAACATAGAAATTCCAAATACATGTACATCTCAACTCAATGTAGATGCTGAACCCTTTGAGGCACCTCCAGCAGAACATGCATCAAATGAAAATTATTCAATTACAGAATCCCCGACTGTTAAGTCTCAACCTGTTCCTCAGACATGGAACCAGCAACCAGTGGGTAACCAATTGGACAACAATTCCATAACCAGAGCTGACACAAGACAACCAAAATCATCAAATTTACAATTAGGTCAGAGTATTGGTACAGGTCTTAATGTGGCATCAGAATTTACCAAGTTATTTCTGAAGAAAGAACTACTCCTTTCTCGTCTAACAACTTTCACAGATGAACCAGAAAACTACCTATTATGGAAATCAAGCTTTGCCAATATTATGCTTGGTCTAGATGTCACCCCACCAGAAGAAATTGATCTCCTTGTCCGCTGGTTAGGAACTGAATCCAGTAAACAAGCAAAACGCATTCAAGCCTCAAATGCCCTAGACCCCAGAAAAGGCCTCAAACTTATATGGGAAAGGCTAGACGAACGGTATGGTTCACCAGAACTGATAGAATCCATTTTGAAGAAGAAAATAAGAAACTTTTCTAAGATTTCCTCTTACGAATTAACTAAACTCTATGAACTTAGTGACATCTTATCTGAAATAGAATCTGTTAAGGAACAATCAAAATACAGTTCTTTATTAGCTTACTATGACTCATCCAGTGGTGTTAATCCCATAGTAAGTTTACTCCCCAATTTCATACAAAATAAATGGACTGAAAGAGCTTATAAAATCAAAACGGACAGGAAAATAATATTTCCGCCATTTCAAGATTTTGTCAAATTTATTCGTGAAATGAGTTCAAGATTAAATGACCCCAGTTTTATTTATGAGAACAATAATTCAACTCATCAAAAGTCTTCAGGACATATGCCAGGAAAACAATGGAACCAGACACCCTATTCCCACAATACCAGATCAGGAAACCAGCATCGTACCACAATTTCTACAAAGAAAACCGATGTCAAACAGGACACCCCTAAGAAACAGAATGACCAGTCAAACAAAGATGAACTTCTTAAATGTCCCATTCATGAAGAAGCTGGTCATAGTCTAAACCAGTGTAGACTATTTCGGACTAAACCTATATCTGAAAGGAAAGAAATCATTATGCGGCATGGTATTTGCTTTCGCTGTTGTAATGGTAAACATTTGGCCCAAAACTGTGATAAAACAAGACATTGTGATATATGTAAATCTAAAAATCATTCAGGTGCACTGCATGTTGAAATAAACAGTTCATCTACACAAAATCATGGCGGGGAACGAAAACCAGAACCGGGGACTGAAGTACATTCAGCATGTACTCAGATTTGTGGAGAGGGCTTCAGCGGCAAATCATGTGCTAAAACAGTTTTAGTACAAGTATATCCAACTAATCATCGTGAAATTACTCATAAAATGTATGCAATCATCGATGATCAGAGTAATCGTTCACTAGCAAAATCAAAATTCTTTGACCTATTCAATATTAGAGGACCAGAACTGGAATACACATTGTCTTCATGCTCAGGAAATGAAGTAGTCTCCGGACGAAGGGCTCATGGATTTACGGTTGAAGGAATGGATGGTAGTTCCAAACTAGAGTTACCTACCCTTATTGAATGTAATCAAATACCCAATGTAAGAGCAGAGATTCCTACAACTTCTGTAGCTTTGCAATTTGCACATCTTAGAGATCTCAGTTGTCTTATTCCCTCATTAGATGACAACGCAGAAATCCTATTACTAATCGGCAGAGATCTATTAGAGGCACATCATGTTTATGATCAAAGGATTGGACCACGGCATACACCTTATACTCAGAAACTTTCGCTAGGCTGGGTCATTATTGGAGAAGCCTGTTTGGGAAAGATTCATGCACCAGACACTGTTAACGTAAATAAAACGTTTGTTTTACCGAATGGAAGGACATCTATATGTGAACCATGTACGAACAATTTACATGTAAATGAACACGTCGATCGCATCGTTAACTCAAACTTTAACTCAAATTTTAGTAGCGATGTTTTCTACGAACTGATGATGATGATAAAGTTGGTCAATCAGTTGATGATAAAGAATTTATCAAAATTATGGAATCAGGATTTACACAGTTGGATAGTGGTAACTGGAGCGCCCCATTACCATTTAGATCAAACCGATCAAAACTTCCGAACAACTTTGAACACGCGTATCACAGAGCTAAGAATTTGGAATCAAATCTTAAGAGAAATCCGAAGAAACTGGAACATTTTAGTGACTTTATGGACAAGATATTTAAGAATGGGCACGCTGAAATAGCCCCACCTCTGAATCCAGGTGATCAGTGTTGGTACTTGCCGATATTTGGGGTTTATCACCCCAAAAAGCCCGAAAAAATCCGTGTAGTGTTCGACTCGTCGGCCAAGTTTAACGGAATTTCACTCAATGACGTTTTATTGACAGGCCCAGATTTAACAAATAACTTAATGGGTGTTTTGTTGAGATTTAGGAAAGAACAAGTTGCAGTTACTGCTGACATAGAGCAGATGTTCTTTAACTTTTATGTACACGAGGCTCATCGTAATTATTTGCGTTTCCTATGGAACAAAGACAATGATCCAAACAACGAACTTATTGAATACAGGATGAAGGTACACGTTTTTGGAAATTCTCCATCTCCCGCAGTAGCCACTTTTGGTTTAAGAAAATCAGCATGCAATCGTGAAGATCATGACACTTGCGATGATGTGTGTAATTTTGTATACAACGACTTTTACGTCGACGATGGTCTAGTATCAGTACCAGACGAAGAATCAGCAGTACAGTTGATGAAAACGACACAAGAAACTTTACAGAAAGGAGGAAACCTTAGACTACATAAACTTTGTTCAAACAATACAAACGTGCTCTCAAACTTCCCAACTACTGATTTAGCCAAAGACTTAACCGAAATTGATTTCGAATCTAGCTCTCCAAACCTACAGAGGAGTTTAGGACTTATTTGGAATATCAAATCAGATACGTTTACCTATAGCGTAAGTCGTGAGTCAAAACCGTTTACCCGTAGAGGTATGCTATCAACAGTAAATAGCATATTTGATCCCCTTGGATTTGTGGCCCCTGTAATTTTAGGCGGAAAACTCATTTTAAGGAATGCACTTAGTGAGAGTACTGATTGGGACAAACCGTTATCTACAAACTTATTATCAGATTGGGATTCCTGGAAAGCTTCTTTGGACAATCTTGAAAATCTTCAAATTCCAAGAACTTATTCTGATGTTTCTTTCAAACAAAGTACCCGGAAGGAATTGCACATTTTTTCAGATGCTTCAAAGGAAGCCATTGGAGCAGTAGCCTATATGAAAATTTACGATTCGAATGGATTTGACCAGCAAGGATTTATCATGGGAAAATCAAAATTAGCACCTGGACATGGACATACGATCCCTAGGTTAGAACTGTGTGCTGCAGTGTTAGCTGTTGAAGTTGCTAATTTTATTTGTGAACAGTTACATTTATCTATAGACCAAACTAGATTCTATACGGACAGTAAAGTAGTCCTGGGCTACATCAATAATACAACTCGTCGTTTTTATGTGTACGTAAGTAACCGTGTGGATAGAATCAGACATTCTACTTCTCCGGACCAGTGGTTTTATGTGCCAACCAATTTAAATCCGGCTGATCAAGCAACAAGACCCTCAAGTGCAGATGATATTCAAGATAGTTTATGGCTTAAAGGACCAAACCTGTTAGCAATTAACGAATCTAAAACAGAACAATATGATTTAATAGAACCTGAACAGGACACTGATTTAAGACCAGATGTTTTATCATGTAAAACTTCAATTCATGTTGGACTTGGAACCCAACGATTCGAAAGATTTTCTTCGTGGCCAAGATTGGTCAGTGCTTTAAGTTTTCTCAAACAATCAGCACAGAAATTAGTAGGAGCAGTTTGTGATCGTTCGATTGTAGACTTTATTGAGGACTCTGAGAAACTTGTTTTAAAGGAAGTTCAATTCGAACTTTATTCTAGTGAGATTAAATGTTTAAAGAACAACACTCCGTTACCTAAAGACAGTTCTTTACTCTCTCTTTCGCCAATTTTGGACAATGATGATTTGCTCAGAGTAGGTGGTAGGTTAACTCATTCTAGCCTTCCATATAATTCAAGGAACCCGATTATTGTTTCCAGTAAACACCACATTTCGACCTTGTTAGTCCGGTACTATCACGAAAAGACACATCATCAGGGAAGACATATAACTGAGGGTGCTGTTCGCAGTGCTGGATATTGGATTACCGGAGGCAAGCGTCTCATCTCGTCCATACTACACAACTGTGTTAAGTGTCGCAAGTTAAGGAGGAACACAGAATATCAGAAGATGTCAGATCTTCCAGAAGACCGTCTAAACCCCAGTCCACCATTCACGTATGTTGGAGTTGATACTTTTGGCCCATGGTCCATCGTTACTCGTCGAACCAGAGGAGGACAAGCAAATTCTAAACGTTGGGCTATAATGTTTTCGTGCTTAGTGTCACGAGGGATCCATATAGAAGTTGTCGAAGAGCTTAGTTCATCATCCTTTATTAACGCTTTAAGGAGGTTTACATCTTTAAGAGGTCCAGTGAAGGAATTTAGGTCGGACAGAGGTACGAATTTCGTTGGTGCCACTGACGATTTGGACATTAAAGCTATTAATATTGAGGACAAACCTGTTCAAAACTTTTTGAATGATAATCGGACTGTGTGGAAGTTTAACGCTCCCCATTCATCCCATATGGCTGGAGCATGGGAACGTATGATAGGGATAACTCGTAGAATACTAGACTCTATTCTAAGTAATACGTCAGCTAATGGACTTACTCATGACGTTTTGTGCACATTTATGGCAGAAGTTTGTGCTATTGTCAATGCCAGACCCCTTGTTGCTGTCTCATCGGATCCAGATTCACCTACAGTTTTATCACCAGCTACATTGATTACACAGAAAACAAACATTCCTACTGACTCTTTTGAACATTTTAATATTAAGGATATATACAAGTCACAATGGAAACACGTTCAAGTTATGGCTGAAAGATTTTGGAAGCAGTGGCAGGAACAATTTTTACAGAGGAGTTTACAATCGCGTAGAATATGGAAGGAGGAAAGGGACAATTTGAAAATCGGTGATGTTGTTTTGCTAAAAGACATTGATTTACCTAGAAACCAGTGGCCCGTAGGCGTTATTGATGAGACTTTTCCTAGTGCAGATGGGAGGATTCGTAAGGTTTCGGTGCGCATTAGAAAAGATAATAAATTTGCATTATACACTCGTCCAGTGACAGAACTTGTGTATCTTTTGTCATAATTTAGAAATATTCATATTTTATTTCATTTTATATATTGAGGATTAGGATTTTGGGTTTATTATTTGCAAAAGTATTGCATTTTGATAAGTTGTTTTTGAAAAAGTAGTGATTTCGATTCGAAATCAGACGGGGAATGTACTGTTATTGTGGTCTGAATTTGCATTAGTTGTGTCCCTTTATTGAATTCTCCAATATTAAGGTTAATAAGGCTTAAGTTGGTAGACCCCAGAAATTTGGAAATGTTTACATTTTATTTATCATTTTAATTCAAGGCAATTCGATCCCCCATAGAGTGAGTGTTTATATCATTATGCATTTCATATCTGTATTATATTCTATCATTGTCAGTGATGTTTTGCATAGCAGAATTTAGGCTAAAGGAGTCCAAATATATTGTTTAAATTTTTCTACTTTCGTTTTCGCTCTTACATGTATGTAGGCCTAACATGTGCTTTTGGTTATTTTGAATTACTTTCCAATCTTATTTGAATATTTTGTAAGAATTTGTATTTTTTATTGTTTCAGTCTTTTACCCCTTCCGAGGGCGAATGTAGTACCATCTATAATACAGAATAAAGCATCTTTCTTGTTATTAAAGCTACTGGCATTATAGGCTAAAAGACGAGTTTAAAAAAATACGAAAATTCCATTTTTCCAGAGAGTTTCTAACTTTATGTATTGTTGGTTCAGCGTTTATCTTTTCCTTACCATGTTTAACAGAGGTAATAAATCTACAAATAAACATTTATTAAATGAATATAGACATCTACAGCACAAAGCAATTTGAATTGTTGACCCCAAATGACCTTGAATTGATTCTTCCTTAAGAGCTTAGTTCCGAAAATTTGGCCACAGTTTTTAAAATCCTGCAGACTGATCTTCTATAATTTTTGCAATAGTGTAGAAAAGATGACTGGAATCAGGCCAGGTCTCTACTGGAGAATCTTCTGGAAGTTCGTCAGTCCTACTTTATTACTTGTAAGTTTTTAATATATTGAAACGGTGTCAAGCAGCTCTTCTCAACTAGAGTCGAGCGAGACACCAGTGACGCATTGCAACCTATAAAGTGGCAAGCAGATGTTTGTGTGGAAAGTAAAAAAAGAAATACCAATCATAATACCGGAAAACTTCGCCACTCTTTCTGTCACTGACATCCAGAACTCAATATGATATATACGTCTAATATACATGTATGTGATCCTTTATTTTCACTTAAAACACCATAAAGGAGACATGCATTTACTATTACACCACGATATAGGTTGTTACAATAATTTACTGGAATCGTCTATCGTTGAAAAGGGGAGGCCTTGTACATTAGCTTGAATACCCCCGACCCTACCATTCTAAAAAATGGATCGATAATTGGCGCTTTATGCTTACTATTTTGACCAAAGTGGCGCTTCAGAAATTATCTTGAGAAGGCCTGGTGTAAAGGAACCATCAAACAAGGATAAATCCCTCTATTAACAAAAATACACGGTGAACGAAATGAAGGAATAGAAATCAATTATAATCGTTTTTTGTGTTACAGGCTAAACACTGGTTGTCAATATAAACGCAGTACAAACAACTAGGGTGTCATATCCGGTTTTGTAGGGTGTTTAGTAGGAGACTTTCAGATGTTGAGGAATTTGAAAAAGTGAACACAAGATGCAAGTTTCTAGCGATCGTGCACCCCTCCCGGAAATTTGTTCGAACCCCATTTGTACCTGAACTGTGTTTTTTAATTTTTTAAGTGGTCTCAAAATATGTCTCAAAAGCACCAAAGCAATTCTATTTTTTGGCCAAAGAGACCTTAGACCCCAACGGACGGATTGTGTCTGCGCCTCCTGTATTATATGTGTACCCTCAGTTTCGTGGGGCTGGCACCTCCATATATAATTTATAATCGGGTTGATAATTATTAGGGTCTAGTGAACCCGTTCTAAAACTAACGCAACAACTAGAATGTCATGTGACCGGAAATGGTGTTTTCAAAAAATGGGAATTAAGAAGTGGAAGAACAAACAAAAAATGTCCTCAATGACTCAAAAGAAAATATATAATCCTATTCAAAGTGATAAGTGAATGGAGTCCGTCAAATTGCAAGTTATACAACCAAGAGAATATCATGTTACCGGAAGTGGGCATGATGGACGAATGTACCCATCAGTAGATGTTATGTATATTCCAAAAAAGAAAATTCAGCCAAACAGATTCAAGAGCTGTTTTTGTTAGCCAGAAATTTATCTATTAGTTTTAAATCTGGGGGGAGGGGGGGTTTTCGCAATTGAAGGCTGGATTTTTTTAGTTAAAACTTTCAGATACATTAAAGGGCACATATCTCTAGATTTTGCTATATGATTTTCACAATTTGAAAAAAAAAAATTGACCTTGAAAATTATCTGACTGTCCCTTTAAATCTGTCTGTGAGCTTCTACGACCTGCCACGGGGAAAACGGGTTGAAAGATACTAAGGTATTTACATAATGTATGATAAAAATGTACATGTATTGTATATGTATGAAATAGACTTGTATATCATATTATTGTGTATATATGCCATTCTTTTGATGTTTGTAGTAAATCATTTAGTCAAAAACTTACTGGAGAAATAATTAACGATAACACTCGTATGAACCTTTGGACTAGAGTATCGTGCTAGCAGGCCCGTAGCCAAGGGGGGGCTTGGGAGGGCTTTGCCCCCCCTAATTTAAATCTTGCCCCCCCCCCCCCCCTAAAAAAATCTCAAGTGTTATTTTTAAAAGATATATTAATTCTTTTTACTGAGTCAAGGGGTGTCTTTTTTTTAGCAGGAAATGTTAAGAATTTGCGTTTTCAGGTATCTGATTCTCAAAATTGTCCAGTGTTCGTCCCGTAGTCCCTTAAATTCATCAGGAAATCGCGTTTTCACGAGTCAAATTCGCAAAATTTTCTAGAAGAGATCCCCCGACTTCAGGAAATCGTGTTTTTCAAGGCTTCCAATTGGCGTTCTCGACAGCTCAGACCCTATTCAAATAACCTTAAACCCTGTCTGAAATTCGCGTCTAAATCTCTTGTTTTTTTTTTTAAAACAGGATCTCTTTGACCCTATAGACTTCCAATTGGCGTTCAAAATTGGCAGCAAAAAAAAAGTGTGTAATTCTCAAAATTTTCTTAGCGACATACCTCAGACCTTATTCAAATAACCTTAAACCCTAAATTCGCCGGGAAATGTCTTTAATTGGCGTCTAAATCTCAAAATGTTTTCAGACAAGAACTTTTTGAACCTGTAGAAATAATCTTGAACCTTGAATTCGCTGGAAAATATCAGGAAATGTCAGGATATCGCGCTTCAAGGAGTCAAATTATCTAAATTTTCTAGGGGTTCCCAAACTTCAGAAAATCCCATTTCCAGGCTTCCGACTGCACCAATAAATGTAGAAATAACTCTACAGATGGCACTGTAATGGCGTAACAATGCATTGCAATAACACAAAGTTTTCCATAAATGGGGGTGATGGTGTCTTTGGGTGGATACCTAAACTGTCCCCCTTGATTGGACGTTTGCCCCCCTAAAAGTACTTGGCAGGCTACGGGCCTGCGTGCTAGACAACCTCGTTGTATATGATATCGTCAAAATCTAAAAAATTGCTTCCAGTGGGCCGTTATGAAGTCGGATTGACTGCCATTTTGAGGACATAGAGGCAGAATTGTGAACGATAGATTTTCTTGAAATCACCGGGCAATAATTGGCAATTTGTCCAAGTATTAATTATAAGGTTGTGACCTTTTGTAGTGCAGTTTCACTTCTGTTTTCTTCTACACGCTTTCCGTCATTATAGCATCCCTGTTCGGAGTAGCACAAGTTCTTTTTAACCACGTGGCACCATCTTCCAAATAGGATGAGAGGGACGTGCCTGTTGAGAGGGTGTAAGGAAGATTTTGTGTGAGCCATGATTTCTGTGAAGTAGACCTATGCACGGATTAACGGTTTGTTAACGCCAATCCTGGTCAGAGCGTTAAAGAGGCGCATGCGGCATTTGCTTCGGACAATCATCCGACGGTCGCAAAGAGGTGAAATCTTTAGCTTAGCTTATCAGAAATAGTCTTCAGAACTTACCGTTGAAATTTGAGCCTTCAAATCCATGTGTATCCATAATTATCCGTGTTTGAAAGTCCCAATGGCCTACTACACATTGAGCGTCCCGCCATTTTGGAAAACGGTTCCGCCTTGATAACCAAATAAGTTATCCTTCCCGTGGTGCAATAGCGCGGGTAGGTCATCCAGACTACTGCGCAGACCAACACAAGCATACCGTATTTTCAATTGTAGACTTGGTCAACAAGACATAAAACAACCTTACAACTTGAATGTAACAGTATTTCAACCAGTATAGTAGTATCCTAGCTGAGCCCGTCTATCGTTCAGGTGCGCTCCAAAAAAATGGGCGCGACGTATGCTTGATCTAGAAATGTAAAACTATGCTTGAATAACCCTAATTAAAAAGTTCCCACGATTATTTCATAGCTTTAGAAAGTTCCCAGGAGCAAAGCACCAGACTCTTTAATAGGACTGTATGACCACCATTTTATCGTAGTGAGAAGGTTTTCTTGGAAAAGGCGTAGAGATATTCGTAATCCAACCAATCATAGGCGTCCTACTCTGGGCCATCGTCATGGTAGCGGGTCATCGGTCATAGGTCAGGGCTTGACATCTTATAAACAAATCCGTCAACGAGTTATCATGCTTCCATCTTGTTTTGAACGAAACAATGATCGATTTCACACGAATGAAGGATATGAAAGTGCTCTTTGGTGTTCCAATAGGGACTGAATTGTATTGGTAACTTTATACAGTTTAAAATCCAGCGTTATTTCTTGATTTACGACAGTTATCTTCGGAGATAAAGCTACTAAGTCTTGATTCACAAAGAAATATAGGCTAAGTGAATTTTCCAATCTTTCATGCAATCTATTGACGATCTGACAACAAGGAGAAAAATTGAAAATCTCGGTAAAATAATACATTTATTCAATGTCTAAAATGTTTTTGTGAAAATAAAAAAACTACAACGAGAGACAACGAGAGACGAAGAGTGAACATAAAACTATATTCTTATTTCATGTTTATTAGACTAGGCCTACATGTAAACAAATTACACTAACTTGCTTGTCAAACATATATTCATTTGAAACAACCAATTTAAAAATACTTATAATATTAACAACACTTTTAAATTTAAATAATTATTTATATATGTTACATCAAATTCAAATCATTCAATATCACTTTCAGAGTTCAATTTCTGATAGCAGCTTAAAAGTATAAATGCTGAATGAGAGTATCAATAGAAGGTGGCAAACATCAGAAGCTGATTTTGTGCAAATGAAATTAAATCTGGCTTCATCAACAGTCTGAACATTAACTCCATACAAATCACACACAAACTGCTCAATATCTAATGAATTTGACACCCCCCCCCCCCCCACCCTTTCTCCCCCTTTTCCATTTTTAACCCTGGTGTTTCCACCCCCAGTGCTTTCCTCCTTATATTTATATAGGTATTTATGCTATCTTTATAAGATATATTCTATCTTTGGAGTGTAAAGAATGGTGACTTAGTTTAATAATATACATTACTTTATTTCAGGAATAGTCAAAACTAATACTATACATACATACAAATTCTAAAATTAAGAAAATACATTGACCAGCACAGTCTTCTGTTGTCAAAAAACTATTGTCAAAACAAATCACCTTCATTTGGTTTCATTTCCATTTGTTACAAATGTCTTACTTATTAAATGAAAATGGTCATAAAGATTAAATACTATGATATTATGTTCACAAACCTGTATTAAAATTTTTGGCAGCATTTATCACAATCATATCTATTTGCATGTTGTCTCAGGTTAGTAATAGCATTGCATTCTAGCTAAGCATAAATCAGACATGTTGAAAAAATCAAATTATTATTTCAGATGGATATATAATTATGTGATGTTTGTTATTATACAATTATTTGCTCACTTGAGAAATATATTACTTAATCTCTGATTTTCAAAGAAATTAATTTCAATGACTTTATTTCTTTTGTTTATGCTAACAATATCATAACAATTACTTACAAGTTCTTAATTGGTTACAGAATAATTAATTGGGGGGAGGAAAACACTTGGATTCAACACTCCCAGTATAATATTACTTATTTGTTGCCATTCATTAGTTCAGGCTTAAACCCAGTTAACATGGCATCAATAGGCCTTCATGTTCATGTTGACTTCAGACTTCAGAAAAGTAGTTTGAATTGCATAGGGCCTACAGATCAGATTGTACATTTTTTTTCATTCATATTAGGCCTATTTATTATTAATTGTTGGGTTTTTTATCAATAACTTGATTTTATTCAATTATTCTGGTAACACATGTTTTCAAGACTGGGAAATAATTCTTGATAAAATTGGTCCCTGATGTGGCCTTAATTTCTTGGGAGAAATTAAAGTTGATGGTGAATGTGAGACTGGCTTGCCTTTATTAATGTCACTGTCACTTCACTTGCGTTTTCACTGTTCTCACATTTTCTCACATCGTACCTTGGCTCTCTGTAGTTTTGTTTTGTCTGTAAATCTCCTGTAGCAGGTTGGGTGAAAACCGAAGAATTGTCTTGTCAATTCCATCCATATTCACCCATTCACTATCAGCCTGACGGCATATTTCCACCTCATCTGTGTGAAATTGGCTCCACTCCTTCCTTTTGAACACTTTCCAAATGTAAAATACACTTCTATGCACGTTTCTCTCGAACTTTGGACATTTTTTTACGTGCTGATCAATGTTCGACTGGAAGGCGTTACGTTTTTGTGGGAGTATTTAAGTTGATCACGTGGTGCTATACGATAGGTTTGATTGGCTGTTACCGATTAGTCGACCGATTTACTGACGCGCACAGATACATTGTCGTTACCCACTATGGAATTTACTATAAGTAAAGAGTCCCCTATTTAAAACTACAGAACACAAAGGAACTATGAATTTTCGGCGGGAACTCCTAGAAATGAATTTTTCAGTACGTTTTCTGTAGATATTCAAATGCTTGTTTAATACCATTTATTCTGGAACGGAAAGCGATTTCTGAATAGAATTTACTTACAGGGAATGCAGACTATAGGAGATTGTCACTCTATGTATATATTGTGGTATAAAAATGGAATGAGAATGACAGACTTGGATCCAAGGTTATCTAAAATTAACGTGACAGTAGACCATAATGGTGGAACTTTTACGTGTCTGGCTACAGAATATCGCCCGTGTTACCACAGGCTACAGATCACAAAGGTAACTAATGACGATTCAAAATTGTGAAAATGGCCGGTTTCGTTTATTATAAGGTAGGACAAGTGGGCAGTATGCGTTTCGTTGAGACGAGTTTTTTTTGTGGTGATATGCATCCCAACCTACCTCTTATTACACTTTCGTCACATTTTTTTTTTTCATTTTTCGACAAAATCTAACTTGATTTCACATATTAATTTCCAATTTGTTTTGTAGTGGTGGATATTGAAGAGTGTGATAATGTCTCTCAGAGTGAAAACTTTACAGTTAGACCTCAATGTAAGTTTTTTGTTCGTCCTCACTACCAGATTGTGTGTCAGTTACGTTTCTATGGGTGTGTTGGGTTTCAAGTTGGTTACAGTTTAGGGTCGGCTTAAGCCCCTTCTTCGTAAAAACGTCACAGACAATATGATATTTCCTTAGACAATTCTGCGACCCCTGCTCGTTCCTATCAGAAACGACCCTGAGTGCTAGCACTCAATATTTAGATGATCAATCCCGACTTCTATATTACTAGTATTTTGCAGAAAATTAGCATAGAGCGATTACTTAAATTCATGTTCGAACTCGCCAAAGTGGGATTGCTAAACATATATGCATTTTGAAAAAGAACAAAAAAAATTTATTTGTTCGTTTCGTCATTCGTTATAAAACCATTCAAACTTTTAATTGCAGCTGCATCAGAAACACTAGTCCAAAACTTGCTGACTCTATTCCCAGCATTTGACAGCTATCTAGACAGATGTGGCAAGGGGAGAGTCGGAAAAACTAAGCCACACAAATTTGGGATTTTCCAAATCTTGCGCGTGCAGCCTTTCAATGGCGAGCCACAGATTTTATTTCTTTGAAAACAACTTTGATGGACTCACATACATGACCTGTATGGTGACAATTAAAATAAGTTTGTTTTTTTGGTGTCTTGAATCATACACCAGGTCATTTTAGATTCGATATTTTCGATTTGAAAAGCCCGTGTAGTCCGAAACTTGCTTACTCTTTCCCCAGCCTCTGATAGCTATTTGGACGGATATGGCTGGGAGAGAGTCAGACAAACTATTACAAGAAATTACTGGTATGTTGTTAATAGGGCCAGTGAAAGCAATATTGCTTTATATAGGTAGGAGCAGCTTTGAATTCTGCAAAATCCCCTTGAGAATGAGTTTTTGGACATTTTGCCCCCCCAATATGAAATTGCTTCCTACGGGCCTGTTAAACGTATTTATTTACCGCGAATCCACAAATCTTCGATATATTTAGAAAGATGGATTCATACCATCTTTATCATTGACCAACAAATATTTTTATTTTGCAAACAGGTGACTGTTTTTTTATGCTTGTGTATGTTCATTCGTCTTGCAATCAATCATTACTGAAGCAGTTATATTAACTTTTCAGATGCTCCAACTGATGTAAAACTCCAACCAGATCAAAGGGAGATAACTGTAAATAAAGGTGAAGATTTGAAAGTGAGATGCTCTGCCAAGTGTTACCCGAAGTGTGACGTAGCATGGAAAATAGATTCCCAAAACCTTGACTCCAGTTATTTTGGAAATAGTTTGAGAATTGAAAACATCAGAAGTACTGATGAGGGTACATACTCGTGTCTGGTCAACAACGATCATGGAGAGGCAGAGAAGAATTTTATTCTTAAAGTTATAGGTATGAATTGAGAAAATGTTGTGTGTTTTTTCAATGAGAATCAAAAAGCTCTGCCAGAACAAATCGTCTTTTCATTTACTAAATATGGCTTTTCTTACAAATCATTGGGCCTAATAACCGTTAAACGAAAGATTTTTCAATTTCAATCGATGTATCTGTTGTTTTTCTATTCAAATGATGCTCTGTTTCTTTGCGAGTTTAAAAACTGCACCCTGCTTTTTAAGGATGCTGCTATTTCAGATGTGTTTCAAAAAATGAGTTAATTTCCGTGAAAAGATGTGTTAGTTATCTATAAATATGAGGTAGAATCAATGAATAATGTTATTGTTATCATTATGATTCTTAAATACATTGGTTATTCTAACCTAGGACACAATGTATGTCTGTCTAAAAAACAATAGCCAATGATATCTTAGTCGCGCTATAAACCTGTTCAGCTGTGTCTTTTCAGAAACTGAGACGAACGATGAGAAAACTGTTTTGACTTACGTTCTTATTGGTTTTGGTGTAGTTGGTGTAGTTGCTGTAGTTGTATTTGTTATTTGTTTTATTTTATACATGTGTAAGTAATTTACTTAATCCTTGATGCTTAATTCCTATTCATTCATTCGTTCACCATTTTCAACATGTGTTCACCAAAATCATAATAATAATAATAATAATTTATTTGGCATAAAGCCTCAAAGTACATGTTAAAGCAACAATTATATATACACAAAGAAAAAATATATTGACAATCTGGTAATTAATTCTGGTTGTAACTATTAGTAAAATAATTTATAGACAATTTATTTCATTTGCGGTATATAAAGTATATAAACAAAATAATATTATTTACAATATATTTGATTTGGATCTATTTCTTTTCATCTATTTTACATTTTACATTCCAAGTGTTCTTTCCTCTGTTTTAATGCATAGTAAACAAATGTTCTTAAATTATGAGTAAACTTATATGTGGTGTTGGTCATAATATTGATAAATGATGTCATTGTTGGATGTACAAAACACATAATATATTTGGCTCTTAGATCTGTGTAAAATGGACAGATACATAGAAAATGAAACTCCTTCTCAATACTTCGTAGAGAGCAACATTTACATATTCGATCATCGTATGGTATATTATACCAAGTGACAATTTGGGACATAAGATAATGTGAACCACATCTAAATCTACATAGTGACATAGGCGTACGAGCCAGGGGGGCTGGGGGGTCTGCAGCCCCCTCTGAGTCGGGCGAACATGAGTTTTTTCAGGCATTTGTCAAATTTTTCGGGCAGCGCTCGAAAAAAATGTAAAATAATGTGTTTGTCAAGAAAAATATAAATTTTTCAAAAAATTAGAAAATCCTTCCGACCACCAGAACAAAGTGCCCGAAATCCGGGTTTTTTTGCTGATCCGGAGGTAGGGTTAGTCTGATCTTCCCAGTCCGTCTCAGGGAAATTTCTTCTAGGCTTCTGTTTGCGCCCGAAAAATTGTAAAATAATGTTTTTGTCAAGAAAATAAATTTTTTTTTCAAAAAATTAGAAAATCTTTCCGACCGCCAGAACAAAGTGCCCGAAATTCGGGGTTTTTTGTTGGTCCTGAGGTAGGGTTAGTATGAGCTTCCCAGTCCGTCTCTGGGAAATTTCTTCTTGGCTTCTGTTGGCGCCCGAAAACTTGTAAAATAATGTTTTTGTCAAGACAAGAAAATATTTCAAAAATTAGAAAATCCCTCCGACCACCAGAACAAAGTGCCCGAAATCCGATGGTCTGAGCTTCCCAGTCCGTCTCGGGAAAGCCCGAAATTGGTAACTACATATTAATCGACAGACCAGATCTTCTATTTTATTTAAAAATCAGTCCAGATCGAATTGACAAGTCAAATCTTGCTTTTTGAGATTTGTTAAGATCTTGAGATTGTTTTGCAGTATGACTATGACTCCAGCTATTATCAAAGGCCTTTCTGTGTTATATACACATACCTAATTTTAATAGGTAGGATATAGCCAATGTTTGCATTTAACTAATTCCATGCCTTACGCATTCAGTTCAGTATACTAATTTCATTTCAAGATTTCCATGCAATGAGACTGCAGATTGTGATCATTTCAATCTTCGTGACTTTATTCAATTAATTCTTGTCCGATCCGTGATTAAGCAGACCCGAATCTTTAACAGGTTGATAATTGCAAATGTCGTCCAAACCAGAGACCCCGGCACCAAGTGGCCAATTTCTATGAACTAGATTCAGAGGTTCTGAAAGCTGAACATGAAATATATCGCAAAATAAGCTTCGCCTCTCCAATACAATTGATCTTCTTTCCATTATGTATAATCATGATCTGATAGATTTTCTTCCTGAATTTTCAAACATGGTAAAATTGCTGTGTACCATTCATGCGACATCGTGCTCTTCCGAACGCTCATTCAGTGCGTTGAGAAGACTGAAAAGTTATCTGAGAAGCACCATGGGCCAGGGACGAGCCACCTCGCATTGATCAACATCGAACGATTTTATGCCAATGCTGTGATTGAAAATGATATGGATAGAATCATCGATATCTTTGCTAGTCCCAAAAATCGTAAATCAAAATTTCTTTTGAACAGGACACCTCAATTTTCAGACCATGACTATTTTCGCTATCAGCAGTGTACGTGTTTTGCTTTGCTAATTGATGTAAACAATATTAGTGGGTATTTTTCTAAAAAAAAACACTTTCAGTGCCCGAATATGTAGAGAATTTTGCCCGAATATGATCAAGCCGAAAATTTTGGGGGGGCGGTCGCCCCCCCTGCTCCCCCCTCCCGTACGCCTATGCCTTCTGCGCAGATGTGGGATTCATCGGCAGACGACAGTCACATCAGTTTTGCACGTTTGTATTAAAATTGAAATTCTTGATGTATGAATGATCACTTTTTCTTACACTGTATGTACATGGTGAAAAGAAAATATTACCATTGTGGTGCAAATCTCAGTGTTACTGAAAGTTGATGGTGCTCTTAGGCGGTATCAATAAATTGGTCATTTTCGGGCATCATGCATATTTTTCTGGCAAAAATGGTTCAGCCCCCCCTAGAAAAATCAGCCCGTACGCCTATGCATATGTACGGGCTGATTTTTCTAGGGGGGGGCTGAACCATTTTTGCCCGAAAAATATGCATGATGCCCGAAAATGACCAATTTATTGATACCGCCTAAGAGCACCATCAACTTTCAGTAACACTGAGATAGTCGATTTGCACCACAATGGTAATATTTTCTTTTCACCATGTACATACAGTGTAAGAAAAAGTGATCATTCATACATCAAGAATTTCAATTTTAATACAAACGTGCAAAACTGATGTGACTGTCGTCTGCCGATGAATCCCACATCTGCGCAGAAGGCATAGGCGTACGGGAGGGGGGAGCAGGGGGGGCGACCGCCCCCCCAAAATTTTCGGCTTGATCATATTCGGGCAAAATTCTCTACATATTCGGGCACTGAAAGTGTTTTTTTTTAGAAAAATACCCACTAATATTGCCGGGAACCGATTCCTGCCAGAATCCTTAGATTCTATTGAAGCAAAATACCCGAATATCGAGATATTCGTGTGGAAGCCTTGTGGGCTGGTGATATTTATCTAGGTTGTTCGGGCACTTTAGGATTCATGGAGGTACTTATTTCATGCAATATTCCAATAAAATCTTGTTGAATTTTGTGAATGGATATGAAATCGTTTTTGATGAATATTCTCATGGAGTATCAAATTAGTATAACCCTTCATGATCACTTTTGTGCATGAATTCCGACATTGTGAGCATATATCATGTTTTTTCTCATCCCTCTCGTCCAATAATCAACCCCCAATTATGTCTCAGAAGTCAGAACGCAACAGATTGAATGTAGATTTTCAAAATTTTCTGGGGGAGGACCTCCCGCCCCCCTGCAGCGGGCTCGCGCCTTCAGCGATTCTCGTAGTCGGGCTTGGCCCGACGCGGCTTCGCGTTCAGTAGAATTCGAGCAGAGTCTAAACGAACAGCACGAAAATGAATGTGAATTAATCTTTGGCCATGGCGTTTTCACAGTTTACATCAATTAGCAAAGCAAAACACGTACACTGCTGATAGCGAAAATAGTCATGGTCTGAAAATTGAGGTGTCCTGTTCAAAAGAAATTTTGATTTACGATTTTTGGGACTAGCAAAGATATCGATGATTCTATCCATATCATTTTCAATCACAGCATTGGCATAAAATCGTTCGATGTTGATCAATGCGAGGTGGCTCGTCCCTGGCCCATGGTGCTTCTCAGATAACTTTTCAGTCTTCTCAACGCACTGAATGAGCGTTCGGAAGAGCACGATGTCGCATGAATGGTACACAGCAATTTTACCATGTTTGAAAATTCAGGAAGAAAATCTATCAGATCATGATTATACATAATGGAAAGAAGATCAATTGTATTGGAGAGGCGAAGCTTATTTTGCGATATATTTCATGTTCAGCTTTCAGAACCTCTGAATCTAGTTCATAGAAATTGGCCACTTGGTGCCGGGGTCTCTGGTTTGGACGACATTTGCAATTATCAACCTGTTAAAGATTCGGGTCTGCTTAATCACGGATCGGACAAGAATTAATTGAATAAAGTCACGAAGATTGAAATGATCACAATCTGCAGTCTCATTGCATGGAAATCTTGAAATGAAATTAGTATACTGAACTGAATGCGTAAGGCATGGAATTAGTTAAATGCAAACATTGGCTATATCCTACCTATTAAAATTAGGTATGTGTATATAACACAGAAAGGCCTTTGATAATAGCTGGAGTCATAGTCATACTGCAAAACAATCTCAAGATCTTAACAAATCTCAAAAAGCAAGATTTGACTTGTCAATTCGATCTGGACTGATTTTTAAATAAAATAGAAGATCTGGTCTGTCGATTAATATGTAGTTACCAATTTCGGGCTTTCCCGAGACGGACTGGGAAGCTCAGACCATCGGATTTCGGGCACTTTGTTCTGGTGGTCGGAGGGATTTTCTAATTTTTGAAATATTTTCTTGTCTTGACAAAAACATTATTTTACAAGTTTTCGGGCGCCAACAGAAGCCAAGAAGAAATTTCCCAGAGACGGACTGGGAAGCTCATACTAACCCTACCTCAGGACCAACAAAAAACCCCGAATTTCGGGCACTTTGTTCTGGCGGTCGGAAAGATTTTCTAATTTTTTGAAAAAAAAATTTATTTTCTTGACAAAAACATTATTTTACAATTTTTCGGGCGCAAACAGAAGCCTAGAAGAAATTTCCCTGAGACGGACTGGGAAGATCAGACTAACCCTACCTCCGGATCAGCAAAAAAACCCGGATTTCGGGCACTTTGTTCTGGTGGTCGGAAGGATTTTCTAATTTTTTGAAAAATTTATATTTTTCTTGACAAAAACATTATTTTACATTTTTTTCGAGCGCTGCCCGAAAAATTTGACAAATGCCCGAAAAAACTCATGTTCGCCCGACTCAGAGGGGGCTGCAGACCCCCCAGCCCCCCTGGCTCGTACGCCTATGTCACTATGTAGATTTAGATGTGGTTCACATTATCTTATGTCCCAAATTGTCACTTGGTATAATATACCATACGATGATCGAATATGTAAATGTTGCTCTCTACGAAGTATTGAGAAGGAGTTTCATTTTCTATGTATCTGTCCATTTTACACAGATCTAAGAGCCAAATATATTATGTGTTTTGTACATCCAACAATGACATCATTTATCAATATTATGACCAACACCACATATAAGTTTACTCATAATTTAAGAACATTTGTTTACTATGCATTAAAACAGAGGAAAGAACACTTGGAATGTAAAATGTAAAATAGATGAAAAGAAATAGATCCAAATCAAATATATTGTAAATAATATTATTTTGTTTATATACTTTATATACCGCAAATGAAATAAATTGTCTATAAATTATTTTACTAATAGTTACAACCAGAATTAATTACCAGATTGTCAATATATTTTTTCTTTGTGTATATATATAATTGTTGCTTTAACATGTACTTTGAGGCTTTATGCCAAATAAATTATTATTATTATTATTATGATTTTGGTGAACACATGTTGAAAATGGTGAACGAATGAATGAATAGGAATTAAGCATCAAGGATTAAGTAAATTACTTACACATGTATAAAATAAAACAAATAACAAATACAACTACAGCAACTACACCAACTACACCAAAACCAATAAGAACGTAAGTCAAAACAGTTTTCTCATCGTTCGTCTCAGTTTCTGAAAAGACACAGCTGAACAGGTTTATAGCGCGACTAAGATATCATTGGCTATTGTTTTTTAGACAGACATACATTGTGTCCTAGGTTAGAATAACCAATGTATTTAAGAATCATAATGATAACAATAACATTATTCATTGATTCTACCTCATATTTATAGATAACTAACACATCTTTTCACGGAAATTAACTCATTTTTTGAAACACATCTGAAATAGCAGCATCCTTAAAAAGCAGGGTGCAGTTTTTAAACTCGCAAAGAAACAGAGCATCATTTGAATAGAAAAACAACAGATACATCGATTGAAATTGAAAAATCTTTCGTTTAACGGTTATTAGGCCCAATGATTTGTAAGAAAAGCCATATTTAGTAAATGAAAAGACGATTTGTTCTGGCAGAGCTTTTTGATTCTCATTGAAAAAACACACAACATTTTCTCAATTCATACCTATAACTTTAAGAATAAAATTCTTCTCTGCCTCTCCATGATCGTTGTTGACCAGACACGAGTATGTACCCTCATCAGTACTTCTGATGTTTTCAATTCTCAAACTATTTCCAAAATAACTGGAGTCAAGGTTTTGGGAATCTATTTTCCATGCTACGTCACACTTCGGGTAACACTTGGCAGAGCATCTCACTTTCAAATCTTCACCTTTATTTACAGTTATCTCCCTTTGATCTGGTTGGAGTTTTACATCAGTTGGAGCATCTGAAAAGTTAATATAACTGCTTCAGTAATGATTGATTGCAAGACGAATGAACATACACAAGCATAAAAAAACAGTCACCTGTTTGCAAAATAAAAATATTTGTTGGTCAATGATAAAGATGGTATGAATCCATCTTTCTAAATATATCGAAGATTTGTGGATTCGCGGTAAATAAATACGTTTAACAGGCCCGTAGGAAGCAATTTCATATTGGGGGGGCAAAATGTCCAAAAACTCATTCTCAAGGGGATTTTGCAGAATTCAAAGCTGCTCCTACCTATATAAAGCAATATTGCTTTCACTGGCCCTATTAACAACATACCAGTAATTTCTTGTAATAGTTTGTCTGACTCTCTCCCAGCCATATCCGTCCAAATAGCTATCAGAGGCTGGGGAAAGAGTAAGCAAGTTTCGGACTACACGGGCTTTTCAAATCGAAAATATCGAATCTAAAATGACCTGGTGTATGATTCAAGACACCAAAAAAACAAACTTATTTTAATTGTCACCATACAGGTCATGTATGTGAGTCCATCAAAGTTGTTTTCAAAGAAATAAAATCTGTGGCTCGCCATTGAAAGGCTGCACGCGCAAGATTTGGAAAATCCCAAATTTGTGTGGCTTAGTTTTTCCGACTCTCCCCTTGCCACATCTGTCTAGATAGCTGTCAAATGCTGGGAATAGAGTCAGCAAGTTTTGGACTAGTGTTTCTGATGCAGCTGCAATTAAAAGTTTGAATGGTTTTATAACGAATGACGAAACGAACAAATAAATTTGTTTTGTTCTTTTTCAAAATGCATATATGTTTAGCAATCCCACTTTGGCGAGTTCGAACATGAATTTAAGTAATCGCTCTATGCTAATTTTCTGCAAAATACTAGTAATATAGAAGTCGGGATTGATCATCTAAATATTGAGTGCTAGCACTCAGTGTCGTTTCTGATAGGAACGAGCAGGGGTCGCAGAATTGTCTAAGGAAATATCATATTGTCTGTGACGTTTTTACGAAGAAGGGGCTTAAGCCGACCCTAAACTGTAACCAACTTGAAACCCAACACACCCATAGAAACGTAACTGACACACAATCTGGTAGTGAGGACGAACAAAAAACTTACATTGAGGTCTAACTGTAAAGTTTTCACTCTGAGAGACATTATCACACTCTTCAATATCCACCACTACAAAACAAATTGGAAATTAATATGTGAAATCAAGTTAGATTTTGTCGAAAAATGAAAAAAAAAATGTGACGAAAGTGTAATAAGAGGTAGGTTGGGATGCATATCACCACAAAAAAAACTCGTCTCAACGAAACGCATACTGCCCACTTGTCCTACCTTATAATAAACGAAACCGGCCATTTTCACAATTTTGAATCGTCATTAGTTACCTTTGTAATATTTTGTGATCTGTAGCCTGTGGTAACACGGGCGATATTCTGTAGCCAGACACGTAAAAGTTCCACCATTATGGTCTACTGTCACGTTAATTTTAGATAACCTTGGATCCAAGTCTGTCATTCTCGTTCCATTTTTATACCACAATATATACATAGAGTGACAATCTCCTATACTGGTTGAAATACTGTTACATTCAAGTTGTAAGGTTGTTTTATAATTATCTTCTGGTTTTAACACAGGATTTGGTGGAAACTGTCCTTTAATTATGGGTTTGCCTGAAACATCAAATACATGTATTAAGATGATCTCATTTCAGAGATGAGTAAGCTTTATTAGAATAGATACTATGATGAAGCCGGAGACTGAAGTGAACAATAATGGGGGGTGAAGAGGGGGTGATATGGGTTGGGGCTGATCATGGTTACAACTTCGATCATAAAACAATTCTGGGTCTATCACTTCGAAATGATTGAAAATATTAATAATCGAAATCTGATGAAAAACTTGAGTAATGGCCTGAAGTCGCTTATTTCGACTATATCCCCCGAACCGACCAATGGTCAGAATAGGGTACATCAAATCTCAATCACATTAAAATTAGATTACATTTCGTTTCGGTTATTTTTTGATTGTCGACTCTATGTAATCTAACCACTTATATACGGCGAGCATCTTCTGGTAACGAATAATCTATTTATAGCACGTGCCACCCCTCCACCAATCAGAACAACGTTTATATTAGTATATTAACCCATTTTAAGCCATTGTCCCATTTATGGGACACTCCGGTAATCGTAGTCAGGAAACTTATGTAAGATGTATAATTTTATATTGTCACCATAAAACATTAGTAGACACAGTACCTCTTTGGCGTGACCAAGGTGTTCTAGTGTACAGTTCATATTTTACGGAGTTATCTCTCTTGAATTTGACTTTGCCTTTGAAATGTCATCAAAAAGATCAAGTAGGAAAAAGTTTGTTTTCTTTGTATTTATATTTGTTTTTCATATAAATTGCACATACATGTCGAAAAAACAGTTTTATGAGAGTGTTGTAAACAACAGTTTTACTAATTACAATGAAAATTGCAAAAATGCCAGAAATATAACACAAATGGGTACGTGTTCTTGCATGCTTGATTCGTTATCATTTTGTATGGTATTTACTATAATATTATTATTATAATACATATTAGTTTGAACATCCATCTTCTCAAAGTAAAAAATATTAATCAGTAACTAAGAATTATTCAGAATGGCCTCAGATGCAGGCAAATTAACTTTAATTTTCGAAATTTTCTTGGGAAACAAGCCTTGTCAAGGAGAATTCTGTTCTGTTCTGATCCTATAAAAATAAATTACCTGCGACAATCAAATACTTCTTTCCCAAAGACAAAGATCTAAACTGTATCCAGTACATTCCAGCATCTTCTTTCTGTAGTTTTGTTATATTTACCACGAAGGCGTCATTAGTCATGAAGATTTCTGTCCTGGCTGAACCATATGTTGGATTTCCATCCTTAAAAATAATCTGTCCACTACCAGAATCCATCTTGTTTTTATATCGAATTTTAACACCCTTTATCAGACCATGGACATTAATTTCATTTTTTATTTTGGATTCTCCATGCCAAGAGGCAATTGAATTCATCAACTTTTGTGTGAGATCAGCACATGTAAAACTAAACACACATTCTTTTCCAAATCGACCCTCAACTAATTCTGAGTTATTGCATTCGTCACTTTTAACTAGAAAAAAAATATTATAAATACAATGAAATAACTAGACCTGTTTGTAATCAGTTCCGCAGCTTCCGAGCTACGTGTTTGTAAAAAACATGAAACTAAGCTCCTATTTATTATGCTACAAGATGAATGACAGATCTCTCAGCTTCCTGGCTGTTTATTGAATTTATTTTTTGGTAAAGCTTAGATTAGGGTAGTGGAATTGGTTTGTGTGATAACACTTTTGTGTTTTTTCATTCCATGTCAGGGCTCCAAGAGATTTAAACCTCAGAAAAAAAACTAACTAGTAAAACAATACAACTATAAACTTTGAGGTTTTAAATAAGCACTCTTATAACCGAAAGTTAAAGAATGCAGAAGGTCAAGGTGAAAAGTTATCAGCCTTGATATTCAAGGCCTATCACAAAAAACTTCAAATTAACGTTGTGCAAAGACAAATTCAAAATTCAAAAAAGGGCCACTAGAGGACCTAGATAATTTTCCAAATTACATTTTAAAGCAGGTTTGAAAAAAAATTCGGATTAAAAATGGTGGACGATATTTTGCTTTTTTCAAGATATCGGTTAAACGATTTAGGAATTGTATTCCCTTACATGGAAACAAAATGAGGATATTGATAGCGGACCACTGGTAGTTCCAGGTTATTGCTATTGAACCACTTACAGTGTCAGATACCGAATGCAGATAATTCTTTACTAAAACTGCCGAGATAGGCACACGTCATATAGGCACAGTGTAATTTAGGCACAGCCATTTAGGCACACTTTCAATTATGCACATATTCACTTAAGCACACTCTTTTAAGGCACACTAAATTTAAGCACTCCGCCTTTTAGGCACACATTCATTTAGGCATATATTCAAATAAGCGACACTATGTTATTTAGGCATTTTTTGACTCCAAAAAAGGTTTTCAATATAAATAGATTAACTGAATAATACGTGCTATTTTTGCTGTCAGAAGCGGTAATTACGGTATTCTTTGTGGATTTTTGAGACAATTTCTAAATATGATTTAATAGTAATTTGTTTGCGTTATTTGAAAGTCTAAAATCTATATTATATAGGCCTATAATAAGAGAATACAATATCCACAAACAACAGCCCACTATAGCTCAGTCATTCATCAAAATTCAACTTTACGAAACCTGCCAAAACATTTATAGTATCCTAGCTGAGCCCGTCTATCGTTCAGGTGCGCTCCAAAAAAATGGGCGCGACGTATGCTTGATCTAGAAATGTAAAACTATGCTTGAATAACCCTAATTAAAAAGTTCCCACGATTATTTCATAGCTTTAGAAAGTTCCCAGGAGCAAAGCACCAGACTCTTTAATAGGACTGTATGACCACCATTTTATCGTAGTGAGAAGGTTTTCTTGGAAAAGGCGTAGAGATATTCGTAATCCAACCAATCATAGGCGTCCGACTCTGGGCCATCGTCATGGTAGCGGGTCATCGGTCATAGGTCAGGGCTTGACATCTTATAAACAAATCCGTCAACGAGTTATCATGCTTCCATCTTGTTTTGAACGAAACAATGATCGATTTCACACGAATGAAGGATATGAAAGTGCTCTTTGGTGTTCCAATAGGGACTGAATTGTATTGGTAACTTTATACAGTTTAAAATCCAGCGTTATTTCTTGATTTACGACAGTTATCTTCGGAGATAAAGCTACTAAGTCTTGATTCACAAAGAAATATAGGCTAAGTGAATTTTCCAATCTTTCATGCAATCTATTGACGATCTGACAACAAGGAGAAAAATTGAAAATCTCGGTAAAATAATACATTTATTCAATGTCTAAAATGTTTTTGTGAAAATAAAAAAACTACAACGAGAGACAACGAGAGACGAAGAGTGAACATAAAACTATATTCTTATTTCATGTTTATTAGACTAGGCCTACATGTAAACAAATTACACTAACTTGCTTGTCAAACATATATTCATTTGAAACAACCAATTTAAAAATACTTATAATATTAACAACACTTTTAAATTTAAATAATTATTTATATATGTTACATCAAATTCAAATCATTCAATATCACTTTCAGAGTTCAATTTCTGATAGCAGCTTAAAAGTATAAATGCTGAATGAGAGTATCAATAGAAGGTGGCAAACATCAGAAGCTGATTTTGTGCAAATGAAATTAAATCTGGCTTCATCAACAGTCTGAACATTAACTCCATACAAATCACACACAAACTGCTCAATATCTAATGAATTTGACACCCCCCCCCCCACCCTTTCTCCCCCTTTTCCATTTTTAACCCTGGTGTTTCCACCCCCAGTGCTTTCCTCCTTATATTTATATAGGTATTTATGCTATCTTTATAAGATATATTCTATCTTTGGAGTGTAAAGAATGGTGACTTAGTTTAATAATATACATTACTTTATTTCAGGAATAGTCAAAACTAATACTATACATACATACAAATTCTAAAATTAAGAAAATACATTGACCAGCACAGTCTTCTGTTGTCAAAAAACTATTGTCAAAACAAATCACCTTCATTTGGTTTCATTTCCATTTGTTACAAATGTCTTACTTATTAAATGAAAATGGTCATAAAGATTAAATACTATGATATTATGTTCACAAACCTGTATTAAAATTTTTGGCAGCATTTATCACAATCATATCTATTTGCATGTTGTCTCAGGTTAGTAATAGCATTGCATTCTAGCTAAGCATAAATCAGACATGTTGAAAAAATCAAATTATTATTTCAGATGGATATATAATTATGTGATGTTTGTTATTATACAATTATTTGCTCACTTGAGAAATATATTACTTAATCTCTGATTTTCAAAGAAATTAATTTCAATGACTTTATTTCTTTTGTTTATGCTAACAATATCATAACAATTACTTACAAGTTCTTAATTGGTTACAGAATAATTAATTGAGGGGAGGAAAACACTTGGATTCAACACTCCCAGTATAATATTACTTATTTGTTGCCATTCATTAGTTCAGGCTTAAACCCAGTTAACATGGCATCAATAGGCCTTCATGTTCATGTTGACTTCAGACTTCAGAAAAGTAGTTTGAATTGCATAGGGCCTACAGATCAGATTGTACATTTTTTTTCATTCATATTAGGCCTATTTATTATTAATTGTTGGGTTTTTTATCAATAACTTGATTTTATTCAATTATTCTGGTAACACATGTTTTCAAGACTGGGAAATAATTCTTGATAAAATTGGTCCCTGATGTGGCCTTAATTTCTTGGGAGAAATTAAAGTTGATGGTGAATGTGAGACTGGCTTGCCTTTATTAATGTCACTGTCACTTCACTTGCGTTTTCACTGTTCTCACATTTTCTCACATCGTACCTTGGCTCTCTGTAGTTTTGTTTTGTCTGTAAATCTCCTGTAGCAGGTTGGGTGAAAACCGAAGAATTGTCTTGTCAATTCCATCCATATTCACCCATTCACTATCAGCCTGACGGCATATTTCCACCTCATCTGTGTGAAATTGGCTCCACTCCTTCCTTTTGAACACTTTCCAAATGTAAAATACACTTCTATGCACGTTTCTCTCGAACTTTGGACATTTTTTTACGTGCTGATCAATGTTCGACTGGAAGGCGTTACGTTTTTGTGGGAGTATTTAAGTTGATCACGTGGTGCTATACGATAGGTTTGATTGGCTGTTACCGATTAGTCGACCGATTTACTGACGCGCACAGTGGAGTGGAGTGGAGCCAATTTCACACAGATGAGGTGGAAATATGCCGTCAGGCTGATAGTGAATGGGTGAATATGGATGGAATTGACAAGACAATTCTTCGGTTTTCACCCAACCTGCTACAGGAGATTTACAGACAAAACAAAACTACAGAGAGCCAAGGTACGATGTGAGAAAATGTGAGAACAGTGAAAACGCAAGTGAAGTGACAGTGACATTAATAAAGGCAAGCCAGTCTCACATTCACCATCAACTTTAATTACTCCCAAGAAATTAAGGCCACATCAGGGACCAATTTTATCAAGAATTATTTCCCAGTCTTGAAAACATGTGTTACCAGAATAATTGAATAAAATCAAGTTATTGATAAAAAACCCAACAATTAATAATAAATAGGCCTAATATGAATGAAAAAAAATGTACAATCTGATCTGTAGGCCCTATGCAATTCAAACTACTTTTCTGAAGTCTGAAGTCAACATGAACATGAAGGCCTATTGATGCCATGTTAACTGGGTTTAAGCCTGAACTAATGAATGGCAACAAATAAGTAATATTATACTGGGAGTGTTGAATCCAAGTGTTTTCCTCCCCTCAATTAATTATTCTGTAACCAATTAAGAACTTGTAAGTAATTGTTATGATATTGTTAGCATAAACAAAAGAAATAAAGTCATTGAAATTAATTTCTTTGAAAATCAGAGATTAAGTAATATATTTCTCAAGTGAGCAAATAATTGTATAATAACAAACATCACATAATTATATATCCATCTGAAATAATAATTTGATTTTTTCAACATGTCTGATTTATGCTTAGCTAGAATGCAATGCTATTACTAACCTGAGACAACATGCAAATAGATATGATTGTGATAAATGCTGCCAAAAATTTTAATACAGGTTTGTGAACATAATATCATAGTATTTAATCTTTATGACCATTTTCATTTAATAAGTAAGACATTTGTAACAAATGGAAATGAAACCAAATGAAGGTGATTTGTTTTGACAATAGTTTTTTGACAACAGAAGACTGTGCTGGTCAATGTATTTTCTTAATTTTAGAATTTGTATGTATGTATAGTATTAGTTTTGACTATTCCTGAAATAAAGTAATGTATATTATTAAACTAAGTCACCATTCTTTACACTCCAAAGATAGAATATATCTTATAAAGATAGCATAAATACCTATATAAATATAAGGAGGAAAGCACTGGGGGTGGAAACACCAGGGTTAAAAATGGAAAAGGGGGAGAAAGGGTGGGGGGGGGGGTGTCAAATTCATTAGATATTGAGCAGTTTGTGTGTGATTTGTATGGAGTTAATGTTCAGACTGTTGATGAAGCCAGATTTAATTTCATTTGCACAAAATCAGCTTCTGATGTTTGCCACCTTCTATTGATACTCTCATTCAGCATTTATACTTTTAAGCTGCTATCAGAAATTGAACTCTGAAAGTGATATTGAATGATTTGAATTTGATGTAACATATATAAATAATTATTTAAATTTAAAAGTGTTGTTAATATTATAAGTATTTTTAAATTGGTTGTTTCAAATGAATATATGTTTGACAAGCAAGTTAGTGTAATTTGTTTACATGTAGGCCTAGTCTAATAAACATGAAATAAGAATATAGTTTTATGTTCACTCTTCGTCTCTCGTTGTCTCTCGTTGTAGTTTTTTTATTTTCACAAAAACATTTTAGACATTGAATAAATGTATTATTTTACCGAGATTTTCAATTTTTCTCCTTGTTGTCAGATCGTCAATAGATTGCATGAAAGATTGGAAAATTCACTTAGCCTATATTTCTTTGTGAATCAAGACTTAGTAGCTTTATCTCCGAAGATAACTGTCGTAAATCAAGAAATAACGCTGGATTTTAAACTGTATAAAGTTACCAATACAATTCAGTCCCTATTGGAACACCAAAGAGCACTTTCATATCCTTCATTCGTGTGAAATCGATCATTGTTTCGTTCAAAACAAGATGGAAGCATGATAACTCGTTGACGGATTTGTTTATAAGATGTCAAGCCCTGACCTATGACCGATGACCCGCTACCATGACGATGGCCCAGAGTCGGACGCCTATGATTGGTTGGATTACGAATATCTCTACGCCTTTTCCAAGAAAACCTTCTCACTACGATAAAATGGTGGTCATACAGTCCTATTAAAGAGTCTGGTGCTTTGCTCCTGGGAACTTTCTAAAGCTATGAAATAATCGTGGGAACTTTTTAATTAGGGTTATTCAAGCATAGTTTTACATTTCTAGATCAAGCATACGTCGCGCCCATTTTTTTGGAGCGCACCTGAACGATAGACGGGCTCAGCTAGGATACTAGTCTGCATTCCCTGTAAGTAAATTCTATTCAGAAATCGCTTTCCGTTCCAGAATAAATGGTATTAAACAAGCATTTGAATATCTACAGAAAACGTACTGAAAAATTCATTTCTAGGAGTTCCCGCCGAAAATTCATAGTTCCTTTGTGTTCTGTAGTTTTAAATAGGGGACTCTTTACTTATAGTAAATTCCATAGTGGGTAACGACAATGTATCTGTGCGCGTCAGTAAATCGGTCGACTAATCGGTAACAGCCAATCAAACCTATCGTATAGCACCACGTGATCAACTTAAATACTCCCACAAAAACGTAACGCCTTCCAGTCGAACATTGATCAGCACGTAAAAAAATGTCCAAAGTTCGAGAGAAACGTGCATAGAAGTGTATTTTACATTTGGAAAGTGTTCAAAAGGAAGGAGTGGAGCCAATTTCACACAGATGAGGTGGAAATATGCCGTCAGGCTGATAGTGAATGGGTGAATATGGATGGAATTGACAAGACAATTCTTCGGTTTTCACCCAACCTGCTACAGGAGATTTACAGACAAAACAAAACTACAGAGAGCCAAGGTACGATGTGAGAAAATGTGAGAACAGTGAAAACGCAAGTGAAGTGACAGTGACATTAATAAAGGCAAGCCAGTCTCACATTCACCATCAACTTTAATTTCTCCCAAGAAATTAAGGCCACATCAGGGACCAATTTTATCAAGAATTATTTCCCAGTCTTGAAAACATGTGTTACCAGAATAATTGAATAAAATCAAGTTATTGATAAAAAACCCAACAATTAATAATAAATAGGCCTAATATGAATGAAAAAAAATGTACAATCTGATCTGTAGGCCCTATGCAATTCAAACTACTTTTCTGAAGTCTGAAGTCAACATGAACATGAAGGCCTATTGATGCCATGTTAACTGGGTTTAAGCCTGAACTAATGAATGGCAACAAATAAGTAATATTATACTGGGAGTGTTGAATCCAAGTGTTTTCCTCCCCTCAATTAATTATTCTGTAACCAATTAAGAACTTGTAAGTAATTGTTATGATATTGTTAGCATAAACAAAAGAAATAAAGTCATTGAAATTAATTTCTTTGAAAATCAGAGATTAAGTAATATATTTCTCAAGTGAGCAAATAATTGTATAATAACAAACATCACATAATTATATATCCATCTGAAATAATAATTTGATTTTTTCAACATGTCTGATTTATGCTTAGCTAGAATGCAATGCTATTACTAACCTGAGACAACATGCAAATAGATATGATTGTGATAAATGCTGCCAAAAATTTTAATACAGGTTTGTGAACATAATATCATAGTATTTAATCTTTATGACCATTTTCATTTAATAAGTAAGACATTTGTAACAAATGGAAATGAAACCAAATGAAGGTGATTTGTTTTGACAATAGTTTTTTGACAACAGAAGACTGTGCTGGTCAATGTATTTTCTTAATTTTAGAATTTGTATGTATGTATAGTATTAGTTTTGACTATTCCTGAAATAAAGTAATGTATATTATTAAACTAAGTCACCATTCTTTACACTCCAAAGATAGAATATATCTTATAAAGATAGCATAAATACCTATATAAATATAAGGAGGAAAGCACTGGGGGTGGAAACACCAGGGTTAAAAATGGAAAAGGGGGAGAAAGGGTGGGGGGGGGGGGTGTCAAATTCATTAGATATTGAGCAGTTTGTGTGTGATTTGTATGGAGTTAATGTTCAGACTGTTGATGAAGCCAGATTTAATTTCATTTGCACAAAATCAGCTTCTGATGTTTGCCACCTTCTATTGATACTCTCATTCAGCATTTATACTTTTAAGCTGCTATCAGAAATTGAACTCTGAAAGTGATATTGAATGATTTGAATTTGATGTAACATATATAAATAATTATTTAAATTTAAAAGTGTTGTTAATATTATAAGTATTTTTAAATTGGTTGTTTCAAATGAATATATGTTTGACAAGCAAGTTAGTGTAATTTGTTTACATGTAGGCCTAGTCTAATAAACATGAAATAAGAATATAGTTTTATGTTCACTCTTCGTCTCTCGTTGTCTCTCGTTGTAGTTTTTTTATTTTCACAAAAACATTTTAGACATTGAATAAATGTATTATTTTACCGAGATTTTCAATTTTTCTCCTTGTTGTCAGATCGTCAATAGATTGCATGAAAGATTGGAAAATTCACTTAGCCTATATTTCTTTGTGAATCAAGACTTAGTAGCTTTATCTCCGAAGATAACTGTCGTAAATCAAGAAATAACGCTGGATTTTAAACTGTATAAAGTTACCAATACAATTCAGTCCCTATTGGAACACCAAAGAGCACTTTCATATCCTTCATTCGTGTGAAATCGATCATTGTTTCGTTCAAAACAAGATGGAAGCATGATAACTCGTTGACGGATTTGTTTATAAGATGTCAAGCCCTGACCTATGACCGATGACCCGCAACCATGACGATGGCCCAGAGTAGGACGCCTATGATTGGTTGGATTACGAATATCTCTACGCCTTTTCCAAGAAAACCTTCTCACTACGATAAAATGGTGGTCATACAGTCCTATTAAAGAGTCTGGTGCTTTGCTCCTGGGAACTTTCTAAAGCTATGAAATAATCGTGGGAACTTTTTAATTAGGGTTATTCAAGCATAGTTTTACATTTCTAGATCAAGCATACGTCGCGCCCATTTTTTTGGAGCGCACCTGAACGATAGACGGGCTCAGCTAGGATACTATTAACAGATTTTGACAAAAATTGCTGAAATTGTTTATTATCACCCAAGGATGAACCCTATTGAAAATCAAGAGAATTGAACAATATTTATTATGAATTATTGCCCATGTTCCTAAAAACACGTTTGATTTTTAGCTAGTTAACACTCTACAGGTCAGAAGGATTTTGACCAAACTTGATGAATGCTGAACCCTTGATGAAATCGAGAAAAAAAATATTTTGCCAACACTTAATTTAAGTTCTGAACAAAATGTAGGCCATGACTACAGGTTGAATATTTCATGTTTGTGATGGTCGCTGTTTTCAACCAAATGTTCTTTTCAAACAAAGCTGTCAGTGGGCGTATATTACCTTGCCTGGCAAGCTATCTTATATTCTTATACATGTATTTTTTTTCAAAATATGACGTAATAGACGATGACTGAATACTGAATCCCGTTCGAATGATTTGTCTGTATAAATCAGTGGTTCCCAACCAGGGGGCCATGGCCCCCAAGGGAGCCATGATGGAATGTTTGTCAGGGGGCCATGGCGCATGAGGATGTATATCATTTTTTCTACAGCCCACCTTTTATTTTACTACATAGTTGCTTGTGGTCAAATGCATCTGACCTCCTGATGATGAGGGGGCACAAAACAACAACCCTTGCGTTATATTCCCTTTTTTGCTCTAGTTTGGAATACAGCCGGAGGCATGGTTCTGAGAGATTCGTTAATTTGGGCCACTGCTTGAAAAAAGGTTGGGAACCAGTATACATGTAAATGAATGGAAGCGTCAATATGCCACTGTCTGGCAAACAGGGTCAAGTACAGCTACTTACCAAGGCATGGTTAATAATTTAAGTCATGATTTGATATTTTGATGATTTTGATTAACGGAATTGTTTTTCTTGTACGGATTTTTATTTATATAAATCAATTTGCTGAACTTTCGTTTCAAATAAGTAAATTACATAAATAAGGCTTGCTCTTTTGACAAATATGTGATGAATCCACTTAGGTATTTCTCTGATTAACAAATAGAATTAAAACTGATCTCGACCAATTTTAAGTTTAAAATTAATTTAACCAATTTTTGAATACATTTATAGTAATTCTTTATGGCGCATACACAATATAGAATTAAATAAAAATGTTATTCGGGCAGAATAGAATTAAATTTACTGGTCATTATCTTTGTTTACTACGATTACTAGATTATTAATATAACATTATCATTATCTTTCTTTACTACGATTACTAGATTATCAATATAACATTACCTGTTAGTAGATAGTACATCACCAAAACAACAATCTTTAAGATTTTATAAACTTTCATTTTTACATCCGAAATCGACAGATATACAGACACAAGTAAATACAAGTTTTGTTAGTTTGGTTGTGAGGAAGTATTTTAAACTAATACGTATAGCCTCTATTATCCAGTTCCAGTAGTCTAAATTAAAACAGCAATCGACTCAACCTTCCTCATTGTTCGAGACTGTATGATGACTAGACCATAATAGCAGCCATCTTGCCCGGCTCAGAGACGTTGCTTTATGACTTAAGTGGATACTATTAAAAGTCCAGATTAAGTAATACAGAAGAAAATTGTTCGAAGTTTTCCGTTTCAACGAAAGTGACATAAAATGCTGTGGATTGTTGTTTTGCTGATGTCCTGTCTACGAACAGGTAATGTTGTAATATCTTATTCAGATTATGCCAAGAGGTTTGGCCAAACACAAGCTTGGAGAAAGGACACTCACAGAACATACGTTGTAAAATGTAGATGTTTCTCCTTTCTTTCTGGCTTATAGATGAAGCTTACTGGCCGACGCATTTGTTGCATTTTTACACAATGCAGGAAATATTTTTGATACCACGAAAGTCACCATTCAAATCAAAATTGTTTCCTTAAATTTCTCGATCATACAAGTCTTGTAAAGAAATGACTCAAAAACATTATTTTATGTAACTATACAATTTAAAGACATGAGGGCTAGATGAAATTGAAAATATCTTATTGATGACTGCAAGGCATGACCAAGTCTATGGCGGCAAAAACCTAATGCTTGTAGAAATGTCTAATTCAAAACGTAAATGTAACATAATGCAATACCAAATGCCTAAAACGTCTAATGCTAAAGACAAAATACAAGAAACATCTAAGGACCAAGGACCATGGACCAGCTGGGAGAAAGGATCCGCACGGAACCTAAGTTGTTATCCTTGTAAAATATAGATGTTTCTTTCTTTCTTACATAATACCTCATACGTCTAATTCAAAAGACAAGGTACCTCTAATACACAATACTAACTAACTTCTTATGCATTATTGATTTTACAATGTGAAACACCGTTAGCATTAGATAACATATCTCGATAAACTTACTTACATTTCTACATTGCAATATTTTATTTGGGTCAAAGTCAAGGCCAAAGTATTTGGCTGTGTTTGTTTACTGTCTTTACTGTCCGTTGAGCTACCATTATAAAAGTTGGCGATATGTTCTATTATGTATCTTGAATATTCATTGAACATTTCAGATAAATCTGAAGCTTTATTCCTTCCCTAACAACAACCCACTTTTTATACGCCCACATGAAAATGTGGACATATATTGCCGTCACCCCTGTCCGTCGGTCGGTCCGTCCGTCGGTCCGTCCCTCAACAATTTCTTGTGTATGCGATAGAAGCTAGAGTTTTTATCCGATTTGAATGAATCTTGGTATGTGTATTCATCTTGATGATATCACGGATTAGTTCGAAATTGGCGCCATTCCAGTCGTCAGTTTATGAGTTATTGCCCTTGACTTAGTGAAAAAAAAACCGTTAAAATTAACTTGTGTTCACGATAGAGGCTAAAGTTATTATTCGATTTGATTCATCTAAATATCAGCTCAGATAAGTTCAATGATGGTGCCATTAACTTAAGAAATATACAAATTTGCTGAAGTGGGCGTATGTCACTTTGAATATTTTCTTCAGTGTCTTCCTAAACTCTTCAAAAGATAATACGACCGTCAGCCGAGCGTCGCATGTCGGCAACGAGAGAGCGGTCATGAAAGGTCTCAGATACAAGGAAATCAACTTTAATTTTAAAAATTTCCTTTTAATGGGATGCCACCTCTCCAAACCGCATGTAGTTTTAAAGGTCTGGGATTAAGGAAATCTTTCTTGGGTTACAATCCCCCTAAAAAACCTACTCCAGCTGCAAACCTTATCAACGAGTTCGGGAGAAACATCAGAATTTCATTATCTTTTTTTTAGCTGACTGTGAAGAGTGCAACAAATCAGAAATAATTGTGGGTCGACTTGGTGACGAACTGATGTTAGAGTTTTCACTTTCTGATATCAGAGATGAATATAACAACTATATGGCTGAATATGACGTTTTAGAAGAAAATGAAACTAATATTCAAATATTGGAATCAGATATTTCGATTAGAAAAAGTGTGAATTCTAAAACAGACCAAAAACTTTTTGTAAACGGTTTTCTGACTAATTCAGCCGGTAAACGAACAGAAATCTTCACGACCAATGACACATTAGTGGTAAAAATAACAGATTTACAAAAAGAAGACGCTGGATTATATGAGATCGAGTTCAGATTAATTCATTTGTTGAAACATTTGATTATTGTAGGTAAGACATTGGTTTGATATGGCTAGATAAGATTTGATGTATTTTATCTTGTAAACCCAGAAGGCCAAAATGTACAACACTTTTCTGAGTTCTCTCAAATCAACCATCTGAAATTATCTGATTCTGATAAAAGTCGGTATATTGTTATAGTTGAAAATGGAATGACAGAATAAGCTTTCTAATTTTGCATTTGGTAATCATCGCATCGGGTGTTCCTGTAGAGTGGACAGTCTTTGCCTCGCTAGCTACACCCACCCTAATATTAATCATAGCTTAATGGAATTTATTTAGAATCCATCTTTTTAAGGCAAACCCATAATTAAAGGACAGTCTCCACCAAATCCTGTGTTAAAACCAGAAGATAATTATACAACAACCTTACAACTTGAATGTAACAGTATTTCAACCAGTATAGGAGATTGTCACTCTATGTATATATTGTGGTATAAAAATGGAATGAGAAGGACAGACTTGGATCCAAATTTATCTAAAATTAGTGTAACTGTTGACCATAATGGTGGAATTTTTACGTGTCTGGCTACGGAATATCGCCCGTGTTACCACAGACTACAGATCACAGAACATTATGATGGTAAATATAACATTATTACCAAAACCTATTTTCTACTCCATGGTCAGTTTCCTAATCTGTATGAAATAATATTTGTTATGACTGTGGTTCAATACTGTATAATTTCGACTATAATACGCATTCCTTCCTACACTCAAGTAAATCTACAGTCCTGACGTTAACATATTTTTTATCAACAAATTTCTTTGACTGAGGTCAATTTAAGTACGATTCAATAATAACACACCCCACTTCCTTTGCATAAATAATGATGTGCTTGGATATTAGCAAATGGTAGTCGTGATGTTTGAGAGTTCGGTTCTCGACTGGGGTGTGAAAGTCTGATGACCTTGAATAAGTCATCTTCACTCATAATTCCAGTGAACCCAACTGTAATTTGGTTACGGATATACCACTGCCAGGAAAGATCAATGCCAAAAGGTTTGGCCAATAACCAGCTGGGAGAACCCTACATAAGTTGTTATCACTTAGACCTATCTTTGTAAAATATAATTGTTTCTTTTTTTCTTTATTGTCTACTAAAAAGTTTCTCGTTTACCGGTCGTAAACGAGAAGAATAATTTAACCAATTTTGAAAGAAAAGCTATAAATGAACTGAAAAATGATAGCAATATTATTATTAGGAAAAGCGATAAAGGTAGCTGCTGTGTTATCCAAAACCGCGTTGACTATATTTATGAAATTAATAAGCAATTAGAAAATCCCGCCCATTATCGTGAACTCGACAAACCAATTTTCATGGAAACCGCTAAGAAAATCAACGAAATTTTGCGAATTCTAGTTTCAAAAAAATATATTTCCGATTCCCAATTTGACTATCTTTCCGCGGATCCGACTGTTCGACAACGACATATATATACGTTACCAAAAATTCATAAGAATCCAGAAACCGGATGGTCGATACCAAACAAAATTCCTAAAGGGCGGCCGATAATTTCAGACTGTGCGAGCGAATCCTACCGAGTTTCCGAATATATTGACCACTTTTTACTTCCGTTAGCGTGCCAACATCCAACGTTCCTCAAAGACACTACCGATTTTGTAGAAAAACTTAAAGATTTAGATGTTCCTCCTAATGCCATGTTTATTACATTGGATGTTACTTCAATGTATACTAATATTGACAATGATACCGGTTTAGACGCTGTCCGAAAAGCCTTTGAACGAAATCCGTGCGAAGAAAGACCCGATAAAGAAATTTTAGATCTTTTAAAACTCTGTTTAACGCGAAATGACTTTATTTTTAATGGAAAAACTTATCTTCAGGTATCTGGAACTGCTATGGGGAAGCGCTTCGCCCCAAGTTATGCTAACATTTTTATGGCCGAGTGGGAGCGTGAAATATTGAATATTTCACCTTTCAAACCTTTCTTCAATGGGAGGTTTCTTGACGATATTTTCATAATTTGGACTGAATCATTGGAAAACTTTTGGCAATATTTTGAAATTCTAAACAACCACCACCCTTCAGTTAAACTGACCGCTAATATTTCTGATACGAGTATGGATTTCCTGGATACGACAGTATTCAAAGGCACCAATTTTATTGAAAATCAAAAATTAGATATCAAAGTATTTTTTAAAGAAACCGATACCCACCAACTTTTATTCAAAAATTCATTTCATCCAAAACATACCTTTTCTGGCATTATTAAATCGCAAATCCTACGATTTCATAGGATTTGTACCCAGCAGACCGATTTTGATTCCGCATGTAGACTTGTTTTCGATAAATTAAGAGAGAGGGGTTACTCAAAAAGATTTTTGCGCCAAATTAAAAACGACACACTTTCACATCTTCAGAAGAAAAATGACCCCCCTCCCCCTTTTAATGGCTTTGGCTCAATTCCGTGTGGAGGTTCTTCGTGTCGTACCTGCGAACATATACTCATTTCCCACTATTTCCGAAATAAGAGGACAGGAAAAACCTTCCTCATGAACGACCTACTTTCATGCGCCGACCAAAATTTGATATAACCTAATTTCTTGCAAAATTTGCGATATTCAATATGTTGGCGAAACCCAAAACGCGCTACGTACCCGTTTAAACGGCCATCGCTATGACATCGTACATGGCAAAGATAGACCTATTGCGAATCATTTTAATCTTCCCGACCACTCCATTGATGATCTACTGATTATGCCCATTGAATCAATCCCAGCTATTCCGAATATCAAGCCTAAACGCAGAAGATTACAGCGCGAGAGCTATTGGATGAACCAACTCGGCACTGTATATCCCAATGGTTTAAATATACAACACGATAACCAAATTATTCCGTTTGTGGTAACATACAATCATACCGCAACAAAGGCATCATTAATAGTAAAGACTCACTTTAAGAATCTTCAGCAACAGTATCCCTATGTTTACACCAAGAGGCTTGTGACCGCCTATAAGCGAAACAAAAATTTGAGTAACCATTTAGTCCATGGCAAACTTGATCCGACCCCCCATACTCCACCGCTTTTAGACATGACATAACATTTTGACCATTCTAAATACCGACTTTACTATGCTTATACTCATATTATTATTATTTTAATCATAATCGTCCTTACTTTTTAGGAAATCTGTTTAAGAGGATGAACTGTAGGCCTATCACTTTGAAATGCTTTACATTAATATAAATTGTCTTCATTTTAAATAGGAACTGTAAGAAGACAGTTTTGTGTATATCGGTTTTATATTCCTTCCAGATAATTGTGACCAGTCGGTACCACCAGCTTTTTATGCAACTTTTTACTTATTTATTTATCATAATATACTAAATTAACTGCACTTTAAAATATATAGTTCTAGATTCATGACCTAGGCCAGTGCTTTTTTATGGGAATTTTATTCTCATATCACCTTAACACTAATTAAAAATACTGCATTCATATTGCTTTGGATTATTTGGCTGTAGTTTTGAGTATAAATTCCATGTAATTTTTTCAGTTTTGAATATTAAAGAGTGTGATAATGTCTTTGAGAGTGAAAACTTTACAGTTAAACCTCAATGTAAGTTTTTTTATTTCTCGATCTGAAAAAATTCAGGTACTCAAAGATGTCTAATGGAAGCAAAAATCTACCGTCCTTTACCCAAAAAAAAAATCTCTAAATCTTGGATTTGCCCCTGGCATCCCGATTTGCTATTGACTGAACTTGTTCGAGTTTAAAAAGTTTAATAACATTAATTTTCAGATGGTCCGATTGATGTAGAACTAGAAACGGATCATAGGGAGATGACTTTAGATAAAGGTGAAGATTTGAAAGTGTACAAAGGTAAATAACATATTTGTTATTATGTAGTTTGTGATATCAGCTGATGCTGGAAGCGAACGTTAACTTGTCTTCTACCTACCTACCTAGTTATTATGTGTACAAAGGTAAATAACATATTTGTTATTATGTAGTTTGTGATATCAGCTGATGCTGGAAGCGAACGTTAACTTGTCTTCTACCTACCTACCTAGTTATTATGTGTACAAAGGTAAATTACATATTTGTTATTATTGCAGTGCGTTCGATTTGTCGAACGCACTGCTTTGGTTTGCAATTGACTATTTGCAGTGCGTTCGATAATCGAACGCACTGCATTGTTTTGCAAACGGCTATTTTTGCAGTGCGTTCGATTTCGAACGCACTGCTTTGTTTTCATAATGTTTTTTTTTTTTTTTTTTTTCTTCAAATACTGGTCAGAGCACCCAGCAAAAACTGCTAATGTCACATATGCACTGATGCGATTTGCTTTTTTTTCTCGAAAAACTAAATTTTTTAAATGTTATTTGATGCATTTTTGTCTAACCGGAAATGACGTAGGACAAAAAGTGGTTTTTTAGAATTTTCCATTTCACGGCTCTATTTTTTATCCGATTTGACTCGGATTTTTTTAGGTTACTTCTTTGAACTAATGTCTACAATACGGCTTCTTCAAGCAATTTAAAAATTTTATTTTGTCGATAACTTTTTTTAGTTTTAATTATAAAAATTTTTCAAACTCTACAATTTTAATTCGAAGAATCTGAAAATAAAAATACACATAGGCAATTCGATTGTGTACATAATGCTAATTTCAAAATTTCGATATCACTTCCGGTTTTGACGAAATTTTTTAGATTTCAACTTCCGGAATTTCGAAGATATGTGAATTTTTTTTTTGGAAATATGATTGCAATGACAATTCGAAAACAATGAATGAAAAAAAATTTACCCGGAAGTTACAAATAAGCCGCCATATTGATATGACCAACTTTTGTAAAACTCAAAATGGGGCCTCAGGGTTATGAGCGGAATTCGTAATAGTAGTATTTTAGGACAGCCCAGTCGATTGCCATAAAAAGTACGTTATTAGATTTTTGATTTTTAATACTGCCTTTTTGTTATTTCCGGTATAACGTTTAAAGTTATTGCGAAAATTTCAAAAACTTGTAACTCGTGACCTTGACCTTTTATGACCTTGGAACCTGAACAGAGGTTATTGCCCTTGACTAGATCTATCCAATGAAATATCCATTTCCGTTGTCCGATGTTTACTTCCGGTTCTATTGTCATTTGAAATTTGCGATTTTTAACTTTAAACAGCTCTGTCACGTGACTCAACTAACATACGTCACAAACTCTTATATATTATTAGTGTGCTTATTTTACTCTTTCCAGTGATATATAACACTTTATGTTTGAATGACAATTGCGCGATTTAAAATTTGAAAATTTTGTGCAAAGTTTCATTGTAACTGTGCGTGTTTTTTTCAAATTTTATTTTGACCGTCCTGAAAACTTACAGGTAGATAGACATTTTGATTGCTAATCCAAATCTGTTTTCAAAATTTCGATAACACTTCCGGTTTTGACGTTATTCGCTTTTTAAATCTAAAATCTAACTTCCGGAATTTTGAAGATATATGATTTTTTTTGTTTGTAATATATTTGAAATGATGCTATATAAACAATCAATCAATGAAATTTGACCCAGTTGTAATAGATCGGCCGCCATATTTATATGACTAACTTTTGTAAAACTCAAAATGGGGCCTCGGGGTTATAAGCGGAATTCGTAATTGTAGTATTTGTAGACAGCTTAGTCGATTGCCCCAAAAAGTACGTTATTCGATTTTGATATTCGATGATGCTTTTTTGTTATTTCCGGTATATTGTATTTAATGTAATTGCCAAACTTTCAAAGAATTGTAACTCGTGACCTTGAACTTTTTTGACCTTGTGACCTTAACAAAGGTTATTGCCCTTGACCAGATCTATGTATTGATGTATCCATTTTAGTTGTCCGATGTTTACTTCCGGTTCTATGGCCATTTGATATTTGCGATTTTTAACTTTAAATACCTCTGTTACGTGACTTAACTTTAATACGTCACACATTCTTATATATTCTTATTGTGCCTAATCTATTCTTTTTAATGATATATAACACTTTATGTTTTAAATAAAATAGCGCGATATAATATTTGGAAGTTTTGTGCAAAGTTCTATTGTCACTGTGCGGGTTTTTAAAAATTTTATTTGAATATTCTGAAAACTTGTGGGTAGCTAAGCATTTTGATTGCGATCTCAAATATATTTTCAAAATTTCGATATTACTACCGGTTTTGACGTTATTGGCTAATTAACTAAAATAATATGTTTGTTGTCTAAATGGTTAAATGATAGTGATTTCCCTTCAACTTGTAATTAACTTGAGTTTTGGCAATACTAAACCAAAAAAGTAAAAACTATCGCCAAAACGCTAACACATTTGATTTAATAACGCTTACAATTATCGTCAAAACAGTTGAAGGGCGAGAACTACTATTTTTTATTGTTAACCTTTATTAAAGCTATCATGCTGTAACAAGACTAGAAAAAATGTTTCTAACTTTTTTGATATTAATATTTTCATAACCATTTGCTTAGTGCCTTGTGATTTATGAAAGATTTCCAGGATGACGCACTGCCCAGCGCCGTTTTGGTACGGCTCTAGTTGCAGTGCGTTCGATAATCGAACGCACTGCATTGTTTTGCAAACGGCTATTTTTTTTTTTTTTTTTTCGAATTTTACACTCGCTATTTTAGTAAGAAGGCAACATGACACATACAGATTTGTTCAATTCCCTACGATAAATTGTTGACCATCAACTTTTAAATATAAATTGGTGCCATTTTGACAAACCGGAAATGAGGTAGAACAAAAAACACAGTTTTTGTTTTTGGAATCTCACGTCTCTATTTTTGATACGATTTTTATCAAACTGTTTTGAACTGTTTTCCATAACTGTACGCTACTAAATAAATGTTTTAAACTTCTCCAATTTTGACTTTTAGTTGACTATTTTCTCAATTTTAATTTTTGCGTTTTTTTCAACTTCTTCAATTTTATTTCGATCGATCTGCAAATTTGCAGGTGGATAGACATTTTGATTCCAAACAAAATGCAGTTTTCAAAATTTTGATACCACTTCCGGTTATGACGTAATTAGCTTGCAAATTTAAAATTTCAACTTCCGGAATTTTGAAGATATTTGAAATTTGTTTTTTGCAATGTGTTACAATTTGTTATAACAACAATTTGAAATAAAAAAATCCGACCCGGAAGCAACAGATCATCCGCCATTTTGATATGAGTAACTTTTATAAAATTAAAAATGGGGCCTCAGGGTTATGGGCGGAATCCGTAACTTCAGTATTTTTGGAAACTACAGTCGATTGCTAAAAAAGTCTAGGCGCCGATTTTTGAATTTTGATTTAAATTTTTTTTTTATTTCCGTTTTAATTTTTTATGCAATTACTAAAACTTTCAAGGCTAATATCTTTTGACCTTGACCTTTGGTGACTTTGGTACCTGAACAAAAGTTATTGCCCTTGATGAAATCTATCCAATGATGTATTCATGTTTGTGATCCGAAATATACTTCCGGTTTTATAGGCAATTGAAATTTGTGATTTTTGACTTTAAACAGTCCTGTCACGTGACCTAGCGTAAATACGTAAAAATTGATTTAACAGTCATATTATGCGTGATTTGCTCTTTCCAATGATGTACGACAATATACACTTAAATTAAAATTGCACGATTTAAAATTTGAACATTTTGTGCAAATTTCCATTGTAACTGTGCGTGTTTTTTTCAAATTTTATTTCAATCCATCTGAAAATTTACAGATGGAAAGATATTTCGATTGCAATCCAAAATCTGTTTTCGAAAAATTGATACCACTTCCGGTTTTGACGTAATTAGCTGGTAAATTTGAAATTTCAACTTCCGGAATTTTGAATATATTTGAAATTTGTTTTTTGCAACATTTAACATTATGGTACATCAACAATTTGAAATAAAAAAATTTAACCCGGAAGTTACAAATCGGCCGCCATATTGATATGACTAACTTTTGTAAAACTCAAAATGGGGCCTCAGGGTTATGAGCGGAATTCGTAACTTTGATATTTTTGGAAACTACAGTCGTTTGCATTCATAGCATTGTTAATCGATTTTTGATCTTCCGTTTTGCCTTTCTTGCACTTCCGTTTTATTTTTTTCAGTAATTACCAAAACTTTCAGGGCTCATATCTCGTGACCTTGACCTTTGGTGACATTGTGACCTGAACTAAAGTTTTTGCACTCCATGAGATCTATCCGACTATGTATTCATATTTAAAGTCCGATGTATACTTCCGGTTTTGTAAGCAAATCAAATTTGCGATTTTTTACTTTACAAGCAACATCCAAGGTTTCGCTAGTTGTGGTAGCTTTCTTTGTCTAGAAATAATACCTATACAGACCCTTTTAAAAACAGTTTTTAAGTAATTCCTAAACTGTTACGCACTGCTCAGAACCATGCAAAGCCAATGGATCTAGTTTTTTTTTTTTTTCGAATTTTACACTCGCTATTTTAGTAAGAAGGCAACATGCCACATACAGATTTGTTCAATTCCCTACGATAAATTGTTGACCATCAACTATTAAATATAAATTGGTGCCATTTTGACAAACCGGAAATGAGGTAGAACAAAAAACACAGTTTTGGTTTTTGGAATCTCACAGCTCTATTTTTGATCCGATTTTTATCAAACTGTTTTGAACTGTTTTCTATAACTGTGCGCTTCTAAATAAAAGTTTTAAACTTCTCCAATTTTGACTTTTAGTTGACTATTTTCTTGATTTTAATTTTTGCGTTTTTTTCAACTTCTACAATTTTATTTCGTTCGATCTGCAAATTTGCAGGTGTATAGACATTTTGATTCTAAACAAAATGCAGTTTTCAAAATTTTGATATCACTTCCGGTTTTTACTTAATTAGCTTGTAAATTTAAAATTTCAACTTCCGGAAATTTGAAGATATTTCAAATTTGTTTTTTTCAATGTGTTATAATTTGTTATAACAACAATTTGAAATAAAAAAATCCGACCCGGAAGTAACAGATCATCCGCCATTTTGATATGAGTAACTTTTATAAAATTAAAAATGGGGCCTCAGGGTTATGAGCGGCATCCATAACTTTAGTATTTTTGGAAACTACAATCGATTGCTAAAAAAGTCTAGCCGCCGATTTTTGAATTTTGATTTCAATTTTTTTTTTTATTTTCGTTTTGATTTTTTATGCAATTACTAAAACTTTCAAGGCTCATATCTTTTGACCTTGACCTTTGGTGACCTTGGTACCTGAACAAAAGTTATTGCCCTTGATGAAATATATCCAATGATGTATTCATGTTTGTGATCCGATGTATACTTCCGGTTTTATAGGCAATTTAAATTTGTGATTTTTGACTTTAAGCAGTCCTGTCACGTGACCTAGCGTAAATACGTCAAAAATGATTTTACAATCATATGATGCGTAATTTGCTCTTTGCAATGATATACGACAATATACACTTAAATTAAAATTGCACGATTTAAAATTTGAACATTTTATGCAAATTTCCATTGTAACTGTGCGTGTTTTTTTCAAATTTTATTTCAATCGATCTGAAAGTTTACAGATGGAAAGATATTTCGTTTGCAATCCAAAATCCGTTTTCGAAAAATTGATACCACTTCCGGTTTTGACGTAATTAGCTTGTAAATTTGAAATTTCAACTTCCGGAATTTGGAATATATTTGAAATTTGTTTTTTGCAATATTTAACATTATGGTATATCAACAATTTGAAATAAAAAAATTTAACCCGGAAGTTACAAATCGGCCGCCATGTTGATATGACTAACTTTTGTAAAACTCAAAATTGGGCCTCAGGGTTATGAGCGGAAATCGTAACTTTGATATTTTTGGAAACTACAGTCGATTGCATTTATAGCATTGTTAATCGATTTTTGATCTTCTGTTTTGCCTTTCTTGCATTTCCGTTTTATTTTTTTCAGTAATTACAAAAACTTTCAAGACTCGTACCTCGTGACCTTGACCTTTGGTGACATTGTAACCTGAACAATATTTAATATTATGGTATATCAACAATTTGAAATAAAAAAATTTAACCCGGAAGTTACAAATCGGCCACCATATTGATATGACTAACTTTTGTAAAACTCAAAATTGGGCCTCAGGGTTATGAGCGGAAATCGTAACTTTGATATTTTTGGAAACTACAGTCGATTGCATTTATAGCATTGTTAATCGATTTTTGATCTTCTGTTTTGCCTTTCTTGCATTTCCGTTTTATTTTTTTCAGTAATTACAAAAACTTTCAAGACTCGTACCTCGTGACCTTGACCTTTGGTGACATTGTAACCTGAACAAAAGTTTTTGCCCTCGATGAGATCTATCCGACTATGTATTCATATTTGTTGTCCGATGTATACTTCCGGTTTTGTGAGCAATTCAAATTTGCGATTTTTGACTTTACCAGCAACATCCAAGGTTTCGCTAGTTGTGGTAGCTTTCTCTGTCTAGAAATAATATCATTACAGACCCTTTAAAAAACAGTTTTTAAGTAATTCCAAAACTGTTACGCACTGCTCAGAACCATGCAAAGCCTATGGATCTAGTTTTTTTTTTTTTCGAATTTTACACTCGCTATTTTAGTAAGAAGGCAACATGCTACATACAGTTTTTTTCAATTATCTACGATGAAGTGTTGACCATCAACTATTAAATATAAATTGGTGCCATTTTGACAAACCGGAAATGAGGTAGAACAAAAAACATCATTTTGGTTTTTGGAATCTCACAGCCCTATTTTTGATCCGATTTTTATCAAACTGTTTTGAACTGTTTTCTATAACTCTTAGCTACTAAAAAAGGATTTTAAACTTCTCAAATTTTGACTTTTAGTTGCCTATTTTCTTAATTTTAATTTTTGCGTTTTTTTCAACTTCTTTAATTTTATTTCGATCGATCTGCAAATTTGCAGGTGGATAGACATTTTGATTCCAAACAAAATGCAGTTTTCAAAATTTTGATACCACTTCCGGTTATGACGTAATTAGCTTGCAAATTTAAAATTTCAACTTCCGGAATTTTGAAGATATTTGAAATTTGTTTTTTGCAATGTGTTACAATTTGTTATAACAACCATTTGAAATAAAAAAATCCGACCCGGAAGTAACAGATCATCCGCCATTTTGATGTGAGTAACTTTTGTAAAATTAAAAATGGGGCCTCAGGGTTATGAACGGCATCCGTAACTTTAGTATTTTTGGAAACTACAATAGATTGCTAAAAAAGTCTAGGCGCCGATTTTTGAATTTTGATTTCAATTTTTTTTTTATTTTCGTTTTGATTTTTTATGCAATTACTAAAACTTTCAAGGCTCATATCTTTTGACCTTGACCTTTGGTGACCTTGGTACCTGAACAAAAGTTATTGCCCTTGATGAAATATATCCAATGATGTATTCATGTTTGTGATCCGAAATATACTTCCGGTTTTATAGGCAATTGAAATTTGTGATTTTTGACTTTAAACAGTCCTGTCACGTGACCTAGCGTAAATACGTAAAAAATGATTTAACAGTCATATTATGCGTGATTTGCTCTTTCCAATGATGTACGACAATATACACTTAAATTAAAATTGCACGATTTAAAATTTGAACATTTTGTGCAAATTTCCATTGTAACTGTGCGTGTTTTTTTCAAATTTTATTTCAATCGATCTGAAAATTTACAGATGGAAAGATATTTCGATTGCAATCCAAAATCTGTTTTCGAAAAATTGATACCACTTCCGGTTTTGACGTAATTAGCTGGTAAATTTGAAATTTCAACTTCCGGAATTTTGAATATATTTGAAATTTGTTTTTTGCAACATTTAACATTATGGTACATCAACAATTTGAAATAAAAAAATTTAACCCGGAAGTTACAAATCGGCCGCCATATTGATATGACTAACTTTTGTAAAACTCAAAATGGGGCCTCAGGGTTATGAGCGGAATTCGTAACTTTGATATTTTTGGAAACTACAGTCGTTTGCATTCATAGCATTGTTAATCGATTTTTGATCTTCCGTTTTGCCTTTCTTGCACTTCCGTTTTATTTTTTTCAGTAATTACCAAAACTTTCAGGGCTCATATCTCGTGACCTTGACCTTTGGTGACATTGTGACCTGAACTAAAGTTTTTGCACTCCATGAGATCTATCCGACTATGTATTCATATTTAAAGTCCGATGTATACTTCCGGTTTTGTAAGCAAATCAAATTTGCGATTTTTGACTTTACCAGCAACATCCAAGGTTTCGCTAGTTGTGGTAGCTTTCTTTGTCTAGAAATAATACCTATACAGACCCTTTTAAAAACAGTTTTTAAGTAATTCCTAAACTGTTACGCACTGCTCAGAACCATGCAAAGCCAATGGATCTAGTTTTTTTTTTTTTTTTCTATTTCTGGTCACGCTTCCCAGCCAAAACTGCACATACCACACATAACTTGACATCATTTCCTGCGATGATTAACTACTCGGTGTTGCTTAAATGTAAAATGGCGCATTTTTGCCTAACCGGAAATGACGTATATTAAAAAGTCGTATTTCAGGGTTTTTCCATTTTCAACTCATTTTTCCAGCAGATTGTGATCGGTCTTTTTCAGTTCATTTGTTTAACCCAATAGCTACAAATTGCAATTTTTAAAAATTCATATTTTGACTTTTGTAGCTGACTTTTGGAGCACTTTTTAAAGGTTTTTTTTAACTTTTGTAATTTTATTTCGATCGATCTGAAACCTTTCAATAACATAGACATATGAATTTCCAAAGAAAATCAATTTTTAAAGTTTCGATATCACTTCCGGTTTTGACGTCATTTGCTTCTAAACTTTCAATTTCAACTTCCTGAATATTGAAGATATTTGAAAAAAAATGTTTTGTGTTATCATAGATTTGGTCATACATAAAAAATAAAATGGAAATTTTATCCAGGTGTAAGGGATCAGCCGCCATCTTGAACTGACCTATGTTTCTTAAAATTTTAATTCAGAACCGAGGGTTAATCGGATTTTTTTAATTTTGAAATCTACGACTTCTGCAATCGATTTAAAAAAAAATGTAGGTTGTCGATTTTTGAATTTCGATTTAAATTTCTTTATATTTCCGGAAAAAGAATTTCAGTAATGACCGAAACTTTCAAGGCTCATATCTAGTGACCTTGACCTTTGATGACCTCTTGACCTGTACAAAAAGTATTGCCCTTGACGAGATCTATCAGATGATATATTCATTTCCGATTTCTGATGTTTACTTCCGGTTTTATCGCCATTTGAAAATTGCAATTTTTAACTTTAAAGAGCTCTGTCACGTGACCTAATTTACATACGTTACAAATTCTATTTCATTTTTACTATTCTAAATATGCTCTTTCAAATGATATATAACACTATATATTTGAATCAAAATTGCGCTTTTTAAAACTTGCAAATTTTGTGTCAAATTCCATTGAATCTGTGCGTGTTTCTTTGAAATTTTTTCGATCGATCTAAAAACTTACAGGTAGATAGACAATTTGATTCTGAACAAAAAAATATTTCTAGAATCTTTATATCACTTCCGGTTTTGACGTCATTTGCTTGTAATCTTGTAATTTTAACTTCCTTAGTTTTGGAGATATTTGAAAATATTTGTTTGCATTATGTTAAAAATGGTCATCATAAAAAAAATAAATAATGTAATGCGACCCGGAAAAAATATATTACAGTGGAAGTATTATAAAAATTTCCAATTTTTGAAAAATGAAATATAATGAATAGAGTTTTACGTCCTGCTTTGCTTTTCTGTACCTATATTGAGGACGGGCAAACGCCATGCAGTGCGCAATGAGGAAAATTTTGCATTAGCCTGATATTATTATCAATTTCCATTTATCGAGGGATCTTTAACATGCACATCGGTTTATTTACATCCACGATTGAACGCCCTTGCCATGTCAGCCCCCCGACCTGTATCACTGACGAGATTCATCACTGGACGTTCAGGTTGGCGAGCAAGCGTCTGACTCACTAAGCCACCGGGGTCCTCTTCATATCATTAAACCTGCATCACTGACAGGGGTTTTAGTAATGGACATTCATTACCTTTTAAAATCGCATAGGAAAGGTCATTAAATCCTCCCATACCTGATGGCATGTGAGAGTCTACGTTGTTGTGTTACAATGTATCATCCCCTCAGCAAGTCTAACAATTCATGATCAGTGTACTGTGTACAGTGTATTGTTTCATTTAACGCTCCTCACTGGTCAATGTTTTGATATAATGTACAACAAATGTTTTTTTAATATCATAAAACTAAAATACAACAATGAAATTTTTGGGGGAGAATTGTATCCTACTAAACTATATTAAGAATTTTTCAAATGATCTGAAAAAACACTTGCTTGCAAAATATAAGATTAAAACTTACATGTTTGTTTTCTGTATGTTTAAATGCAGTTCTCTCCCTTCAACTGACAAATGTTTGTTGTCTATATGTTCAAATGCAGTTCTATCCCCTCAACTGACAATTGCAAGTGCTTACTTTCTTGCGCTTTTAACGTTTTAAATTATGTAGTAAAAATGAAAAAAATAAAATCTAAATATAGAAGATAACGATCCGATGCCAAAAGAAGAAAATTCGTTCTAAAAATCTGGTTCTGTCATTTATTAAAAAAAAAGTTTTAAAACTGCATGACTAAAAACGTTGACCATTAAAATGTTTTTAAAAAAAATAATAATATAAATTTTTTGCTAAGTTTATTAAAATGATAAATTACGAGCTGAACTGCGAACTTGTATGAAAGTTAGCACTCAGTATTCTGATGTTATTTATATATCAAGTAATGGTGTTATGATATCAAGGGGGCCGCGGGCAGCTCAGTGAGTAAGACGCTTGCTCGCCAACCTGAACGTCCAGGATTGAATCCCGTCAGTGATGCAGGTAGGAGGATAAGACAATAAACCATGGTCCCGTGCACTACTGGCCGTGCACGTTAAAGGACCCCTCGACAGTTGGAAATCGAAAAAAAAGAGCAGGCTAATGCCGCTGTCCTGGCAAAATTTCCCTCATTGCACACTGCATGGCGTTTGCCCATCCTCAGTTAGCCCATATAGGTGAAGAAAAAATAGGACGTAAACTCCATTCATTTCACTTCATTTCTTTCATATGTATGATATTACATATGAACAATATTAATAAATATTCTTTAACTATTCTACTTCCAATGATGTACTTTTCACTCCCGAATACAAACAATTTATATGTATGGATTGAAAATGACACTTTTCACCCATAGACGAAACCGGATGCGCACTGCCCAGTATCGTCTCACGATTCTAGTTTATTTTGTTTTATTAAACTGGAGTAACGGAAAATTTTACGGAAGTAACCAACAATAAAGTATGTAATAAAAGCACAACCGTACATGTGTCTATAGGATTTGAATATTGCACTCGGGGCTTGGCGTAGGGATACAAGGGATATCACTCGTGTGCAATATTCAAACCATATTGACACACTATTTTATTGACCAAGTTTGAGAACTTGATTTTGTTCATTGTAAGAGGTAGTATCGATTTAAACAATGCTACAACAGCATGGGCTATCATCATCACCTCCCTCCCCCTCCTCCTCATTATCATTATCATCACCTCCCTCCTCCTCCTCCTCCTCCTCCTCCTCCTCCTCCTCCTTATCATCATTATCATCATCATAATCTACAGATATTCTTATTTCCCTGATTTCATCTGAAAGGACAGAATGAGATTTTATTAGAATGTTAACATTTGTTGAGTAATCGTAACATGGATCATCACCTAGAAAATAACCAGTAGACTGAAACAAATCGAAGCCCAGCGAGCCACGGGACAGTCCTGACATAATCCATGTTTTTGAGGGGCATTACTTTGCCTCCCATAACTTCGGCAAGAGTGTTTCTGTTAGCTGTTACCTATGTTTCGTCAAAATGTCTTTTTGGATTTAGAGTTTCGTTTTGCGGTTCGGATCGTTAGTACTTGGTTTCTTTATTCCTAAGTTTTATAATCTGATTGTAAATATGCAATAAAATATGTTTAAACTAGCTCCAGGCTTGATAGCATAAATCAAGAAGTTTTAAAGACTTGGAAAGTGAATATAGAAATACTACATTGTTCAATTCGTGTAAACTAGGTAAGAGATTTACCTGTCGGGTGAAACAGTTCCTCATACTGATCGAGATGTTTCTTTGGTTTATATTTATCATCTGTTCCACCACAGATCTCAAAGTATATTGGATACCCATTCTCAGGTAGTGCTATTATTCTGTAGCCATCGGGAGAAAACTGCCATTTCTCGATCTGTAACAATGAATTTAAACTATACAATCGTTATATTGCAAATTGTGAGACTGCAGAAACTGCCTTAATTTGAATGTCGTTTCCTGTCAATTATTCCAAAAAAACACTTCTTCATCCAATCATCCATTTGCCAAATCTTTCGTCAAGTATCTCACTTATTCATTAGCAGCACTTAGTTAATCAATCTAATCAAAATTGTTTTCGTTTTTTATAGTTTTTTTAGAAAAAAAAAACGAAATTTTTTTTTTTTTTTTTTTTTTTTTTTTTTTTTTTTTTTTTTTAAATTTAAATTTTATTCAATACAAAATATAATACAATACAATACAAATGCATGATATATATAATTAAGTATTTACAATAGAAATCAGTATTATATCATGTACAAAAGAGAAAATATAGATTGGAAAGATTGATAGAAAGAGATAAGAAGACAAATGAGGAACCCCTGAGGATGAAATTACGACCGAATATGCACCAAAAGGACTTGAATTGCTATCAAAATGATCTAATAGCCAGTCAATGTAAGATTATTAAAAAGATCTGGGAGATACTTCCACTTTTCAGCGAGAATTTCACTATCATTATTAAGTTCAAGTTTAGCTGTTTCTTGTAAAAATGTTTTAAAAGCTCTAATGCATGGAGTAACATTATTTGTTTTCGATTTAAAGATGAAGAGTTTTGTGAGCAGGATAAGATGATTAATAAAATTAACCTTGGATTCCTCCATAGTGTCTATAATGTCTTCTTCATAAATACCTAAATGTTTTTTCGCTGTAGATAGTTGAAGTTTGATATTATTAAAGTTTAGAATTGATTCGACAATAGTCCATAATTTTTGTGAAAATTCACAGTAGATGAAGAGGTGTTCAAAAGTTTCTAAACATGAATTACAGAAATCACACAAGCTTGAATTGACTAATTTCATTTTAAATAATTTTGTGTTTGTAAAAACAATTTGGTGAAGATACTTAAAACTGAAGGATCGTTGTTTGGAGTTAATGCATGTTTTATTTATTGTTTTGAAAAGTTGTTTCATATTATTATCTGAAAGCTTTATATTCAATATATTTTCCCATTTTGATAAACATTTTGGACTTTCAATATCTGTCTTAAGTATTTTATCATAAATGGTCTTTGTGGTAATTTTTTTCAAATTAGAATTATAAAGTGTTTTTAAGTTTGTATCTAACATTTGAGTTATTTTTTCTTGATTAGAATTATGCAAATCTGCTAAATCGCTTGTGTTCAAACATTTTCCTGCACATTTTATATATTTTCTTATATTTAGATCAAATTTTTCTATCTTAGTATTATAAACATCACTGATTGTCAATATATTTTTATCTATAAGGTAATCATCAAAAAGGTAATTTCCATTCAAAGTACAATTTACGTTATTCCAAAAAATTTGTTTGTCGAGAGATGTTATGTTATCGATGAACTTTGTATAGATTTCGTACCAGTTTTCATATAGTTTAGCATAGAAGGGAGTTGAGATTTTCAAACGTTTCGGGTAATTGCATATAGGAAGAATCAATTTTTTTAAAGTTTCATAACCCTTCATTATGAAACGATATGGAATTAACCAAGTATTTTCTGTAGAGTAAATTATCTTTTTGATCCAGAATAAAGAGGAACATTTTAGTTGTAATTTTAAATTTATCATTTTTAGTCCACCATGTTCATAATCAAGAGTAACTCGACTCCTTTTTAACTTATCTATACCATTCCATAAGAATTTAAAAAGTATTGATTCAATTTGCTTAACGAAATTATTTGAGTAACATAAAACTGATGTTGGGTATAAGATTTTTGGAATTGCAAAAGTTCTAATGATTTGAATTCTACCAATTAAACATAGTTTATGACGTTTCCATATGTTAAGTAATTTTTCTATGTCTGGAATAAGTTTTGTAAGGTTTTCTTGTTGCATTAATTCATCATCTAGAGAGAAGACAATACCTAAAATTTTAATTGACTTTTGACAAATATTAATTCCTAAGTGAGCTAATTTTTTGAAATCAGTGTTATTTGTATTTAGGTTCAAAGCTTCTGTTTTTTGAATGTTAATTGTTAATCCAGATACTTGACTGAAAAGTTTCAGTACTTCAAATAAATGTCTAGCCGAATTATAATCTCTTAATAGGGCAGTTATATCATCAGCAAATGCAATTAGTTTTATTTGGCTTTTTCCAAATTTTATGAAATGTAATTTTAATTAGATTGATATCCAATTGGTCACGTGATTAACTGAATAGCGTCACTGATGAATGTTTCTGGCATGATCAATTGCGTTTACACTCACATACTATTCAGAACAACGTTTAATTACTTATTTACATTTAGATATTATATCAAAACGATATAATATTGTTTGATACTCGTCACAAATCTTAATCATTGTTTGACATACCGCATTGAATTCAATATACTGTGTCTAACACAGCTCGCCCTTAACTGCTCTGATATTTAACGTCTCTCGTTACGCACTATGAGCCAACTTCCTCCCCCCTCCCCAAACCAAACCCCCGCCACAATTTCCAATCAACCTGCCAAAAGGCTCTTTTCAATATGCAGCCCCGAAACTCTGCAATTTATTTTCTCTTTACAATAAATCTAGCTCATCGTATGTTGTATTTGAGAAAAACTTCAAAACCGAATTGTTCAAAAAGGCGTTCTAAACTCACGTTTTAAACTGTAAAGTCTATTTTATGTACATTTTTATTGATCTGTTTTATTTAAAGGGACAGTCAGAATAGCAGCGCAATGTGTTTTTAATCAACCTCTCAAAAACAAATTCAGTTTGATCACACAGATACAGAGATATAATGAGCATACTTTAGAATTACTTTCAGGTAACATTTGCGACGTTTTTGTTAATGAACATTCTTTTAAAAAAAAGCAGAATGGCCCTTTAATTTGCCTCGATTGTTGATTGTTATCATTATGTTAAATGTTCGATGTATTTTATATGATTATATGACTGTAACTGCACCATGGACTGAGCTGCTTTTCTAGCAGAACAGTTTGGGGCATTATAAATGCAATAAATTATAATTATAATAAGTTTGGACATATATTCGTTATATTGTCACGTGACAAACTAGAGTTTATTGAAAAATACATATTTCATTTTGTAACTGGTTTAGGGTGTAATAAAAGAAATACAAACCAGTTGTGTAACTACATTAAAACACTGTTAGCATCTATTTACAAATAGTTTTGGAAGTTAATTTTTTAAAAGGAACCGAAAAGCCATAGACATTTGAAAATAGAGCAAATATTTGGCACCATGCCCCTCCCCCTCAATACGTTTCATAAAGACAAGCCACTACTCGTGCTTTTGGGTTCTTTCCAGTTTTTACATATTCTTTTTCCTGGCTAGGCTACTGCAAATAAATGTTTAGTGAAATAAACTTACATTAGAGTCGTTAAAATACGAAGCCACGCATTCATAGGTTTCTCTATCCCAAACCATTAATTCATTTCTATTTGAAAACGTGAAGAAGAAAGGACTATTTATCATAGTACTGATTTCTACTAGAAAACGGTGTCCTAATAAACGTTTCAATAAAGTACCTACAATTAATAATATAAATTATTGGAATGACTCATGAATTATGGAAGCCTGAACAGCCCAATATTAAGACTTCTTAATCCTTAATCCTTAGTTCTTAATGTTTAATTCCTATTCCTTCATTTGTAGGCCATTTTCAACATTTGTTTCACAAAATCAATATTTGTTCACAAAAATCATCATTTGTTCATCATCGATAATTTGTCAAGTTATAATTTGTTTTAAATATTTTCTACTTCTATCAAATATTAAATAATTTTTATTTAAGTCTTCTACAATATTTATAAACTTAAACACAAGTTCCACTTTACATTTCTCCAATAACAAATCATCAGAAACAAATCTTGCCCAACAAATCTTGCGAAACATTTCATCAAATACATTTCTTGAATATAAAATGCGCCACCTGTCTTCAAAATAGTGTGCATTGAAATTATGACGACAAGCGGCGCTGATGGTTGTAAGGCGGACCCAAGCTAGCAAACATAGTTATCAGCCACAAACTAAAAGATTGCGGGCTTTGGAAAAGCTGACGAAATTGGTCGTTTAAGTATTCCCAACATTGTATTTTTATGTATTTATATGTATTTTTATGTATTTATATGTATTTTTATGTATTTATATGTAGTTTTATGTCATTTTATGTATTTGGTTTTTTTATGTTTGTATGCTGTCCAATCAGGGCGAACAATACAATAAATATCTATCTATCTATCTATCTATGCAGGCCCGTAGGAAGCAATTTCATATTGGGGGGAGGGGGGGGGGTCAAATTGTGCAAAAACTCATTCTCAAGGATGGAGGTGCCGAATTCAAGGCTGCTCTTGCCTATATAATGCACTTTTGATTTTACTGGACCCAGTACATATCAGTAATGTCTTGTTTTATCTTGAAATAAAAATGTCTTTTTTATTCCTTCAGTCCTTAATGTCACATAGTGTCCGAAAATTTTATTTTTCAAGAAAAAATGCGATAAAAACATCATTTTCGGAAGTCTGGAGGGACGGGCTACAATTTTATTTCGAAAATTCCCTGAAACGCGATTGCCTGACATATCCTAAACAAAGAGTGCCCTTGACTACTTAAATTTAAATATAGATTTTAATTAGGTAGAGGAGGCAAAAAAAACCCAAAAGCCATTTCCCCACTCCACCCTTTTTGGTTTTAGGCCTGACAAGAAAAGAAACGTTTTTTTTAACCCATAACCAATGCCACTTTTAGACCAAGCTTAATATCAATATAAGCTTAAAATTTTTCCGATTCTACTATGTGCAGAATTTGTTCTTTCAAACATTCTTTATTTGTTAACATTTGCATTATGTCGGTAAAAAAAAAAGGGAATTCCACTTTGTTTTCTAATTTACGTTAGCATTATAGTATTTTTCTTGAAAATTTACGTTCACGGACACCATTCCCTCCGAAGGAAATCCCTGTAAATTTCCATGAAGTGTCCGCCGTTTGTGGCTGATATATAATGTCTGCTAGCTTGATTCCGGCTGACAACCATCAGCGCCGCTTGTCGTCATAATTTCAATGCACACTATTATTAGCGTGTTCGTTTACTCACTCGAGCTTACTCGCGCCTGGCCCGATGGCGTCATACTGAGCATGCGTATTGTCGCGTAATGTCACATATTAACGAACGATATCGGTGTAACATTAGGGTAAAGTGTCATGGGGCAAAATTAGTCAATACAAAAATGCAATATGGAGATTGATCGTAGACAAAAAAAATTTGGATTTGAGCAATTTTAAGAAGGATAGTCGATGGTATTATTTTGATGGGACGGAACATGCTCCACTAAAGGGATACAGTTTCGAAAATGGAAAACATCGCAGAACACAATCGTCCGGCCCCGGCGGACGTCCCCTCCCATTAAAAAAAATCGAATTCCAAAATAACATTTACAACAATATTGATTGCATCATGGGATGCTTCCCCAACTAACCCACTCGGCAAGCCGGTTAGTTAGGTCTGGCGCGAGTAAGCGCGAGATGTCACGTGACCAAGTAATAAAACGCTCTCGGGCCTGGCGCGAGTAAGCACGAGTGAGTAAACGAACACGCTATATTTTGAAGACAGGTGGCGCTTTTTATATTCAAGAAATGTATTTGATGAAATGTTTCGCAAGATTTGTTGGGCAAGATTTGTTTCTGATGATTTGTTATTGGAGAAATGTAAAGTGGAACTTGTGTTTAAGTTTATAAATATTGTAGAAGGACTTATACAAAAATTATTTAATATTTGATAGAAGTAAAAAATATTTAAAACAAATTATAACTTGACAAGTTAGCTATGATGAACAAATGATGATTTTTGTGAACAAATATTGATTTTGTGAAACAAATGTTGAAAATGACCTACAAATGAAGGAATAGGAATTAAGCATTAAGAACTAAGGATTAAGGATTAAGAAGTCTTAATATTGGGCTGTTCTGGCTTCCATATGAATATGTATATTGATTAATTTTGGCCTGCCATGGAAACGACAATACTTTATGAACTGTAGAGTAGGCTGTAGAATTTTTGAACTATTGTTGTGTCTTCTATATACACAATAAAGCAAAAGATTGCAAATCAGCTGTTAAATATTTTGTAGAGCATGTATGTGCAATACAGTGTATAATAATGTGCAATATCATAAAATATGCGTCCAAAGGGATTCAATCTGTCCCAGAACAAGCGTTCCGAAAAACAACTGATCAGTCGCCTTGTTTTGTAATATCAAGAACTAGATTTATTTACCAGTTTCTATGTTGAATACTTTAACAATGTTTAAGTATGATGAGACTAATGTTGTATTATCTAACAGCTTTTGGTCTACATACTCATAGTCATAGTCTTTTACGTGATCGTAAACAGACAGAATCTGATGAACTTTTTCTGTTAAAGAAAATGGTTAAAATGTGGATCCATGTAAATAGTGAAAAATGTGACAAAAATACTGACAAATTCCCGGCCTCAGACTAATTTGCGGTTGATCGAATCTCTTTCAGGGCAGTGTTTTAGTGTAAATGCCAAAAAATAATAATATAACTTTGTCAATTTGATCTCTTTGATTACAGTTTTATGATCTGAGTAGATATATGGCGTTGAAAGTCGACACTGGTCCGACTGTCGGAAGCACTGGACAGTGGCCAAGGTTTCAGAATTTCTTGGCTGACCTAGTTAACAGTGTAATATGGTTTAGTTTTCACCGAACGTTTGAAAGCCGACACTGGATAATAACTTACTGGTTTCAATATTCCATACTATTGATCTTATTCCTTCAGAACCATTTGAGATACAGTTTGATGTAAAATATCGTAACTGTATAAAATATTTGCCATCAGCTGTTAATGCACTCTTAATAATATCCCCTTCTTCATCCTCCTTACACCCGGGTATCATACTGGCTGTCAATTTATATAATACTTGTTTCTGAACCATATCAAATAGCACGACATTACTACTATATTTGATACCACAGGCTATTCGTGTACCTGTATCATTCATCTGAAATAATCAGAGTTTACTAAACTGTAACGGTGTTCTGATTCGTTTTAACTGAATTAATGATGGCACTGTTCGAATAATGCTTATCATAATTCCGTTACAAGACAGTTGATATATATTCATCTTACAGTTGATATCCTAAGTAGGGTTCTTACATACGAACTATTGTATCAACTTCGAAACTGGACTAGCGTATAACTTCGTATACTCTAAATGCTCGCCACATTGAATAAATTATACTTTGATCAACCAAAACCAATCTGTAGAAATGTTTTTTTCGCACATCATTAACAGCCTATCAAATCAAGTTGGCTTCCCTGTCCATGGCTGCCTATCATAATATTAGTCGCGACCATTTACGAAGGTTGAGCCGAATGACGTATAGTTATACGTATGGGTCTTACTAGTCCGAAACATGCTAACTCTATTCCCAGCCTTTCATAGATATTTAGCGAATTAGAAGTTAAATACACATGTAAGACAAACTGGTATTAATTTAAGTCATTACAACACCTCTACTTTCTATTCATATAAGTTTAAGCATCATATATGAAAATAAGAAAACCAATTTTTGATGTACTTACCACGATTGTTTTCATCTGTTCATCGCATCCTTTTATTTTTTCAACTTTCCCAGTCTCGATATCAATTATCTCCAGATTTTTTCTTTTCCGAGACAATACACACAATTCTTTAAAATAAAAATTTAAAAGTCAATCAGAAAATCAAATTTATGGCCATGCCAAGGGTATTTTGGGGTTTTAACAACATAAAGTCACAATTGTGTCTAAGCATCCTTAGCATTACACCAACAACGGAATATGGTATACAAGCATTCAGCAATGATATTCTAGAATTCGTGAGCTGGGACCTACATTAGATTCGATGTTCCGCAACATATTTGCCAGAACTTTAATTCAATGCAGTTTCAGATTTTGTAGTTGTCAAATTGTCATTTAAAGGACGAGAAGAAAATGATTTGGTAAAAATCAGTACTTACCTTTTTTAGAAGGAAAAATTTTAACATCACCATAGGTTATAACCCCTTTAAATGATTGTTCTATTTCACCTGTTTTAACATTGTATAAAATGACACCTTTAGCGAAAGTACAAAGATAGCGAGTTCCTCCTAAATTATAGATATAGCTAAATCTACCAAGTAACTGAAAGGTAAAACAATAATTTACAAAACCTTATTGATACACTCGGTATCTAAAGGGCATTAGTTTTCAAGCTAAAGTAATCGTGAGAAACCTCATCAATAGCCTTCGTTTCGTTTTGCTAGGTTGATTTATTCTGTGTTTCCCTGTCTATGTGTTGAAATGTTTCATTAACTGCTCGAATATAGTCACAATCACAGTTCCTCCGTATATAGCTAAAGGGTACAAATATTATAAGCTTAATTTTTCCCATAATATAGTAAAGTATAAAATTCTTTCTCTGTGATTAAACTGTGTGTTTAACAATCTGATAGACATGAGACCCAATTTGCCCCTGTGATCAGAAACTCGGGACAAACAGTTGTTTTTACCTTGTCTCTCTTTACCACCCTATCTTGAAACAAATCAAACACTTCTATAAAACTATCGTTATATCTATCTGTAACTTGTGTTAGAACGTATCGTGGATGATCATTAAGTGTGCAACTCCTGTAAAAAATATAGCTTAATTTAAATATATTAATGGGATTGTAAAGAGATTGGTTTTCTTTATGTGTAACGGGGACATTGATAGCATCAATTTGAACCGTTACAATTACCAGTTACATATAACACCCTTGTAAAACTACCAAAATTTATTCAAAATTTTGATTTTTTGCTTGAAGAAAATCTATATTATATTCTTGGCACTACACAGTTCCGACATCCTATCGATCAGGGCCAAATTTATCGGGTTGAGGTTTTCCTTGTAATCTTTCCATCTCTGTACCTGCAGACTGAATGAAAAGACTTAATTACAATTGTTCACAAAATGTTATTCTTCACCTTTTTAAAGTCTCCTTTAAAATTGAATGGGGTTAATTACTCTCAGGTGGAAAAATCTGAACATAATGAATTAATACTCCCTTATACTTACTTAATACGTGCTTTATCAGACATTGATTTCTGAAGTTCTTCATTGCGGCTTCGATCCCAAATACGAACTATGTTATCGATCCCAGTTGTAACAAATATATTCATGTCCAACGTTCTGACATGTTGTACCAAGGTTGTATGTTGCAAGATATCAAGTGTTTCCCCTGTCTCCAAATCAACAACTGTAACATCATTATTTAAGTTCGTGTAATATAAAGTTTTACTGTCTGGTGTTATTTGATAGTCCAAGAATAGTTCATCTGCCCCTGAAATAATTCAACAATTTTCATTCTTGTATGTCTGAACAAAACTTGAACTTTAATATCAAACTTTATAATGTCAATTTGAATGAACAGGGTATATTTTTGTACTGTTGGGTCTAAATAATGGACACTCTTTTCTGAGATATTGTATCATTGGCCTTTTTATTAAAAATAATTCTGGAGTATTCTGGTGCCATTTCTTGATGAATCAAGTTGATGAATAAATCCAGTGATGTATTTGGAAAGAGGACATGGCACCATGCTCCCCTAACTAAATTTCACTTAAAAACATAAAATTTGAGCATTTTCGTGCCAGTGGTGTTACTAGATGATTGGGGGGCTAGTGGTTTAGTGGTCGGGGTCCCCGTACTTGTTAGTCTCTGTGGTATTTTAGCCACTGTGATATATAGATTATTCCACCATCTGTTCGGTCAGTCATGAAATATTGTACATTTTCCGATAATCCTTGTTAATCCCATTAATTAAACTGTATCAGTTAAACTTTGTCTATAATCCCATGAATTTTACATATACACTGACAATAAATCTTGTAAATTATGATTATTATGGAAAAAATTGGCAATGAAATAAATAAAAGTGTAAAACATCCTCGCCTAAAAGAATATTTTTTATGTAGGACATACCTGGTATTTTTCTAACCAATTCCATGTTGGTGATGTCATATATCAAAAAATTAGGTCGGCTGGAGGCCGATACTATGATATGTTTACAATCCGGAGTTATGAGAATAACAGCGATCTCGTAATCTCCGTCAAAGAGTTCGGTCTTGTGTAGAAATTGGTTGGTTTCAGTATCAAAGACTATCACTTTATTGCGATCCTTATCAACTGCAGCCATATACCGTTTACTCCCTACATATACAACAGATTTATATTATGAAAATATCACATTAAAGTAGAGTAAAACAACAAGCAAAACAATTCGTAAATAAAAATTGCATCAAAACCATGGCAAAATCGAGTAATAGTTGTATAGTAGTGGACTCCTCTACAGAGAAGTACCATCAGGTGTTTCAAAAAGAGTAAGTCAGTTTCAAAGTAGAATAATTGTTAAATGGGCACTTTTAAAATTCGTTTGACCAATCAAATCTTAGTCTCGGAAGTGTAATTTTTCCTCAACTAAGCTAATTAGTGTTCATCCAGTCTAATTAAAATTAGACCCAATTTTCGTTTCGATCGGATTTTTCAATTCGAGATTTTTTATCAACTACATTAGAAGATTATACGACTTATTAATCGAAACTAATGTTTGCCCTACGTCGGTGAATAAATGGAGATCAAAAATAAAAAACATAGAAATTGACTGGAAATTCACTTTTAATAATCACTTCAATATACTGTCAGATACCAAGTTACAGTGGTTTCAATATAGAATATTACATAGAATTCTCCCAATCAAAACATATCTAAAATTAATTAATATTTCAGATACTAATTTATGTAGTTTCTGCGAAGACCACCCAGAAGATTATGTGCATTTATTTACATGTCGTTTTGTAAGTCCTCTTTGGATAAATTTATCTTCATTATTTAATTTGTGTAATATTTCCATTCAATTAACAACTGAAAATATCCTGTTTGGTATCTCGAGTCATGAATATAGAGATGCTCTAAATATTATCATTCTACTGTGCAAATACCATATATATAAATGTGCTAAAACAAATACTATTAGTAGGCTGTAGATCCCAAGTCCCGTGACCATTGTTTGCCCTAGAGAATTTTATGACGGTTTCTGATAGAGGGGGTCCTAATGAAGATTTTTGGAGGTTGCAACCTCTCAAAGCTTTGGGCTAAGGTCAGGAGAGCCAAAAATCCAAAATGGCGGCCAGAAATAGGTCAGAATTTAGGAATCGGTTTATCATTCACAACCAGAGCCTTGAAATATATCATTTCATATGTTTTCGGGACCAGTGAATCCATTTCTGACAGTTCCGAACCGACAACGACACCTAAAGGCGAGATTTGGCGCCAAATACCAACATGGCGACCGAAATTTGAAACCAAGGCATTTGCATCAACCATGACCTTGTGATATGTCTTTTCACATGTTTTGTGGTACGCTAGGTTCATTTGTGACACTTGCAGAACGATATCGATGACTATTAGTCCGATTCGGAACCAAGTATTGAAATTGATGGTCCGAATCTAGGGCCGAAATATATGTCATCACCTCAATAATCGTATAATAGAACCACTAAAAGAATTGTGGGCATTAAGAGATCGATAAAACGCAATTCAGGCCTGAATCAACGCCAAAATCAGGTGACGATGGTGTTCAGGAATCTATTTTCGATATCCAAAACCAATAAAGTTGAGTGAACAATTGGATCATATTAGGTACATTATAGTAAAAAACAGTTATTCTTCATCGGAATCTGAGGAAGAGGTAGATTCCGATAGTGATAGCAGGTCCTCATCACCTCCCACTGAATCAGCAATTCTGAACTTCAGGGGTAGAGACATGGTCCATCCATGGCCGAACGGAGTTGGAGGGTCGCTATTTTTATAGTCCATGTCTAGGAATGCTTGGTAGTTGGCCCTCTTCATCTTCTGGATCAAACTGTCCTCATCTGGAGGGATTCGCCGTGTACAGTTGTTTTTCATTTTGAGCAACTTGTTCGCTCTTCCCTGGGCCATGTTCTTCGCCGTCGGATCACCGTACACGCATTTCAATGTATATTCTGACAGATCCTCTATCAGTTTCTCCGTTACTTCCAGGAATTTACCTAAACCATCCAAATTGCTTGCAATTTCACTCTTCATCGTTTTTGCGAACAATGTTTTTTTGGAATGGCCGAAGAATGCCGATACCGTATCACAGTCACAGCGCGGTTCCTATTTTCGAGTAGATATAGAACATTATCGTGTCCGCTTCAAACTACTATGCTGGTAAAATGCTCAATATAGCCATCTCTCGACATCCCAAAGCGACTTCCATTATCTTCGTCAATGATCCATACGATCTCCAGGTCTCTACGAAAGATTGTGAAAGAGCAGCGTGTGCAAATTATGTGGGCGGTACCAAAAATGTCTTCATCAAATCTCGGGAAAAATTCCCATGTCAAAAGGACTTTACTATGGCATTCTTCGGCCATTCCAAAAAAACATTGTTCGCAAAAACGATGAAGAGTGAAATTGCCAGCAATTTGGATGGTTTAGGTAAATTCCTGGAAGTAACGGAGAAACTGATAGAGGATCTGTCAGAATATACATTGAAATGCGTGTATGGTGATCCGACGGCGAAGAACATGGCCCAGGGAAGAGCGAACAAGTTGCTCAAAATGAAAAAAAACAACTGTACACGGCGAATCCCTCCAGATGAGAACAGTTTGATCCAGAAGATGAAGAGGGTCAACTACCAAGCATTCCTAGACATGGACTATAAAAATAGCGACCCTCCAACTCCGTTCGGCCATGGATGGACCATGTCTCTACCCCTGAAGTTCAGAATTGCTGATTCAGTGGGAGGTGATGAGGACCTGCTATCACTATCGGAATCTACCTCTTCCTCAGATTCCGATGAAGAATAACTGTTTTTTACTATAATGTACCTAATATGATCCAATTGTTCACTCAACATTATTGGCTTTTTGATATCGAAAATAGATTCCTGAACACCATCGTCACCTGATTTTGGCGTTGATTCAGGCCTGAATTGCGTTTTATCGATCTGTTAATGCCCACAATTCTTTTAGTGGCCCTATTATACGATTATTGAGGTGATGACATATATTTCGGCCCTAGATTCGGACCATCAATTTCAATATTTGGTTCCGAATCGGACTAATAGTCATCGATATCGTTCTGCAAGTGTCACAAATGAACCTAGCGTACCACAAAACATGTGAAAAGACATATCACAAGGTCATGGTTGATGCAAATGCCTTGGTTTCAAATTTCGGCCGCCATGTTGGTATTTGGCGCCAAATCTCGCCTATAGGTGGCGCTGTCGGTTCGGAACCGTCATAAATGGATTGACTGGTCCCGAAAACATATGAAATGATATATTTCAAGGCTATGGTTGTGAATGATAAACCGATTCCTAAATTCTGACCTATTTCTGGCCGCCATTTTGGATTTTTGGCTCTCCTGACCTTAGCCCAAAGCTTTGAGAGGTTGCAACCTCCAAAAATCTTCATTAGGACCCCCTCTATCAGAAACCGTCATAAAATTCTCTAGGGCAAACAATGGTCACGGGACTGGGGATCTACAGCCTACTATATCCCAAATATCAGAATTTTGAAAGCTGAAATCAATCAATACTGTTTAATTATAGAAAATACAATAAATGAAAAATCAAAAACACAATTTCAAAATGTTTGGACAACATTCTTATTGGAAAACTGAATTCACGCTGTAAAATATAATATATATCATAATTTAAGTGTATCTGATGTGTCATTGTGGTATCGTTGCTTTGTTATGTTTCTTTTTCCTTTTCTTTTTCTATATATGTACAAACATACTACGTTTCTTGTAAGACAATTAGCCAGGGCCCCATCCCTGGTATTGTCATTTATTCTGGGGTATTTAATGATTATTTAAAAAAAAAAAAAAAAACTAGAGCTGTGAACAGCACTGAGCGTGGCCCTTGATACTTTGCCTGATAGCTGTAAGACTTTTTGAACTTCAAACCCCTAAAGTCTGGTATCCAAAATGGTCCCTGATAAATGGTCAAAATGGTCCTTCCAAAAAGTCAAAATGGTCTCAAAATAATATTTTTATTTATGATGTTACAAATTAACAAAACATAAAGTGCTACATAATATATTTTTTGTATAATCTTTTAGAGAACTGGAACTTCAAATTATATTGTAAGTCTTAGAATGTCTTTGACTTTTATCTTTTTGGCCATTTTAACCAAAGAATTGGTTGAAATCAAAGAGGAAATTCAGAGGCCATTTTGACCAAAATAGGGTCCATGGTGACTGGCCATTTCGACCAAATTTAACTTTTATGGCCATTTTGACTTTAGCAAGATTAATTATTTACTTTTTATTGCAACGGATTAGCGCAGATGCTAATGGCCCCTCGTTTGGTAAAAATGGTCCCTGATAATGGTCAAAATGGTCATCAAAAAAGGTTAAAATGGTCTTTCCAAAAAGACAAATAAATGGTCTCAAAATAATATTTATATTACATAATACACAATAAATTTTTTGTATAATCTTTTTGAGAACTGGAACTGGAACTTCAAATTAATATTGTAAGTCTTAGAATGTCTTTGCTTTGATGAAAATATAAATAGGAACACAATTTATGTCTTCAAAATTTGTTGTTACTGTTGTTAGAGTGCAAGTGACCTTTTTTAGGGTTAAAATAGCTTCCAATTATTCCTTTGATTATCATCATAAAATATAAGCTACAATTTATCAAAAAATCCGGGACCATTTTGACTTTTATTTTTTTGGCCATTTTGTCCTCAAAAAAGGTCATTTTAACCAAGGAATTGGTTGAAATCAAAGCATAATTACAGAGTCCATTTTGACCAAAATAGGGGCCATGGTGACCGGTCCATTTTGACCAAAATAGGGGCCATGGTGAATGGCCATTTTGACCAAATCTAACTGTTATGGTCATTTTGACTAGGGGCCATTTTGTATAGGGGATATACCCCCTTCCCCAACATTCGAACTGTGTAAACGTCAATATTTCCCTTTAAGGCTGAGTTGAAATACTGTCTTTTGTTTCAATGGATTGGAGCAGTCAGTAGCCAGTTGAATTGATGTACATGTTAATCAATTAAGTGCCGTGGGTAAGAATCACCCTCAAAATCTGATATTATATCAAATATAATCTGGACGTTTAGGACTAGGGCCTATATAATTAAAACTCAAAAAGGCTTTGACAACACGATCAATATGTGTTTTTAGTTTGTCCCTCATTGGAATTAATATGCCTAGTTCTTGGGCTAGGTTACCGGAGAAAAAAATTGATAAACCCCAGAAAATGCGCCTGGATAACGCAGACTAGAAATTGAGCGATCCATGACCATATTATCATCGATCATGGCATTGATTTCTGGCGATTGTAACCTATTCGATGTGAAGATTCCTGACTAAGGTACGTTATGTGGCATAATCCCACTAAATGATCCGCGGAACTTTTAAATGCGACCAAATTTTAGATTTCTATTTTTAATGGTTTACTGAGCTATTGATTCAGGCCGGTACAGGTCATCACATATTTCGCTGGCTTTGCGCAGTGCAACTCATGCACGTGCTACATAACTGTCTACAAGCAGTTATTCAGTCAGTGTGCAGTGGACAGCCGAATAAATGACATGTTCAGAAACATTTACACACATAATTTTTTTTTGTATGATATGGCTTTATTTTGTAATTTTTCAAAACCCCTGCATTTAAAAATAACACGATCGATAAGTGGTACTAGTATATAGGAGACGGACGACAAAATAAAGAATATTTATAATGCGACTGGGGAAGGAAACCCCGGGGAAGGGTCCTCCTTGGGGTAAATGAGAGAGGAAAAAAGGGGTGTAGAAGTTCTTTGGGGAAACGAATTTGAAAATTTGCTCTTTTCGATACATAATTGTTCTATGATATGGCTTTATTTTGTAATTTTTCAAAACTCCTGCATTTAAAATTTCCACGGATCGATAAGTGGTACTAATATATAGGAGACGGACGACAAAATAAAGAATATTTATAATGCGATTGGGAATGAATTCCAGGTGATACATGACTTTATTTTGTTATTTTTCAAAACCCCAAAATTAATCGATCCGTGGAACTTTTAAATGCGAAGGTTTTGAAAAATTACAAAATAAAGTCATATCTTAGTAAAATTATGTGTCGAAAAAGGTAAATTTTTAAATTTGTTTCCCCCAAAAGCTTCTTCACCCCTTTTTTCCTCTCTCATTTACCCCAAGGAGGACCCTTCCCCGGGGTTTCCTTCCCCAGTCGCATTATAACTATTCTTTATTTTGTCGTCCGTCTCCTATATACTAGTACCACTTAATGATCCGTGGAACTTTTAAATGCACGGGTTTTGAAATATTACAAAATAAAGCCATATCCCAGTAAAATTGTGAGTCGAAAACGGCAAATTTTTAAATTTGTTTCCCCCAAAAACTTCTTCACCCCTTTTTTCCTCTCTCATTTACCCCAAGGAGGACCCTTCCCCGGGGTTTCCTTCCCCAGTCGCATTATAAATATTCTTTATTTTGTCGTCCGTCTCCTATACACTAGTACCACTTAATGATCCGTGGAACTTTTAAATGCACGGGTTTTGAAATATTACAAAATAAAGCCATATCCCAGTAAAATTGTGAGTCGAAAACGACAAATTTTCAAATTTGTTTCCCCAAAAAAATTCTTTACCCCTTTTTTCCTCTCTCATTTACCCCAAGGAGGACCCTTCCCCGGGGTTTCCTTCCCCAGTCGCATTATAAATATTCTTTATTTTGTCGTCCGTCTCCTATATACTAGTACCACTTAATGATCCGTGGAACTTTTAAATGCAGGGGTATGTTAAATGTAAATCCTTTTAAAAAGAGTTAAAATCACTAAAACAATTTTTTTTAAGATCGTTCCCCCCAAAATTCTTCCTAGCCCCCTTTTTGTCTCATTTGCCCCCAAGGAAAACCCCTTCCCCGGGGTATTCCTTCCCCAGTCGCATTATAATATTGTTGTATAGTGTCGTTTCCTATATACTAGTCTCACTTATTGATCCGCGGAACTTTTAAATGCAGGGGGTATAAAAATTCCTAGAAAAGGCATATTTGCCAATAAAATACCATTTAATATCCATAAGAAGACATTTCAGAGCATAATAATTAAATTTTATTCATCACAATACACTTAAAAAACATTTTTAAAATATTTTCAACATCGTTTTTTAAACGGATGTTTTGAGTACTCGCGACATATTCTACATTGATGAAAGCGAGTATTTATGTAGCAGACTGTATTTTCAAATCCATTAGCAGACTATATAAATTTTGTAAATTGCAGGCCGGTGTGGGTTATTTCAAAATGGCCTCAGTTCCGCGGAACTTTTAGTGGTATTATGCCCGTTATGTTTCATTTGATTAACTTCAACTTATTTGTAAATACACTGTGAATTGAAGATAAAGCATGCACGATTCTGTGTACTTTTAGTTTAGTAGTCAGTAGGTCAAATAACAGTAAACTTCCATTGCCATTGGCCATTGGATTGGTCATACATATTCAGTTCTCTGTTTGTTTCTCCATAGATAGGCCTATTGTATTTGTTTTTAAATTCTATTGGCAAGTTTGTTATAATATGGACTACATTGTGAACACCCCTGTCTGTTTGTATTTCTCTCCAATGAAACTTTGTTTGTTTTTAAACATTTAAGGGGAAAATTATTAAATTATTAAGCTTATAGATTTCACAAAAACTAGAAGAATAAAAATCTTTAAAGGCAAAACAATTATGTTTAGCAATATCCCATTCAAACATGATAAAACAAGAGTATTAGTTGAATAGTAAAAGAGTAACTTACCATCAGGTGTTTCGAAAACAGACAGTAACACTAGCCTACTTACTGTAGGCCTAGGCCTATGTCAACATTATGCATGATATAAAATCAGATCAATTTATGCCTGACTTAACAAATCAGTCAAGATGCAGATTTGTTATATTATAAACTCCATAAAATTTCTTTAAGTCTATTTGTCAACTAGAAATGCATGAAACATTTATCTTTCATTCACCGCCCTGTAGGCCTAGGTATGGCAGATTATTTTACGAGTCGTAATTTTTACTTTCAAACACTGGTACTAACTCTGGAAACAGTGATATGAAAATTTTAAGGGATATTCGCTATATTCAGATAGGGTTAAATTTTGATTATCAAATCACTAAAATGATTTTATATTAGACCTTATCAACAAGACATACAATTACTGGCTAGCCTAATTTTAAGGAAAAATGGAGATCTGTGAAAATAAAAAGGGATTATTTATGGGTAAGCTTATCAGAAGGGATGTTTTAATATCTATATAGTACAGGTGCTTCTGAAGACTGTTTACATAGCTTCAAGGACCAAATCAACCCTTAAAATGCTGAACATACCCCTTAGACACCATGGAGGGAGGGGGGGGGGGGGGTACTTAGTTGAAGATCCAATAATAATTTATTTTGTTGTTTAGAAATAATTTGTGCAGAATAATAATACACCAACTTTTCTAGTGGCAGCCAATTCATCCGGAAGGTTCAAAATCGGTCAGATGTAAATCAGAGTCTGAAAACCGGATTTAAATCTTCAATACCTGAATGTGATTTGGAATGCACCAATTCAATGCCATTCTTCTTTTTTTTTTTCCTAGTTTAAAGCATGTGTCTGAGGCACATCGCAACATACTTGGACTCTAAAAACAATCCACTCTAATATTCTTGACAAATCCACACCCTTGTTAAATACTATTGATATTCATAAACAAATATTACAAGTAATACTACTCTCTTTGAACACCTTGAGTTGTGAATTATCTGTTATTTCAATGATCTTGCACTAATTAATATAATAATGAACCAGTGCATTTATTTATTTCCTGACTTAAAACAATAAAGTAAAAATTGTCTTATGAATGTGACAGATAACAGTTTTATTTGTATTTTTTACAAAACTTGGTATGCTTTATGACAATTTATGTGTATGATGAAATCTCAAATGAGTTTGATTTGTACCACAAACATTCAATGAAAGAAAATACGTATGCAAGTGAAATATAGCCCTTTTTTATATTTACAGAGACTAGAGCAAGATACCTCAATGAAAATATTACTGGGAAATCTTCAAATGGCATGACTTCATCATGAAAGAATTGCAAAAGTTAAATAAAGGTAACATTGCTTTGTCTTGTTTTCAATACATGAAATGTACTGCTCATAGTAAATATTATGTCATTACCAAGGTGGCTTTGTAATATGTATAGTTTATGACATCACTGAAGACCTCATGGATAGTGTGAAAAGAAATAGCGATGCCCCATCGTAATACGCCCACTTTTGTAATGGCAGCCAAGTCGTCCGGGAGGTCGACAAAGAACTATCAGTAAATGAAACATCTGTCGAAAACCATGCCATCAAGAATGTTTACAAATTGAATGATTTTTGAGTGTTTACAACTACAAGTTAACAAGGGCAATAACCCATGAAATATTTTTGAATTATTCTAATTTTCAATAGGGTTCATCCTTGGGTGATTATGAACAATCATACCAAGTTTCGTCGAAATCCATCAAGAAACAAACTCTCTATCGTGTCCACAACATAATCTAAAAAAAGCAAGGGCAAAAACCCATGAAGTATTTTTCTTTTCGTCAGATTTTCAATAGGATTCATCCTTGGGTGATTATAAACACTCACAGCAAGTTTCATAAAAATCCACCAAGAAACCAGCTGTCTATCGTGTCAACAACTTTGAGAGTGTAACAGGCTGAAAAATTAATGTGTTTTATAAGTCAAGGGCTATAACTCACAAAATATTTTGTTGTCGTTTCTGATTTTCAATAGGGTTTATCCCAAGGTTAATACAAACAATCATACCAAGTTTCATCAAAATCCATCAAGAAACCAGCTCTCTATCGTGTCCACAACATATTTTCTAAAGCAAGGGCAATAACCCATGAAATATTTTTCGATTTGTCTGATTTTCAACAGGGTTCATCCTTGGGTGTTTATGAACACTCACAGCAAGTTTCATCAAACTCCATCAAGAAACCAGCTCTCTATCGTGTCCACAACTTTGTTAATGGCTGAAAAATTAACGCATTTTAAAGAACAAGGGCAATAACTCATCAAATATTTCTCGATGTTTCTGATTTTCAATAGGGTTTATCCTAATGTCAATACAAACACTCATACCAAGTTTCATCAAAATCCATCAAGAAACCAGCTCTCTATGGTGTCCACAACATATTTTCAAAAGCAAGGGCAATAACCCATGAAATATTTTTCGATTCGTCTGATTTTCAATAGGGTTCATCCTTGGGTGATAACAAACACTCACAGCAAGTTTCATCAAAATCCATCAAGAAACCAGCTCTCTATCGTGTCCACAACAATTGTGGACAGACAGACAGACGGACAGACAGACAGACGGACAGACAGACAGACAGACAGACAGGGGCGACTACAATATACGCCCACATTAATGTGTGGGCGTATAAAAAACAGCTTGTAAACTGCTTTTCCCCTTCTGTTAATGAGTTGAAGGAGGTGATTTCACTGCACTAATGTGTTCATAGGGTCTATTACTTTTCTGTTTGTTAATATATGGCTGTAATGGTGTCAGTATATATGCATTTTCTCAGGATTGATTTGGTTTTTGATTACTGGTACGTAAATAGTCCTCAAAAGTACTAGAACTGAACAATCCTATTGTACAGAATATTGTTTCAACAGTCAGTGATTTTAATTTAGACATATTCATCAGTGTTACAGTGTTTGAGTAAGAGTAAAATTAAGGGGTAAAATATCCCATCATTTTATCTAAAGTAAAATATGAAGCAAAGCATAATTGAAATTGGCATCAATTCTTAGTACAGAAGAATACATGCAAAAACATAACACCCTGACATACACAATTTAAAATGAAGAAATAAAATACAAGATAATAATGGTATGTCCTAAAATGCTCAATAAGATAAGTGAAAAATATAAGCATAATATAGAAGCACAAAGCAGTCTTGTTGATGGTGTTGACAAGAATGAAAGTGTTGCTTCAAAAAAAACAAAGATGATTGTAGTAAAAAAAAAAATTAACATTTAATGAATTTTATATTTTAGAGAGAATAGGAAAAGATTTTGATATGGCACAGAGAGAATATGATATGTTATCAAAACATTTTGTGCTTTCAAAAGATTAAATTAAGGTAAAATTACTATGTACAGTTATTGACGTTGTTGTATCTTTTTTATGTTCGAAAAGTTATTGTTGTTTAATATTAACAGTAATCTACATTTTCTTACTTTTCGATTGCTCTTTTGCTGAAGTCCAAATATTTGAACAATTTTTGCATACTAGCTGTCCAGATTAGTATAATGCTGTCATAAGATAAATCTTATTTCAATTTAAACCAAATTAATTATTGTTTTATCACAGGCAAAGAGAAATAACAACATGGCAAAGTCTTTTTGGAGAAAATATGTGATTATGATAAGATTTAAAAGTACAGAGGTAAGTTTGGTTGGTTCTGTGATAAAAAAAAAGTTAGGTAGTTCACCTCTATATAAGTATCTCAAAACATTAACAAGTGGTTGCCTAGCAATATACGCCCACCTTCCTTATGAATTATTTTTAGTATATCAAGAGCATTCCCCAATTGGTGTCAAATCGTATAAAAAATATAACCTGTCAAAAATATAGTTTATATATTTTGATAACTTGTGGTCTCTTTCGCGTTCACAAGTCATTTATAACATATTTTAGGTGTAAATATTTGTCGAATCGACCCAGAATTCAAACTTGTCCAAGATTTTATGGATATTATCCTACACACAAAGGTTTATTAAATTCCTACCACAACTGTAGTCTCTATCACGTTCACAAGTCATTTTTAACATATTTTAGGTGTAAAACTCCGTAAATATTTGTTGAATCGATCCGGAATTCGAACTTGTCCAAGATCTTATGGATATAATCCTACACAAAAAATTTTATTCAAATCAAACCAAAACTGTGGTCTCTATAGCATTCTCAAGCCATTTTTAACACATTTTGGGTGTAAAACTCCGTGAATTTTTGTCGAATCGAACCCAAATTCGAACTTGTCCAAGATCTTATGAATATAATCCTACATTCAAAATTTTATTCAAATCCAACTAAAACTGTGGTCTCTATAGCGTTCACAAGTCATTTTTTAAATATTTTGGGTGTAAAATTCGAACTTGTCCGAGATCTTATGGATATAATCCTACATACAAAATTTTATTCAAATCCAACCAAAACTGTGGTCTCTATCGCGTTCACAAGCCATTTTTAACATATTTTGGGTGTAAAACTCCGTAAATTTTAGTCGAATCAAACCCAAATTCGAACTTGTTCGAGATCTTATGGATATAATCCTACATACAAAATTTTATTCAAATCCAACCAAAACTGTGGTCTCTATTGCGTTCACAAGCCAATTGTGGACAGACGGACGGACGGACCGACGGACGGACGGACCGACGGACGGACAGGGGCGACGGCAATATACGACCACATTTCAATGTGGGCGTATAAAAAGTCAATAGTTTTGACCATAGATTAAATTTAAGTAACAATCATAAAATTCATTAGGCCATGATTATTTGATCACAGTCCAGATGGTATGTGCTGGTCACAAGAACATATTCCATTGTGATTCTTATAAATCTTATGCAAGGTATTTAATTATATTTATACCTACTGCTTGTCATAGGAAGACAAACTCATCAAAACAAAATTTGTTGTCAGGTCAAACTGCTATTTCATTGGCCATTGTATTGTCATGATAAATTTTTTTAATCAAGTAACTGGAATGTGTTTACAAAATTTTATCCTCTACCATGTTACTGTTAAAAATTTACCTTTTGAGTTCAATCAATTAAATTGTGACCAAATTGCTGTAATCACAATATGTATTACTGTCATAAATTTATGACGAAATTACTGTGATCAATATACTTGGGATCAAATAAGTGATTACTGTAATAGATTACTAATTACTGTTATCATGTTTTAATATACTTGTGACCAAATGACTATGATCAATTTCCTTTTGGGCCAAATTATTGTGATGAATTCCCTTCATGACCTTATTACCATGCATTCCCTAGATTTTCTTTGTAACGAAAATATTGCAATAAACTTACTCTGTGACCAAATTACTGTAAAAAAAATATTTTGTGATCAATTTGCTGTGATAAATTTATATTGTGATCAAATTATTGTGATAAATTCACTTTGTAACCAAATTATTGTGACAAATTTACTTTGTGACCAGATTTGTTTTGTCAGGCATGAATTGATCTCGTTGCACCTCATGATTTTGACCTTTATAGTAGTGGCGGGTGTTGCTCGCGAAGACCATGCATGCTTACTCTTTTCGAAACACCTGATGGTACTTCTTGTATAGGAAGTCCTCTACTATATAATTATTGCACCTGATTTTGTCATGCTCTGGACGAGATTTTTGATTAACGAAATTATTTTGCTTGTACGAATTTTTATTATTACACTGATAAATCTACTTTGTGACTAAATTACTGTAATAAATCTACTTTGTGACCAAATTATTGTGATAAATTTATTTTGTGACCAAATGTGATCAATTGAATTTGACCAAACTACTGAATAGATTAATATCAATGATTTTTTTTTTCTCCAGAAAACGTCCTATTGGAGATAGTTGATGATGAATTGTGACAGCTGTTCAAAGTCTACAGAGACAGAAGAATTTGATTTAAAATATAGTATATTATAAATACTAAATTGTATCAATTAAATTTGAAGAATTTGAAGAATATAAAGAATTAAACCTTAAATGATTTTTATTTTGTTCAAAACCTTTGATTAATACTACATTTTCACCACAAAAAATATTTGTATGGGCTGTACCAAAGCAGGCCGTAGGAACAGGGGGCGGTTGGCATTTATTACTGAAGAATGATCGTTTTGTACTTAATAGAAATTATGGGTATGTTGATAGGGCCAGTATAATCAAAATTGCTTTCTGTACCATAATGTAGGCAGGAACAGCCAACGAAAAGTCTTGAAATATGCACCACAATCCTTGAGAATGAGTTTTGCACAATTAGCCCCTCCCACCCCTTCACACTGCTTTCTATGGGCCTACAAAGACTGCCAAGTTGAAGATGAATCGGATGCCATTAAAAAGTTCTAAAACAAATACACATACCTGACATACCCCATATTATATGTAACTAATGACGCAGGTCATTTCGAAACATATTGACTCTATATAAGGCATAACAATATACATACCATATTTTGTCATATAAAAAATAAATAAAATGCGCATTGTACATGCAAATATACGGTACTGGCATAAATTAGTGTTTGTCTGAAACTTAATGACTCAATCCTATAATATGATTAGTTACACCCAAGAAATTTCGGACGTCATATTCGTCTCATGCATTTAATACACAATAAACATTCGTCTTGTCTACGACATTAAAAAAAGTGTTGAATTGATGGACAGTGAACGTATAATTTAATTGTACATTAAATATCTCCACAGGTCTAACAGATCTTGACACTGGAACCGGTCTTGATTTGATAGAAAGTGAAAAAATCATTTCTTGATTTCATAAAATATCTCCATTGGCATGACAGATCTTGTCCAAAGGCATGTATTGGTCTTGATTTCAGATAATGTCAACAAACTATTTTTCGTTTTCATAAAATATCTCAATTTATCGGGCAGATCTTATCGAAAGCGAGGTATTGGTTTTGATTTCATGTAATGTGAACAAACTATTTTCTTAATACATAAAATATCATATACATGTATATCGGAAAGATCTAGTGCAAAGCGAGGTATTGGTCTTGATTTGATGCAATGTGAACCAACGTACAATGTACATAAAATATTCCCATTTATCGGAAAAATTCTGTCCAAGGCGAAGGATTTGTATTTATCTGATGTAGTCCTAATGTGAATACTGTATAACATTTCCATCGTACATGAAATATCCCAATTTATCGGTCAGGGAGAGGGATTTGCCTTGATTTGATAAAAAAGTGAACAAACCATTTACATTTTTCATAAAATATCTCCATTGGTCGGACAGATCTTGAAGGAGAGGTATTGGTCTTGATTGGATGTAATGCGTAAAAACATTTCCATAGCAAATGAAATATCTCTATTTATCGGTCAGATCTTGTCCACGGCGAGGGATTAGTCTTGATTTGATAGAAAGTAAACAAACCATTTGCATCTTTAATTAAAAAAATTTCCATTTATTTGACAGATCTTGTCCGTGGCAGTCTGATAAATGTAATATCAATTGTAAACCAAATATCTATAATTGTACGTAAAATGATTTTGTCATGAAAATATTTTAGTGTGTAAAAAGACATAGTGACATACCTACTATGATGACCCAATTTATTATTCAGCTGAATCTGCCTACATGACTATTCAGTTTTTGAGCTGTTTAATTATACAGTTATTGAATCTATTGGTGATACATTGCTTGGAAATATGCACTACGCATCTGACTGACTGAATAGTTGATAGGATTACGGACTTTCTTTTGCTGGGTCTATTGACTATATGCTGGGTTTATGGACTATATGTTGGGTCTATTGACTATATAATTGGGTCTATTGACTATATGCTGGGTTTATTGACTCTATGTTGGATCTATTGACTATATTGACTATATGGTTGCCAGGTCAATTGACTATATGGTTGCTGGTTTATTGACTATATGTTGGGTCTATTGACTATATATATTGGGTCTATTGACTATATAGTTTTGGTAGTCCACAACTGGGATCTGAATTTTTTTTTATTTTAGTAGCAATAAATAAATGTGACAGTAAATGACAGCTAATAAAACCAAAGTATGTAAATTAGAAGCCAAATGAACAAAAATTGCTGCTTATTGGTCAAAGTCAACACACTCAGCTACTTGCAAATAGATTTAAATTTGTGATAAATAAACATAACTAGGTGTTGATATGAATGGAAACATTGCAGACAGTTCAGCTACAGGGATCCTAAAGGAAATTGTGCGGTAGGTTATGGTTATGAATTGAACAACATACTGGTATCCACACTAAAATTCATTCATTTCAACACCTAGTATTAATATTATCAGACAGTTCTAACTTCACGTATTTGTCTAAGTTATTGGGTCTTAAGATTATATTGTTGAGAAAAATTTGGACTATACTGTTGCTGGGTCTATATTAACTATTTAGCTTTAGGGTCTTAGGACTATACAGTTGATAGGAATATTGACATAATGCACTATACAATTGTTGGTTTACTGCATTATTTTTGTTAAATGATCTTTGATGAAACAATGTCTTCAAATTTAAACATTTTTATTTATCTGATCTACAGTTGATTTAAATCTAACAAGATTTCTGTACTGTACTGTACTTTCCATACTTCTTGGATTCATGGTTTTTAGAGAATCTACACGTTCATTTTTCTTTCAATGGAAACTGTCTTCCACCTAATAAGGGTGTTATCTAGACTAAAACTTACTAATCATCTTTCTCCTGAAAAATACAAAGTGAGAACGAGTCAAATTTTTTTTCTTACTCAATCAATACATCTGTATGTTATGGGTCACATACAATTGTTAATAGTATTATGGTTACACTGTAAATGTGTCAAAGCAATTTGGCTTGGATGACAACAATTTAGTAACAATTTTACTAAACAGAGTTGACTCATTGTCAATAAATGAATGACTAAGATGATACTTTCCAATGTCCAAATAATTCTGACCAAATGCTCATAAATCAAATAGGTGACAGAAATGGTTTCACACTGTACATGGCTGACCGTAACTGCTTAAGTTATATAGTTGACTTATAAGAAATGTGATCACGGTATATTGGTGACTACTTTGTAGAATGGTCACATGTAGTAAACAAGAATAGTAAACAAAAACATATACAAACAATGCATTGGTAATAGTAGTATGGACAAAAGTTAATTGTGAGATTGTAAATGGCTGACAGTATTAAGAAGGTAGCAGAAATTTGGTATCACTATACATTTGTAAAAGTAGTATGGTAACAAGTTAAATAGGTGGTAAATGTGGTCACTCATTTGTCACAATTTACATCAACAGATGACATTCGGTCAAAATTAAATAGATGGCATCAACAGTAATATAGTCCCAAGTAAAATTGGTGAAAGAAATTGGATCACGCTGTTACACATTGATGACAATAATCATGACTGAATAATCATGACTAAATGACTCTTTATAACTTGCCTTGTGAATGTGAACACAATGTTTTGACAATTTTTTTTTTCTAACCATCCACATTTAAATATAACTATGGTTCATGAAGATTCTGAGCAATTTTTCCTAATATTTCCATTATTCAGACATTCTCCACAACCAATGTTTTTAAAAAAATCATCAGAATTCCGGATCATGATTTTTTTTAATGATGCAGAAAAAAGAGAATAGTATGAAATATCAATTTTCAATGTCATTTTGACAATTTTCCAGAATAATCATGATGTGCCATGTCTGGAAAAGCTTTTTTAAAATTCCCTGATTTTCCAGGTTTTCCATGACCTGTGCCAATCCTGCATAACTGAGACAAATTTGCCCATATTATGATTTATATTTCTAAAGATGTTTATATTCACCCTGAAAAAGTTGTTTGTTTGCCTTTGATACATAAACAAACCCTGTTACAGCAAATAATAAAGTGCATAGACTTTGTGCAACATGAAATGAATAGAGTTTTACATATTGCTTTACTGCACCTCAATAGGCTACACCTTGCAATGTGCAATGAGGGAAATTTTGCCCGGACAGCGGCATTAGCCTACTCTTATTCTTTATTTCTAACGTCGAGGGAACTTTGGTTGTGCACAGTCTATAGTAAACAGGGCCTTGTTTTATTGTCCCATCCAAACGACTACATGCTTTTTCCATGTAAGCCCCTTCGACCTGCATCACCAATAAGGGAAACCGTTTTGAAAAATCCGAAGGTATTTTCTCGACCCATTTCTAGATTGAACCCCAGACCTTTAGGTTAGCGAGCAAGCGTATAGCTCACTGAGCCACCAAAGCTCCTGTATAACGTCTAAAAAATGATAATGAATTAATTTACGTCATGATGTTTGTAATGCGGTAAACAAGACCAGCTTTTCCATATCAGCAACTACGACCTGTTTCACTGACTGGTAGTGACATTTAAACTTTTGACATATGATCCACAAATATATGTGACTGATATAATTTGTTTTGTACCCATTAGTTACGATGCTTGTACTAGTGAAGATGATTTACGAAAGAAAGGAAGGAATGAGTTTTTCATTTGACTTCACCATAAATTGTAGCAATAGACCCCTAGTGCGGAGTAGGCAAACAACTATGTATGTGACTTCAATGTATAGATGCTTATCTGGAGACACAAATGGTATCATGCCCCCCCCCCCTCAAAGTTTTCTGACAGGGTGGGGAGAAGTGTACCCCCCCCCCCCCCCTTCCACCCACTGTGATCTGCGCCCATATAGCATATACTAGGGGTCAACAAAAAAATAGTAAAAACTATAATTATAAATATACTTAGGCCTAATATAACATGGATTGATGGGTGCATATAGTAACAGAGAACTGAACATGTTGGGTCATTGGAATTGGAAGTAACCTTTGACCCTATGCCTGTGGCTAAAAATACACCGACTCTTGTGTGCTCTATTTAGATATAGATTGTTTACCAATCACTGTGAAATAATAAATCAACTGAGGTTGATCAAATAAAACATAACATACCTGAGAAAAAAGTCTGAAAATACAGCCTCCTGTCACTGGCCCTGGAATTCTGCGCCAAATAAATGGTTCGTTCTACCATGTCCATGCTATGGTTCTACTTCCTTCGTTCTACTCAGTCTAGTAGTCTCCGTTATCCGGGTGCAATTTCTGGCGTTTATCAATATTTTTTTTCTCCGATAATGGCGATAACCTAACCCAAGAACTAGGCATATTAATTCCAATGAGGGACAAACTAAAAACACATATTGATCGTGTTGTCAAAGCCTTTTTGAGTTCTAATTATATAGGCCCTAGTCCTAAACGTCCAGATTGTAAAGCCTAAAGGCTCTAGGCCTAATGCCAGTGGACCGAAATGCCCTGTGACCTTGGCCTTCGGCATGTAAAGTTTTGACCACAATGAACAAAAAAGTGAAAAAAATATGCCACAAGCCGGGATATGAGGGCAAATCTCTCGAAAAAGCCTAAAAATTGTGGAGAATGTAAAAAAAAATCGTTTTTGTTTTTAAATTTATCGAAAATACAACAATCTGATTGGACGCAATAATCCTTACAGGTCGCCAATTCGGTCGTTGATTGGTCAATGAATATCCATACCAAGGCATTGGTGTTAAAGTTAGCGCTTGAACAGGGCTGTATTATCATACCTATGATCCTATGATAATATGGAGACTAATGAACACGCCTAACCTCACTAACTTAACTCCTGATAAAGCGGCTAACTTTAGTTGCATCGGGTGTTCTGCAGCAATTCATTTATTTCGTATTACTCAATGCTTTATTTTAATTAAATTATTAACATGTTACGTAAGATCATTCAACGCATGGAATATTTGTTACATTGACCCACAAACGTTTGGTGGTTAAACATGTCGTATTCATGACCACGGCTTGCTTACTTCTGAAAAGTGTCTTGTTCTTTGCTTCCATAATACAACAATACGTGTCTTATTCTGGGTTTCAATACCCCATTTTGTGTATTGTTCCATTCATTATTGTATTCTCGTAGTTAAGATGTGGTTATGTAATAAGTCGTAAACAGTAATTTCTTTACAATGCAACATAATCATAGAACGCAGCATCTGCCCATTCAGGATCTGAGTTTTGTAGCTATTTTTTCAAATTGTACTCTTTGGCTCCATTGCTATTTTAGCACAATTCCTGCTAAACTCAGATGTAATTTGGCTATTTTTCTATTATTTTAAAATTCCGACATATTGGTACTGGTCTTAGTTAGGGTAGGTAATAGCTAGCTATTAGCCTCTATTTTTCTATTATTCTAAAATAGCCTTGTTAGAATAGCTGTAGCCTCTATTTTTCTATTATTCTATAATAGCCTTGTTAGAATAGCTGTAGCCTCTATTTTTCTATTATTCTATAATAGCCTTGTTAGAATAGCTGTAGCCTCTATTTTTCTATTATTCAATATATTGGTACTGGTCTTAGTTGGGGTAGGTAATAGCTAGCTATTAGCAGAGAGTATAGATAGACGAGAGTTGTCACTCCGTCAAATCTGCATTGCCGCCATTTTGTTAGCATGGACTGTGGCGCCATCTAGTAAAAGGGTGTTCATCAATGACGTCTATAAATAGACGTCATTGATGTTTATGCAGATAGATAGTTAAAAGGCTTCAATCCAGCCGTATCAGCGTCAGTTATTGTTCGAATGCCAGGAAACTCCACATACATGCACTTTTTCCGGCAATATCCCACAAAAACATACATACAAAAATTTTGTTCCTGATTCGGGCAGGTAGGCCTACGGGTCATGACAAAATTTATACGAAATAAAGCGTAATATGCAGGCCAAATGTTTCTCGAATAATATTTACTATGGATTTGTTTTTACTTTGGTAATTTTCCAGATACCCTGAATTTGTTTTTGAAATAAATTTTGTCACAGATTTGGATTTATTTTGTTAATTTATCCTGACCCTTGCATCCGATCTAAAAATTAAAAAATTACTTCTTCAAATTGTCCTTATTTCTTTATTGTTTTTCCTCGCTTTGAAATAGTACCGATTAAACCTGCACGTAGGTTTTAAATGCGGGGGTCTGGCAAAATCAAGAACTAAAGCCAAAATCATACTAAATAAATTAGCAAAAACGGCAATTTTTTTAAAAATCGTTTTCCCCAAAATCTTTTTTTTCTCCCTCATTTACCCCAAGGAAGAACTTTCCCCGGTGTTATCCTTCCCCTGTCGCAGTATAATATTGCTTTATTTTGTCGTCTCGCTATGTAATAGTACCTGCACGTAGGTTTTAAATACTAAAAAAAATGTCAAAAACAGCAAATCTTTTAAATTGTTTCCCCGGAAAAAACTTCTTAGTCCCTTTTCTCTCTCTCTTTTGCCCCTAAAGGAGTATAAAAACCGTCACAGGGGTTCTCCTTCCCCAGTTGCAGTATAATATTGCTTTATTTTGTCGTCACTCTCTTGTATATAGTCCCGGTAAACCATGCACGTATGTTTTGAATGCAGGGGTCTAGACATATTCACGAAAAAAGGCAAATTCGTGTCTATAAAATTGTCAAAAACGGCAATTTTTTAAATCGTTTCCCCAAAAAACTTCTTAACCTCTTTTTTTCTCTCTCATTTACCCCAAGGAAGAACCTTTCCCGGGTTCTCCTTCCCCAGTCGCAGTATAATTTTTCTTTATTTTGTCGTCCCGGTAGTCCCGGTAAACCATGCACGTATGTTTTGAATGCAGGGGTCTAGACAAATTCACGAAATAAAGGCAAATTCGTGTCTAAAAAATTGTCAAAAACGGCAAATGTTTAAATCGTTTCCCCAAAAAACTTCTTCACCTCCTTTTTTCTCTCTCATTTACCCCAAGGAGGACCCTTCCCCGGGGTTTCCTTCCCCAGTCGCATTATAAATATTCTTTATTTTGTCGTTCCTCTACTATATTTAGTCCCGGTAAACCATGCACGTATGTTTTAAATGAAGGGGTCTGGAAAAATTCTAAAAAAATTAATGTAAAAAAAACTTCTTTTGAAATCGTTTCCCCAACAAAAATTCTTTACTCCTTTTTTCTCTTTCATTTACCCCGGGGTTTTCCTTCCCCTCTCACAGAATAATAGTCTTGGGGCAAATAGCATTAAATAGCTGTAAAATTGTCTTTTTGTGATTATATTGGGTGGTACAAACGGGCTTTACTCTGATGCATGGGAGTAAGAACTGCTATTTATTTGCCTATTTCAGGCAGAGTTTGCCGTTTCCAATAAACTTGATTCATTGAGTGAAAGTCAGGACAATTTATCTGTAGGCTATAAGTCCTTGGTTTATTCCAGTATAGATGAAAACTTGTAAATCTAAGTTAAATAATCGCGTTGTAAAGCGAGTGAAGCACTGTATGTTACAGCACTGAAATCTATATGAACACTCTCCCACTAGATGGCGCCACAGTACATGGAAACAAAATGGCGCGAGCGAAGTGATCACTCTCGTCTATCTATACTCTCTGCTATTAGCCTCTATTTTTCTATTATTCTATAATAGCCTTATTAGAATAGCTGTAGCCTCTATTTTTCTATTATTCTCTAATAGCCTTGTTAGAATAGCTGTAGAGTCTATTTTTCTATTATTCTTTAATAGCCTTGTTAGAATAGCTGTAGCCTCTATTTTTCTATTTTCTGATATATTGGTCCTGGTTTTAGTTGGGGTAGGTAATAGCTAGCTATTAGCCTCTATTTTTCTATTATTCTATAATAGCCTTGTTAGAATAGCTGTAGCCTCTATTTTTCTATTATTCTATAATAGCCTTGGTAAAATAGCTGTAGCCTCAATTTTTCTATTATTCAATATATTGGTACTGGTCTTAGTTGGGGTAGGTAATAGCTAGCTATTAGCCTCTATTTTTCTATTATTCTATAATAGCCTTATTAGAATAGCTGTAGCCTCTATTTTTCTATTATTCTATAATAGCCTTGTTAGAATAGCTGTAGCCTCTATTTTTCTATTATTCTATAATAGCCTTGGTAAAATAGCTGTAGCCTCTATTTTTCTATTATTCAATATATTGGTACTGGTCTTAGTTGGGGTAGGTAATAGCTAGCTATTAGCCTCTATTTTTCTATTATTCTATAATAGCCTTGTTAGAATAGCTGTAGAGTCTATTTTTCTATTATTCTATAATAGCCTTGTTAGAATAGCTGTAGAGTCTATTTTTCTATTATTCTATAATAGCCTTGTTAGAATAGCTGTAGCCTCTATTTTTCTATTTTCTGATATATTGGTACTGGTCTTAGTTGGGGTAGGTAATAGCTAGCTATTAGCCTCTAATTTTCTTAGCTGTAGAGTCTATTTTTCTATTATTCTATAATAGCCTTGGTAAAATAGCTGTAGCCTCTACTTTTCTATTATTCAATATATTTGTACTAGTCTTAGTTTGGGGTAGGTAATAGCTAGCTATTAGCCTCTATTTTTCTATTATTCTATAATAGCCTTGTTAGAATAGCTGTAGAGTCTATTTTTCTATAATAGCCTTGTTAGAATAGCTGTAGCCTCTATTTTTCTATTATTCTATAATAGCCTTGTTAGAATAGCTGTAGCCTCTATTTTTCTATTATTCTATAATAGCCTTGTTAGAATAGCTGTAGAGTCTATTTTTCTATTATTCTATTATAGCCTTGTTAGAATAGCTGTAGCCTCTATTTGTCTATTATTCTATAATAGCCTTGTTAGAATAGCCGTAGCGTCTATTTTTCTATTATTCTATAATAGCCTTGTTAGAATAGCTGTAGCCTCTATTTTTCTATTATTCTATATATTGGTACTGGTCTTAGTTGGGGTAGGTAATAGCTAGCTATTAGCCTCTATTTTTCTATTATTCTATAATAGCCTTGTTAGAATAGCTGTAGCCTCTATTTTTCTATAATTCTATAATAGCCTTGTTAGAATAGCTGTAGAGTCTATTTTTCTATTATTCTAATATAGCCTTGTTAGAATAGCTGTAGCCTCTATTTTTCTATTATTCTATAATAGCCTTGTTAGAATAGCTGTAGCCTCTATTTTTCTATTATTCTATTATAGCCTTGTTAGAATAGCTGTAGAGTCTATTTTTCTACTATTCTATAATAGCCTTGTTGGAATAGCTGTAGCCTCTATTTTTCTATTATTCCATAATAGCCTTGTTAGAATAGCTGTAGCCTCTATTTTTATATTTTCTGATATATTGGTACTGATCTTAGTTGGGGTAGGTAATAGCTAGCCTTGTTAGAATAGCTGTAGCCTCTATTTTTCTATTATTCTATAATAGCCTTGTTAGAATAGCAGTAGCCTCTATTTTTCTATTTTCTGATATATTGGTACTGGTCTTAGTTGGGGTAGGTAATAGCTAGCTATTAGCCTCTATTTTTCTATTATTCTATAATAGCCTTGTTAGAATAGTTGTAGCCTCTATTTTTCTATTATTCTATAATAGCCTTAGTAAAATAGCTGTAGCCTCTATTTTTCTATTATTCAATATATTGGTACTGGTCTTAGTTGGGGTAGGTAATAGCTAGCTATTAGCTAGCCTCTATTTTTCTTTTATTCTATAATAGCCTTGTTAGAATAGCTGTAGCCTCTATTTTTCTATTATTCTAAAATAGCCTTGTTAGAATAGCTGTAGCCTCTATTTTTCTATTTTCCGATATATTGGTACTGATCTTAGTTGGGGTAGGTAATAGCTAGCTATTAGACTCTATTTTTCTATTATTCTATAATAGCCTTGTTAGAATAGCTGTAGCCTCTATTTTTCTATTATTCTATAATAGCCTTGTTAGAATAGCAGTAGCCTCTATTTTTCTATTTTCTGATATATTGGTACTGGTCTTAGTTGGGGTAGGTAATAGCTAGCTATTAGCCTCTATTTTTCTATTATTCTATAATAGCCTTGTTAGAATAGCTGTAGCCTCTATTTTTCTATTATTCTATTATAGCCTTGTTAGAATAGCTGTAGAGTCTATTTTTCTATTATTCTATAATAGCCTTGTTAGAATAGTTGTAGCCTCTATTTTTCTATTATTCTATAATAGCCTTGGTAAAATAGCTGTAGCCTCTATTTTTCTATTATTCAATATATTGGTACTGATCTTAGTTGGGGTAGGTAATAGCTAGCTATTAGCCTCTATTTTTCTATTATTCTATAATAGCCTTGTTAGAATAGCTGTAGCCTCTATTTTTCTATTATTCTATTATAGCCTTGTTAGAATAGCTGTAGAGTCTATTTTTCTATTATTCTATAATAGCCTTGTTAGAATAGCTGTAGCCTCTATTTTTCTATTTTTTCGATATATTGTTACTGGTCATAGTTAGGCTATTGTATGAACAGGTGTTGTGGTCAGATTTTGTTACTTCGTTGCTTCGCAACGACTGTTTTAAGCCTACCGTGATAGTACGTCCCTTCGGACCGTAAAGTCAGACTAAGCAGCCAATCAGACTTCTGTGAGGCTGCCAAATGGACAAAAGGTGGATAGTAAGTACGGACAGGCTATAAAAAAATCCCTCTAAGCAGCTTTGACCCTAAGAACGCCCGCTCCGCGTGCAAAGCACGCTACGCTCCCCGCGTGTTTGACAGTAATGGCAGGTAAGTAGGTGGTTCCGTGTTCAAACAAGCGGTCTTCGTCTATCAGAGAATTTTGGCAGTTAAACTAATACTTTTCTCTAAACATTGTTTGTCAATAAACGGCAGACAGAATATTATATTACATACAAAATTTCATATTAAATATTTTAAACTTTATATCTTATTTAAAATCATGACTCCCCCGTAACCCACCCCAAAGAATTTGTAAGACTGGAATTTCTTCACTTTGTGGATAAAAGGGTCAATTATTGTATGAACAGGTGTTGTGGTCAGATTTTGTTACTTCGTTGCTTCGCAACGACTGTTTTAAGCCTAACGTGATAGTACGTCCCTTTGGGCCGTAAAGTCAGACTAAGCAGCCAATCAGACTTCTGCAAGGCTGCCAAATGGACAAAAAGTGGATAGTAAGTACGGACAGGCTAAACAAAAATCCCTCTAAGCAGCTTTGACCCTAAGAACGCCCGCTCCGTGTGCAAAGCACGCTACGCTCCCCGCGTGTTTGACAGTAATGGCAGGTGTGGTTCCGTATTCAAACAGGGGTTATAACTAGCACCATTATAAATACAGTTAAACATATGATCATAATATGATTTTAATAACAGATTTTTACTTTGGAAAATATTTAGCCTATATTTCTTGGTAGTAATACATGTTAAAATTCCTCTTTACAATTCCTGTAAATAACATCTTAGGTATAACTATCATAATGACATGTAGAATGTAAATCAAAGTTGTCTTACGATAGTTATACCTAACATGCTCTTATGACTTGCATATATTAAGATATTTGAGAAATTTCTTAGTAATGTGCCCAGGCCTCAACCTAACCCTTAATAATTTAGTGTAAAGTATGTTTAAAATAATTTTTATATTAATGAAAGTACTAAACAATTCTTATTTGATCTCAAAGCAATTGTAAAGCAGTTTGTATCCTGTTATGCTGTATCGTGATTATTTTAAAAAGTAACAGTTTCTAAGCTCCTTCAAAACAGAAAAATAGAGGCTACAGCTATTTTACCAAGGCTATTATAGAAAAATAGAGGCTACAGATTTGACGGAGTGACAACTCTCGTCTATCTATACTCTCTGCTAATAGCTAGCTATTACCTACCCCAACTAAGACCAGTACCAATATATTGAATAATAGAAAAATAGAGGCTACAGCTATTCTAACAAGGCTATTATAGAATAATAGAAAAATAGACGCTACGGCTATTCTAACAAGGCTATTATAGAATAATAGAAAAATATAGGCTAATAGCTAGCTATTAGCTAGCCTAATATAAAATAATAGAAAAATAGAGACTGCAGCTATTCTAACAAGGCAATTTTAGAGTTCATAAAGTTAACTTTAGGAATAAAGAATAGCTTTTTTGTTTCTAAAATAAAGGCTATTTTCGGCTATATTTGAGCTATTTTTTCTATTTTTTGTCTTCAAAATAGAAAAATAGAGGCTACAGCTATTCTAACAAGGCTATTAAAGAATAATAGAAAAATAGAGGCTACAGCTATTCTAACAAGGCTATTATAGAAAAATAGAAAAATAGAGGCTACAGCTATTCTAACAAGGCTATTATAGAAAAATAGAAAAATAGAGGCTATTATAGAATAATAGAAAAATAGAGGCTACAGCTATTCTAACAAGGCTATTATAGAATAATAGAAAAATAGAGGCTAATAGCTAGCCTAATATAAAATAATAGAAAAATAGAGATTGCAGCTATTCTAACAAGGCTATTTTAGAGTTCAAACAGTTAACTTTAGGAATTAGGATTAGCTATTTTTTTTCTAAAATAGAGGCTATTTTCGGCTATTTTTAAGCTATTTTTCTATTTTTTGGGCTAAACTCAGATCCTGCACCTAAGTGGAGGGATATTGCGGGGAAGAAATTGGAGTAGTTTCAGTTTTAATTTCTTCGTCACCCTTTCGAACACTAGCACCTTTACCAGCCCGTTTAGGCCTATCTAGTCCCGAAGCCGTACTAATTGGGCTGAAATTAAGTCTATATATTACGACAAATAATAAGCGAGTTGGCACAGAGGCGAGGCCTAGCGTGTACTGTTATAATATATGAAAAAGAGCAGACGAAAAACGTGTAGTGGCGGCTGCGTACAATATTAGGCATGAACAAATAACACAAAACGAAATATAACTAATACGTATCCAACATAAAATTTGTTATGTAAAAAACGTAACCATTTGGATATTTTGTCAAAAACGAATTTAACCTATAAATTCACATTTCAGTCAGTCATGAAATATTGTACATTTTCCGATAATCCTTGTTAATCCCATTAATTAAACTATAAGTTAAACTTTGTCTATAATCCCTGAATGTTACTTATACACTGACAATAATTCTTGTAGATTATGATTATTATGGAAAAAATTAGTAATGAAATAAATAAAAGTGTAAAACATCCTTGCCTAAAGAATACTTTTTATATAGGACATTGCTAATGGGCTATTTAGATTGTTATTGTAATTTTTCTTTTATACATGTACATATAATTACAAACTAGAATCGTGAGACGATACTGGGCAGTGCGCATCCGGTTTCGTCTATGGGTGAAAAGTGTCATTTAAAATCCATACATATAAATTGTTTTTATTCGGGAGTGAAAAGTAGAATAACCAGTGATAAGTCATTTGATTAAAAAGTTGTTGTTTTTATGTATGTACATTTTTATACATCATTGGAAGTAGAATAGTTAAAGAAAATTTATTAATATTTTTCATATGCAATATCATACATATGAAAGAAATGAAGTGAAATGAATGAATGGAGTTTACGTCCTATTTTTTTCTGCACTTATATGGGCTAACTGAGGACGGGCAAACGCCATGCAGTGTGCATTAGTCTGCTCTTTTTTTCGATTTCCAACTGTTGAGGGGTCTTTAACGTGCACAGCCAATAGCACACGGGACCATAGTTTATTGTCCCATCCGAACGAATAGGCGCTATTTCCATGTCAGCCCCTCCGACCTGCGTCACTGGCGGGATCCAATCCTGGACGTTCAGGTTGGCGAGCAAGCGTCTAGCTCACTGAGCTACCGCATAACACCATTACTTTATATGATATGTAAATGACATTAGAATTCTGAGTGCTAACTTTCTTAAAAGTTCGCAGTTCAGCTCGTAATTTGTCATATTAAATTGACGTTAGCAAAAAATTTATATTATTATTTTTTTAAAAAACATTTTAATGGTCAACGTTTTTAGACATACAGTTTTAAAACTTTTTTTTTAATAAATGACAGAACCAGATTTTTAAAACGAATTTATTTCTTTTGGCATCGGATCGTTTTCTTCTATATTTAGATTTTATTTTTTCATTTTACTACATAATTTAAAACGTTAAAAGTGGAAGTGGCAATGTAAGAAAGTAAGCACTTGCAATTGTCAGTTGAGGGGATAGAACTGCATTTGAACATATAGACAACAAACATTTGTCAGTTGAAGGGAGAGAACTGCATTTTAACATACAGAAAACAAACATGTAAGTTTTAATCTTATAATTTGCAAGCACCGGTTTTTTCAGATCATTTGAAAAATTCTTAATATAGTTTAGTAGGATACAATTCTCCCCCAAAAATTTCATTGTTGTATTTTAGTTTAATGATATTATAAAAAAACCATTTGTTGTACATTATATCATAACATTGACCAGTGAGAAGCGTTAAATGAAACAATACACTGTACACAGTACACTGAACACAGTATACTGATCCTAAAGTGTGTGACGTGCTGAGGGGATGATACATGGTAACACAACAACGTAGACTCTCACATGCCATCAGGTATGGGAAGATGTAATGACCCTTCCTATGCCATATTATAAGGTAATGAATGTCCATTACTCTTACCCCCGATACATGTCGGAGGGGCTGACATGGTAAGGGCGTTCAATCGTGGGTGTAAATAAACCGATGTGCTAATTGGCTGTGATGTTAAAGATACCTCGACAAATGGAAATTGATAATAATATCAGACTAATGCAAAATTTTCCTCATTGCGCACTGCATGGCGTTTGCCCGTCCTCAATATAGGTGCAGAAAAGCAAAGCAGGACGTAAAACTCTATTCATTATATTTCATTTTTCAAAAATTGGATATTTTTATAATACTTCCACTGTAATATATTTTTTACGGGTCACATTACATTATTTTTAACATTTTTAACATAATGCAAACAAATATTTTCAAATATCTCCAAAACTAAGGAAGTTAAAATTACAAGATTACAAGCAAATGACGTCAAAACCGGAAGTAATATAAAGATTCTAGAAATATTTTTTTGTTCAGAATCAAATTGTCTATCTACCTGTAAGTTTTTAGATCGATCGAAAAAATTTCAAAAAAACACGCACGGTTTCAATGGAATTTGACACAAAATTTGCAAGTTTTAAAAAGCGCAATTTTGATTAAAATATATTGTGTTATATATCATTTGAAAGAGCACATTTAGCATAGTAAAAATGAAATAGAATTTGTGACGTATGTAAATTAGGTCACGTGACAGAGCTCTTTAAAGTTAAAAATTGCAATTTTCAAATGGCGATAAAACCGGAAGTAAACATCAGAAATCGGAAATGAATATATCATCTGATAGATCTCGTCAAGGGCAATAATTTTTGTACAGGTCAAGAGGTCATCAAAGGTCAAGGTCACTAGATATGAGCCTTGAAAGTTTCGGTCATTACTGAAATTCTTGTTCCGGAAATATAAAGAAATTGAAATCGAAATTCAAAAATCTACAACCTACATTTTTTTTGCAATCGACTGCAGAAGTCGTAGATTTCAAAATTCAAAAAATCCGATTAACCCTCGGTTCTGAATTAAAATTTTAAGAAACATAGGTCAGTTCAAGATGGCGGCTGATCCCTTGCACCTGGATAAAATTTCATCATTTTATTTTTTATGTATGAGCAAATCTATGATAACACAAAATTTTTTTTTCAAATATCTTCAATATTCCGGAAGTTGAAATTGAAAGTTTAGAAGCAAATGACGTCAAAACCGGAAGTGATATCGAAACTTTGAAAATTGATTTTCTTTGGAAATTCATATGTCTATGTTATTGAAAGGTTTCAGATCGATCGAAATAAAATTGCAAAAGTTAAAAAAAATCCTTTAAAAAGTGCTCCAAAAGTCAGCTACAAAAGTCAAAATATGAATTTTTCAAAATTGCAATGTTTAGCTATTGGGTTAAACAAATGAACCAAAAAAGACCGATCACAATCTGTTTGAAAAATGAGTTGAAAATGGAAAAACCCTGAAATACAACTTTTTAATATACGTCATTTCCGGTCAGGCAAAAATGCGCCATTTTACATTTAAGCAACAACGAGCAGTTAATCATCGCAGGAAATGATGTCAAGTTATGTGTGGTATGTGCAGTTTTGGCTGGGGAGCGTGACCAGAAATAGACAAAAAAAAAAAAAATAGTCAATTGCAAACCAAAGCAGTGCGTTCGACAAATCGAACGCACTGCAATTACCAAATTATCATTCTAAACTGGGATCGCCATATATGTACCTCTATTAACCACCACCCCTTAGAAAACAGCCACTTTTAAACATTACCTTGTCTGGCTGCTTTATACAAGTTTGACTGTAATTTGTTTAATAGATGGCAGTATGATAGATGGGTGGACAGCAATATTTTATCGGCTAATAACTTGATTTTTGAGTGAAAGTATAGGAATATGGTTGATTTGAGAGTTTAAGCAGGGAGAATGGTTTAATTTACTTACCTGCTGTTAATTTCGTATCAAATAACTTGGCTTAAAATGAAATATTATATTTGGTTAATAGATGACAGATGGGTGGACAGCAATATTTTATCGACTAATAACTTGATTTTTAAGTGAAAGTATAGGAATATGGTTGATTTGAGAGTTTAAGAAGGGAGAATGGTTTAATTAACTTACCTCGAACTGGGGTATGAAATGATAATTTCATCCTTTTCAAAAATTCACATTCCACAGCCCGGAGACTGTCCCCAGTAGAAGCATCATATAATACATCCTCGGTGTCCTTAAATACTCCTATCAGCTCTTTATTTTCACCGCAAGTAGCAAAGTTGGAGCCGTTGATAGTATATTGTTTCAACCCAGTTCGACGTCTTACAGCCATGACACTTACATCATTGTTTAGAATCAACGTTTCGTCGTTATTACAGAATTGTACATTTTTACACTTGAGATCAACATCGAATGAATTGATCAGTTTTCCTGATTTCACTGATATTACATTTATAGCGCCGGATTCATCACCTGTTAATAAAAAATATCACAAACTTTACTACGATTTGGGGCCCAGTTGATTGTTTAATATATCCAGAGGGGCAATAAGGTACATATTTTGTTCTGTTCTACACTGTTCGCTCAAATTTCTATGAATTTTAGTTTTAGTATATGCTACATATTTGTTTTGATTTTACAGTGTCAGTGTAGCTAAGAAGAATCGACATTATTCAAATTAAGCCCCAGCCTAGATTTATGAAGCCTAACAATGCAATCTGAAGGGAATATATGATATAATTGTTTCAGAATTTAAGAATTGTAGATTTATATTTTCAGAATTCACGTTTTAAAGGTCTCTGGCCTATCATTTCATTTATATACGTGGCAAAACAAAATGTTGTAGGAATGGTAGGCCTAGTCATCTTGTGGTCATGTACTTGATCACTAAATCATATTCTGTCCATCAATTTTGTTTTTGTCTATATGTTGTTAATATTAATAGTTATGAGTATATTTTTTATTTCATAGCTTTTTGTTACAAGTTATTGTTTAAAAAATCATACAAACTGTTATGGTAAATGCTGTGATATTGTGTTTAATGTATCTATTAAATAGATTTTGTTAATTTTCATGGAGATAGAATAGAATATCCAAACAGTGATTTATTTTCATTTTCCCCTTGAGTTCAAAAGCTTGGTGCTATTCCTCATATCATATAGATATTTTGCAGATTATATATATGTATTATAATATATTCTGGATGTTGTGTTTAATGGAATGTTACTACTGTGGCACAGTGAACACATTTATTTTTTTCCACCGACACTACTACATATGCACATGTCAATATTTGGGTTTTTCCGACTTACGCTAATGCAATAAACTCTAAAGAAAAGTTGAGTGGTAATCTCATCTTTCCCAGCCGATATCGTCATAGATTTGAAGTACGACTCGCAAACAAACGAAACCGCCATCTGATTTGACATTTGTGACGGGCCTTTCTCAAATTATCCCCCTTTGTTTTAGGGGGCGGGCATATATATATACATTCAGATCCATCTATAGGAGAGTTATATAAAAGGCTCTGTATACATATATCGGGTGGGCCAAAAGTAATGTCCCAACTTTTGACCTTCACTATTATCCAAAGTATTTACTCAAATGGACTGAAATTTTGCATATGATTAGTTTAATATATTATCTACCTTTGGTGCGAGTTTGAGTGATAAAGCATCATTAACCTTTAAAGGGCATACAAAACTAAATCAGAGGCCGAAAAATAAAATGCCTGAGTCTTCTGAAATCATCCTTGCATGTGCATGGTGCCATTGTGTCACCCGACATTCATAGTGTCATATGGGATGTTCGTGGGTTTGAGATGCCAAAATGTCTAGACAGAGGGCCTATAGATGATTTTAAAACATAAACTGGCCAGTTTCATTTTTTATACCCCTGGCTAACAGTAGTGCTGATCGAAATTTTATTAAAACATGTTTTGTTGAGAAAGAATGGAGAGAAAGACGTATAGTAAGAGAATTTCCTGAAAAACACTGGTGTTATCGTTCAGTTTTTGGCACCTCAAACCCACGAACATCCCATATGACACTTGATTGTCAGGTGACACCATGGCACCATGCACATGCACATGCAAGGATGATTTCAGAAGACTCCGGCATTTTATTTTTCGGCCTCTGATTTAGTTTTGTATGTCATTTAAAGGTTAATGATGCCATATCACTCAAACTTGCACCATAGGTAGATAATATCCTAAACTAATCATATGCAAAATTTCAGTCCATTTGAGTAAATACTTTGGAAAATAGTGAAGGTCAAAAGTTGGGACATTACTTTAGGCCCACCTGATATCTATGGAGGCGGGGCCTGATCAAACTCTGGCGATCCGTCAATTTTTGTGTAACGTTATCTAATGTTTGAGTTATTCGGTATACATATTCATCCGAGAAGACACCCTTATTTGGGTGAGTACAAAACGAAGACCGAAGACCAAAGATCAAAGACCCAGGTACAAAACGAAGACCCAGGTACAAAACGAAGACCCAACTAGGTACAAAACGAAGACCCAGGTACAAAACGAAGACCCAACTAGGTACAAAACGAAGACCCAGGTACAAAACGAAGACCCAACTAGGTACAAAACGAAGACCCAGGTACAAAACGAAGACCCAACTAGGTACAAAACGCAGACCCAGGTACAAAACGAAGACCCAACTAGGTACAAAACGAAGACCCAGGTACAAAACGAAGACCCAACTAGGTACAAAACGCAGACCCAGGTACAAAACGAAGACCCAACTAGGTACAAAACGAAGACCCAGGTACAAAACGAAGACCCAACTAGGTACAAAACGAAGACCCAGGTGACCAACTATGTTTACACACCAATAACGAAAGTGAGACCAACGTTTATATTAAACGTTGGTCTCACTCTCATTATTGGTGTGTGAATTAAACGTTGGTCTATCTAGTATTATTGGTATGTAAACGGAGTTGATCACGTGAAAAACTGAATAAATCACAAAGTCATATAGGCCTATGTATGTCTGTAGAGTGATCAACTATGTTTAAACACCCAACATTCGCAAATGCAATCGAAAATATACTGTGAAATTCTACTGTGTTAGGTCATCATGTATCATACAGCGATTCAGCTACTTCACAAAGGAATTCCCGAGCATTCCAGATGGCATTAGGCAAAGACTGCCACCATCACACATTGAGCTCTTGAGGTATGAGTTGAATGCAGACTTCTGATTGACTATACTAAATTATCATTTGTAATAAATCAATCTGCATTAGAAACTTCAGCTCAGGCATGTTCATTCAAACTAATTTAAAGCACATCTGTGTGTGTGTAGGGGGGGGGGGGGGTGTTTTGATGACCTTGTCGGTAAAACGCGGTATCGGTCGGTAAAAGACTGGACCTGTCGGTAAAACCTATTGGTTAACCAAGAGACCATAAAAGGTGATTTTTACTAAACTTGTCGGTTAATCGAGGTCAATAAAAACTGTAATGGCTGGAGCCGTCGGTAAAAACCGATTGGTTAACCGAGAGAGTTAAATTGTTATCGGTAAAATGTTGATATCCATTAAAGGTGATTTTTACTGAACTTGTCGGTTAAATGAGGAATAGGACGTTAAAAACTGTAATGGCTAGACCTGTCGGTAAAACCGATTGGTTAACCGAGAGAGTTAAAACCTTCTTATCGGTAATATGTTGATATCCATGAAAGGTTATTTTTACTGAACTTGTCGGTTAAACGAGGAATAGGTCGATAAAACTGTGGCTGGACCTGTCGGTAAAACCGATTGGTTAACCGAGAGAGTTAAAACCTTGTTATCGGTAAAATGTTGATATCCATGAAAGGTAATTTTTTACTGAACTTGTCGGTTAAACGAGGAATAGGTCGATAAAACGATAATGGCTGGACATGTCGGTAAAACTAGTTGGTTAACCGAAAGAGTTTTTTAGTAAATAGATACTTATGTGTGTAATTATGAAAATGGTGTTTATGTGGAAATAATTATATAAAGATTAAAACACGAAGCTATAACGATGGAACTAGATGTGCGATTTTTTTTTCTCGAAAAGGCATCAGATGCAAGCAACTCTGACCTTAATTTTCAAAATTTGTTAGGGCATAATCCCTCCAACGAGATCAGGAAAGGCCTCAGATGCAAGGAATTTAATTCTATTTTTCAAGATTTTCATAGAGTTCAGTCCGACCAAATCGCTTGCTGTTCGGAAAGGCCTGATTGCAAGGAAATCAAATCAAATTTTCTTATGATACAATGCCCCAAACCGTATTCACTAGATGTGCGAATTCTGTTCGAAAAGGCATCAGATGCAAGGAACTCAGACCTAATTTTCAAAATTTCTTGGAGTACAATGCCTCCAAAAAATCTTCAATTGGGAAGTCGTTCTCTTAGAGAATTCTGTTCGGAAAGGCATCAGATGCAAGGAAATATACCTAATTTTCAAAATGTTCTTGGAGTAGGCCTACAATGCCTCCAAACCCTCTTCAAATGTGAGTTCGTTCTCTAAGAGAATTTTGTTTGGAAAGGCATCAGATGCAAGGAACTCGGACCTAATTTTAAAAATTTTCTTGGAGTAGGCCTATAATGCCTACAAACCCTCTTCAAATGTTAGGTCGTTCACTAAGAGAATTCTGTTCGGAAAGGCACCAGATGCAAGGAAATCAACCTGATTTTCAAAAGAAAAATTCGGGGGGGGGGGGGGGGTGCATTGGCTGGAAATTATTAACTGGGATAGGAAGCAATACATTCATCTGTTGAGTAGGCAAGAATTAAGCGTTCGTTCGTTTTGTACCTGGGTCTTCGTTTTGTACCTAGTTGGGTCTTCGTTTTGTACCTGGGTCTTCGTTTTGTACCTGGGTCTTCGTTTTGTACCTGGGTCTTCGTTTTGTACCTAGTTGGGTCTTCGTTTTGTACCTGGGTCTTCGTTTTGGTCTTCGTTTTGTACCTAGTTGGGTCTTCGTTTTGTACCTGGGTCTTCGTTTTGTGATTTTCTTGAAGGAAATGAAAAAAATAAAATCGTTCGGAAATGATGTGAGCAGGCAGATGGCGAGAAGTTTTTGGAATTAGGGGTTGTTTGGGGGTCGACTTGTCGGGCATTTATATTTCGTTGTCGGGCAAATTAGCATTAGTTGTCGGGCAAATTGGTTGTGCCCACCCCCCTACCCCCCCCCCCCCCCCCCCCCCCGCCTATGATTGAATCTGAACTACAAGGCAAGGAAAGACAACTCTGTGTAGGATATTGTTTTAGTAGTTCACTGTCACTTGAGAATCCTTTTAAGGGCCTAAGAATTTACTATATTTTCTATTTAGTCAAGTAAAGAACCTACATGTAGCTGCGAGTTCACCAGTTTCGTTTAAATCCAAACCAGATATGAATCCTTCATGAATGTCTAGACAGTAGAGTTGAGGACCTCCTGATTGAACTAACATAGGTTTACTTGGTAGTAGGTAGTGGTAAGGTGAATTCTTACTATCTTCTAACAATTTCTCTAGACCCTAGCACACAAATTAAATGGAGTTTTACGTCCTACTGTTCTGCAACTGTACTTGGGGTAATAAAGAAGGGCAGACGGCATGCCATAATTAATATTCCACATTTTATTACTGAAAGATTTGTGTTGTCTGAATCTTTAATAATCATATTGAATATTAATTCTCAGTATTCATAGCCGTACACGATTCAACGGATGGGTGGGGGTTTGGAGGACTTGACTCGAAATTTAATGATGATTGCCCAGCTCACTGGGTTGATTCTGTGCGATTTTTTGGAACTCGCTGCCCGAAAACATACTATTGGGGGAGGGGGAGGAGAGGCTGCTGAATTAGTTTCTTTTTCTGGTTTAAAAAGTAGTTATAGTTATAGTCACATCATAACATGGATTTTCTTATTTTCATGTTCAATTACGATAACTTGGTCGGTCAAGAAGTTTCGTACATCTTTACTCGGAAACTTTACACAAGCCAATAATTACCTGGGTGGATTTGAGTCTTCCCAGCAACTGATATGGGAGTTCATGGGGATTAAATTGAAGAGAACGTTCTGATAGTTGAAGAGCATCACAAATAGAAGATATATCTGTGTCATCTTCATATTTTTCTTTAGCATAACAAAAATCATCCAGTAAAAGCCTGAAAAGTCCGGAAATAGGCAACGGTTTAAAGAGATATCACAAAGTGGCGGAGCGTCTGTAAGGACAAACAAGGGGCAGACTGATTAATGGGAGATAGGTGGGGGAGGGGGCAAAAACTATCGGGGTTGAAATTCGAAATAGAAACAAAAAGCAAACCTCTAGTGTTTCTCCTAAGGAAAAAATGGTGCATTTTGAAACATTTTGTGACAATAACTTAAAAAAAAATCAAATTTGGGAATTTATAAAATATTGTCAACAAGTCTAAATTTAGGTGATAAGCTCAATAAAACATATTATGCCTACCTTAATCCAGACCCTTTCAACTTATGAAGAATAAAATCAAAATTACACAAGCATTCTGATTTCAGCAGCTCTTTTTGGTCAGCTTGTAATCGATGGTGGGGTAAATGATTTAATTTTCTCAGATTTAATGATTCTGATTGGTTTAAGTTGTTGGGGAATTTTGTTGGTTGAGCAGCTACAAGTCTATCAGCTAAGGATGTCTCTCCTTCTCTATTGGTATAGGGTTTCTTCTTTCCTGAGTCATTGATAGATTGATATTATTTTATTATAAACTAGACAAACAACGGTGAATTAATTTAAAATACGAATACATTTATTAAGATATATCATTAATTTTATTGAGGAAAGTTTAAATCCATTCGACTATTCATACCTTAGTCTCAGAAACGGGATCTTTTTAAAGCTAATCATGGGAATTTAAGCCTTCAAGTCTTTGAGTATCCATCAGCGTTTAAAAGTAAAAGATAGCTTGCCTGGCAAGGTAACATACGCCCACTTCAGCAAATTTGATTGCAACATCATCGCACTTATCTGGGCTGATATTTAGATGAATCAAATCAAATTAAAACTCTATAGCCTCTATCGTGTACACAAGATAATTCTAACATTTTTCAACAAGTCAAGGATGATAACTCATAAACCAATGACTGGAATTGAGTGAATTTCAAACAGATCCGAGTTATTATCAAGATGAATACACTTACCAAGTTCTATTCAAATCGGACGAAAACTCTAGCTTCTATCGCGTACCCAAGTTAATTTTAACGTTTTTTCACTAAGTCAAGGGCAATAACTCATAAACTGACCACTGGAATCAAGCCATTTCTAAACTCATCCGAGATAATGGCCCGTATGCACCATACAAAATTAAGCCTAATTTAATTCTATTCTGCCCGAATAACATTAACTTTTAATTTAATTCTATATTTTGTATGAACCACATAGAATTATCCTAAATGTGTTTAAAAATTGGCATATTTAATGCCGAACTTGAAATTGGTCGAGACCAGTTTTAACATTTAATTCTATTTGTAAATCAGTTAAAATGCCTTTTGTGGCTCCTGGATGTTTCAAATTTAACGATTATTTAGACGATTTTACTTGGTTTTCAGATGAGTAGTTTAGATAGAACTAACAATCGTTGTTAAATCACCAATTGTGACAAATTCCACTGTCACATATATTTTGCAAAAATGAAACATGTCATGGATTCCATTATAAATTAAGTCTGACGTTCATTTTTACACCTGCGGAGAATAGAAAGAATCAAATAGATTGTTCATCTTATATTTCCTGAAAACTGTCACAAAAAAAAAACAAACAGATGAAGTTCAATAGAGTTTCAGACTACAAAACACTACATAGAGTGATCAAAATGTTAGAAAAGAAATATGTCTTAGTGACCAACCTTTAGACTCTTTTGTCATATATAGATTTTGTATAGTGTGTGGTTCGAATGGAAAATTGAATTTCAATTACGATAGAGATAAATATATTTAGTTAATTGACAGTTGGTGCATACAAAAAGTAGAATTATCTTTATTTACATTTAACTAAATCTATTTAAGGTTTTGGTGCATACGGGCCATTATAAAGATAAATACACATACCAAGTTACATTCAAATCGAATACAAACTCTATCGCGTACCCAAGAAATTGTTGACGGACCGACTGACGGACGGACAGACAGGGGTGACGGCAATATACGTACACATTTTCATATGGCCGTATAAAAATTCGACTTGAATATTAGTGCGACGATGGATTATATATCCATGCAGTTGTACTACTTTTCTGGATGATTAAAATATATTCAAGACCCCTTTAAGGGTAACCCTGTATCTTCTTCATGACTTTCTACAATAAATTATTTTGTAGGATTTCGGACTGTAACTGTAGATTACACCTTTTGTTTCAGCTTCAAAAAGATAGCTTGTCAGACAAGGTATTGTACGTCCACTGGCTGCTTTATTTCAATAAGGGAATGTGGCAGAAATCAAACCAAGACATTGGCCCGTATGCATCAAATAAAATTTTAACAGTACATACAGTGATCAAGATGTTAAATAAGAAATATGTCTTGGTCACCATCCTGTAGACTCTTTTGTCATATATAAATTTTGTATAGTGTGTAGTTCGAATGGGAAATTGAATTTCAATTACGGTAGAGATAAATATATTTAGTTAATTGTCAGTTGGTGCATACAAAAAGAAGAATTATCTTTAATTACAATTAACTAAATCTATTTAAGGTTTAAAATAATCATATTCTTCTTAATTTGATATTATTTGGTGCATACGGGCCAATAACTCATAATAAAATTAAAAATATTTACTGATTTATTTTAAAGTTCATTATGTAGGTGATGATAAACAACAATTATATCACGTATATTTACGTTTCATCTAAATCTGTTTAGAAATGGTATTGACTCGTAGTAAATTGTTTTTGATTTTTTCATAAGGTCAGATAACACTTACACTTACTTCCACCAAGTAAAATTCATCAAGAGATTAATGTATCCGACAGGGCGTTTATGAGCAATTGAAAACGGGTCCGCAGACCGGACAGACGAATTTGGTGACGGTAATTTGATTTCTTGATTTCATGTTATTGTAAAATAAAATATGCTGACCGTTTGCCCAAACACCAGAAAAAAAATCAGCTAAAACACCATGCATCTTTCTTGTGTTCACTTCTGAACAATATCTATCTTTAGCTGCTTCTATAAACTGTCTGTGATACCAGTAAAACACCCGTACACCATCACTTCCTCTATCAACTATAAATAGAAACAACAAGTAAAACACCCGTACACCATCACTTCCTTTATCAACTATAAATAGAAACAACAAGTAAAACACCCGTACACCATTACTTCCTTTATCAACTATAAATAGAAACAACAAGTAAAACACCAGTACACCATCACTTCCTTTATCAACTATAAATAGAAACAACAAGTAAAACACCCGTACACCATTACTTCCTTTATCAACTATAAATAGAAACAACAAGTAAAACACCCGTACACCATCACTTCCTCTATCAACTATAAATAGAAACAACAAGTAAAACACCCGTACACCATTACTTCCTTTATCAACTATAAATAAAAACAACAAGTAAAACACCCGTACACCATCACTTCCTCTATCAACTATAAATAGAAACAACAAGTAAAACACCCGTACACCATCACTTCCTCTATCAACTATAAATAGAAACAACAAGTAAAACACCCGTACACCATGACTTCCTTTATCAACTATAAATAAAAACAACAAGTAAAACACCCGTACACCATCAATTCCTTTATCAACTATAAATAGAAACAACAAGTAAAACACCCGTACACCATCACTTCCTCTATCAACTATAAATAAAAACAACACGTAAAACAACCGTACACCATCACTTCCTTTATCAACTATAAATAGAAACAACAAGTAAAACACCCATACACCATCACTTCCTTTATCAACTATAAATAGAAACAACAAGTAAAACACCCGTACACCATCACTTCCTTTATCAACTATAAATAGAAACAACAGGTAAAACACCCGTACACCATCACTTCCTTTATCAACTATTAATAGAAACAACAAGTAAAACAGCCATACACCATCACTTCCTTTATCAACTATAAATAAAAACAACAAGTAAAACACCCGTACACCATTACTTCCTTTATCAACTATAAATAAAAACAACAAGTAAAACACCCATACACCATCACTTTCTTTATCAACTATAAATAGAAACAACAAGTAAAACACCCGTACACCATCACTTTCTTTATCAACTATAAATAAAAACAACCAGTAAAACACCCGTACACTATCACTTCCTTTATCAACTATAAATAGAAACAACAGGTAAAACACCCGTACACCATCACTTTCTTTATCAACTATAAATAGAAACAACAAGTAAAACACCCGTACACCATCACTTTCTTTATCAACTATAAATAAAAACAACAAGTAAAACACCCGTACACCATCACTTCCTTTATCAACTATAAATAGAAACAACAAGTAAAACACCCATACACCATCACTTCCTTTATCAACTATAAATAGAAACAACCAGTAAAACACCCGTACACCATCACTTCCTTTATTAACTATAAATAGAAACAACAAGTAAAACACCCATACACCATCACTCTACCTTTATCAACTATAAATAGAAACAACAAGTAAAACACCCGTACACTATCACTTCCTTTATCAACTATAAATAAAAACAACAAGTAAAACACCCGTACACCATCACTTTCTTTATCAACTATAAATAAAAACAACAAGTAAAACACCCATACACCATCACTTCCTTTATCAACTATAAATAGAAACAACAGGTAAAACACCCGTACACCATCACTTCCTTTATCAACTATAAATAGAAACAACCAGTAAAACACCCGTACACCATCACTTCCTTTATCAACTATAAATAAAAACAACAAGTAAAACACCCGTACACTATCACTTCCTTTATCAACTATAAATAAAAACAACAAGTAAAACACCCGTACACCATCACTTTCTTTATCAACTATAAATAAAAACAACCAGTAAAACACCCGTACACCATCACTTTCTTTATCAACTATAAATAGAAACAACAGGTAAAACACCCGTACACCATCACTTTCTTTATCAACTATAAATAGAAACAACAAGTAAAACACCCGTACACCATCACTTTCTTTATCAACTATAAATAAAAACAACAAGTAAAACACCCGTACACCATCACTTCCTTTATCAACTATAAATAGAAACAACAAGTAAAACACCCATACACCATCACTTCCTCTGTAAACTATAAATAAAAACAACAAGTAAAACACCCGTACACCATCACTTCCTTTATCAACTATAAACTAGAACCGTGGACGGTACCGAGCAGTGTGTATCCGGTGTCGACCATGGGTGAAAAGTTACATCTTTCGACCCAAATTGAGAGATTTACAGCAAAAATCTATATTTTTATTCGTTGATTTAAAAGTAAAAATAGTTAATGTTAAGGATTAAAAACTAAATGGAATAAAAAAAAATTCCAACCCATAGCACATACGATTTGAATATAGGCTAATTTGAATTTGGATTGACCAAACAAATTTACTTCACAGCCTGCAACTGCTGCTCATAATCCAATCAAAAGTTTGTCGTTAAAAGAATAAATCATACTCTTATGTTTCTTTACAAAAACATTTCACCTTGAACAGTTTTATACTAAATTTTTAATACTATTTCAATAAATCACAATCACATTATATTTGAAAAATATAATTTCTTCTTAAGAAATGTATTGATATATTCTACAGTTAGAATTTACTACCAATCTGAAAAATACTGATAAAGATCACTTATAGTCTTGGTACAATAATAACTCTAAATACTAAAAAACGCAGAAAAATTGGCGTGAACATGTAGGACAATTAATGCTTATAGGCCTATGGGGTTGAACAGATTCGGATTATTCATAATTTCTTGCGAAAAGCTTATTTGTTGAAAATATGACAAATTAATGAATCTAAAAAGGTTTAAAGAGACTAACCAAAGGCACGAACCTAACATATTATACACATATTATACCGTTTTCCCCGGTGAATGGAGCTTTATAACAAAACTATTAAATTATGTACATCAGGACCATGCGGATATGTACTTGTTTCTGCTGTAATGAAGTACTTTATTACTTAAATCAGAGCCTCCAAAAAAATTGAAATGACATTGGGGCATTATGCATTAGGGGAGGTAATCTAAATATTAACTGTGGGTTTGAACAAACATAGTACACTGTCAACAGTATGTGTAAAATTTCTTGTAGATTACGGAAGTTGAAAATCTTAATTGAAAAGCGAATGACGTTAAAACCGAAAGTTATATCAAATTGTTAAAAACAGATTTTTGTTCGCAATCAAAGTGTCTATCCAACTGTAGGTAGGTTTTCAGATTGATCAAAATGAATTTGAAAAAGTCGGACAAAATACGTACAGTTTAAATGGCAGAAGGAACAAATCTTCTAAATTCCGGAAAGGCGGAATTTTAATTAAAAAATCTTGTATTATATCCCTGGAAAGAGTAGATCAAGCATTGATGGATTGAGAAATGATTTTTGACGTATGTAAATTAGGTCACGTGACAGGGCTTTTTAAAGTTGCAATTTTCAAAGGGCTATAAAACCGGAAGTAAGCGTTTTGTCTCTGAAAATATTATGCCATTAAATGCTTCTCATCGAGGACATTAATTTTTGTAGAGGTCACTCAGTCACGAAAGGTCAAGGTCACGAAATATTTACCCTGAAAGTTTTGACAATTACTGATTTATTTCAACCGGTAATTAAAAAAAATCAGAATTGAAATTCAAAAATCGGCTTCCCATGTTTTGGTAGCAATCAACTGTAGATTCCATAATCATCAATACTATGCAAATTCCATAACACCCTGAGGCCCCATTTTGCGTTTTATAGAAATATACCATTTCAAGATGGCGACTGATCCGTTACATCCGGGTCACATTTTAACACTTGTATACTTCTGTGTCTACAAAACAAATATACTGCAAAAAGTATTTTTCGAATATCTTCAAAATTCCGGAAGTTGAAAATTCAACTTTAACAGCGAATGACGTCGAAACCGGAAGTAATAATAAAAATTTTGAAATACATTATTGTACACAATCAAAATATCTATCTATTTATTATTTGTCAGATAGATCAAAGGTCAAGGTCAAAAGATACAGGCCTTCAAAATATTGACAAAATTTAACCGGAAATTGCAGGAAAACCAAATCGAAATTCAAAAATCGGCTTCCCGACATTTTTTAGAATTGTTATGTTCTTTTATTTGACACCAGATTCGTCAAAATCGGATAAATTATTTTTTCTGAATAAAATTTGGGCACTTTTTACAAAAATCAAAATGGCGGCCAAACTATAAATATTTTCTTCCCGTTTTTTCTTCTCATTTTTTGAGTCATAATGATATCTATCTATTAGTATCAGTTTTTTTGACCACCATGTGATTTTCGTGGAGTGGGTCAACCGGAAGTGAGAAGTTTGATATCATGAAAACCGGAAGTGATAAAAAAAAGTTTAACCGAGGAAATTTGTTCTCTAATGTGATCTGCTTGAGCATCAGAATTTTTGATAAAATCGGACGAATAGCACAGAAAATAGAAATTTTGGCCAAAAACAGCAAAATTCGACTCAAAAAAGTGTGCTATGAATTTTCAAATTTCGATTTTTTTTCACTACTATCCCATAAGATATTTGCACGAGATTCAAAAAACCTGACTCCGAGAAAAATCGGATCAAAAATGTGCTTTCTAAGGCCAATAAACCATTTTTTGCACAGTTTTTAATATTGCACTTCCGGTTGTGCAAAAATGTATCAATTTACATTCATGCAGTAATAGACCATATACAGTGAAGTAATGCATTGCAAATATTGCTGTAATTATCACAGTTTCTTCAGAGTACTCGGTACAAAATTAATTTTTTAAAAAATTATGAAAACAAAGCAGTGTGTTCGCGAGAACACACTGCAATAAAAACAACACGTAAAACAACCGTACACCATCACTTCCTTTATCAACTATAAATAGAAACAACAGGTAAAACACCCATACACCATCACTTCCTCTATCAACTATAAATAGAAACAACAAGTAAAACAACCGTACACCATCACTTCCTCTATCAACTATTAATAGAAACAACAGGTAAAACACCCATACACCATCACTTCCTTTATCAACTATAAATAGAAACAACCAGTAAAACACCCGTACACCATCACTTCCTTTATCAACTATAAATAGAAACAACAAGTAAAACACCCATACACCATCACTTCCTCTATCAACTATACATAGAAACAACACGTAAAACAATCGTACACCATCACTTCCTTTATCAACTATAAATAGAAACAACAAGTAAAACACCCGTACACCATCACTTCCTTTATCAACTATAAATAGAAACAACAGGTAAAACACCCGTACACCATCACTTCCTTTATCAACTATTAATAGAAACAACCAGTAAAACACCCGTACACCATCACTTCCTTTATCAACTATAAATAGAAACAACAAGTAAAACACCCATACACCATCACTTCCTTTATCAACTATAAATAGAAACAACACGTAAAACAACCGTACACCATCACTTCCTCTATCAACTATAAATAGAAACAACAAGTAAAACACCCGTACACCATCACTTCCTCTGTCAACTATAAATAAAAACAACACGTAAAACACCCATACACCATCACTTCCTCTGTCAACTATAAATAAAAACAACACGTAAAACACCCATACACCATCACTGCCTCTATCAACTATAAATAAAAACAACAGGTAAAACACCCGTACACCATCACTTTCTTTATCAACTATAAATAGAAACAACACGTAAAACACCCGTACACCAACACTTCCTCTGTCAACTATGAAATGAAATACACAGATATAGAAAATGAAATTTCTTGTTGAGGTACACTGAAAGGAATGGTGCAATTGTCGTAAAGGTCAAGTTCTTTAATGACTTAAATCCGCCTTAAAATATGCCGACTGTTCTTCTTAAAATACTAGCACATAATCTTACCAAAATATTCTTCTAATTCAGTTTTGATTCGAACTAGTAAAAGAGGAGGTAAACGTCTAACTGGTGGGGTCCACCATTGATATACATCGTTCAGTACATCGTCATCACATGATAAAATATCTTCCAATTCAGCTTCCATTAATCCCCCAGAACCTACAACAGATCAAAAAACTTTAAGTGATGCAAATCTACCAACTCTGTCTATAGATGACCCACGTTTGATTGATCAGCTATTTCAAATAGGTATCATTAGACAATATAAGTTAATCCCAGTTTAATGTTATAAAATCACAAACAAATTCATACATAGGACAAATTTTAATCAACACCAATCCAAATCTTTAATCTCCTTTATCAAGGACGGACAAGAAATACCACAATGTAACAGGAGTAAAATCAGACATATACTAGAACCGTGATAACGGTACTGAGCAGTGCGCAATTTAAACATCCTTGAACGGTTGCATTTTAGTCCTGCATATAAATTAGGTCATGTGACAGAGCTGTTTATAGTTAAAAATCTCAATTTTCAATCGGCTATTAAACCGGAAGTAAACATCATTTGATAGATTTTATCGAGGGCAATAGCTTTGGTTCAGATCTAAAGGTCATCAAACGTCAAGGTCACGAGTTGTGAGCTTTGAAAGTGTTTGCTATTGCTGAATTTCTTTAACCGGAAATAGACAAAACTTTTAATCGAAATTAGGAAATCGGCTGTCACCATTTTGTTAGTAATATATTGAAGATGCCATAGACATCAACATTATGTAATATATCGATTTAAAGAAAAGTTGATCATTTCAAGATCTTGGTCTACTAGTTACTTCAAGGTCCAATTTTATCCTGTTTGTTCTATGAATGTTATGTCATTTTATATCTTCAAAAGAATGTGTCGACTCTCTTTAAAAATCTACAATTTAGGAACCACGAGTTTTTTCGCCCCAAAAAAGCCACGCAGTTACTTTAGAACAATGAACAAAATTTCCAAATTAAAAAAAAGCAAAATGATTAAAATATCTACTATTATATATCAAGAGGAGATAAAGCATAATAAGAAAAGATTGTTTGTGACGTACGTGAATTAGGTTCAAACTGACAATTTTCATTTGGCTATAAAACAAGAAGTAAATATTGGACAACAAAAATTAATTCACAATTGGATAGATCTCATTCTGGGCAATAACTGTTGTTCGGATCATAAGGTCAACAAATGGCAAGGTTATGAGCTTTAAAAGTGTTCCAATAATTGCTGAATATCTTATACCGGAAATAGACAAACACCATAATCGAAATTAGCAATTCAGCTGCCCCCATTTTGTTGGCAATAGATTGAAAATGCCATAAACGTCAAAATTATATAAATCGGATGTCGATTTAAAGAAATCATGTTCATTTCAAGGCCAACGTGTTACTTCCGGTTACGATTTTGTCATATTTTTTTCTTTGTTAGTCATGTTCTTTCATATCTTAAGAAGAAATTGTTATCTATCTTATGAAATCCGTAATTCAGATAACACGTGTTTTTTTCCCGCCAAAAAAACAAGCAGAGTTACTATAGAACAAAGAACAAAATATCTAGTGTTATATATCAGTGGGAAGAGGAGATGAAGCGTATTAAGAAAAGAAAATATTTTGTGACGTGACGTCACGTGAAGGAGCTGTTCAAAGTTCAAACTAACAATTTTTAAATGGCTATAAAACCGGAAGTAAATATTGGACAACAAAAATGGATTCACCGTTGGGTAGATCTCATCATGGGCAATAACTTTTGTTCAGGTCATTAGGTCACCAAAATCCAAGGTAACGTGTAATAAGCTTTGAAAATTTTTGTCATTTCTGAATATCTTTTACCGGAAATAGGCAAACATCATGATCGAAATTAGCAAATTGGCTGTCATCATTTTGTTGGCCATAGATTGAAAATGCCCTAGACATCAATATTATACAAATTGGATGATACCCTGTTCACTTCTCTCGATTTAAAGAAAACATGTTCATTTCAAGATGGTGGTCAGCGTGTTACTTCCGGTTACGATTTTATCATATTTTTTTTCATTGTTAGTCATGTTCTTCCATATCTAAAGAAGAAATTGTTACCTATCTTATGAAATCCGTAATAAAGATAACACGTGTTTTTTCCCGCCAAAAAAACACGCAGAGTTATTATAGAACAAAGAACAAAATTCGAAAAAGCAATTTTGATCGAAATATCTAGTGTTATACATTTTTGGAAACAGGAGATAAAGCGTGATAATGATAAAAGATAATTTGTGACGTACATGAATAAGGTCACGTGACAGAGCTGTTTAAAGTCAAAACTCGACATTTTCAAATGGCTATAAAATCGGAAGTAGACGTCGGACAGCAAAAATGAATACATCAGTTGATAGATCTCATCAAGGGCAATGACTTTTGTTCAGGTCACAAGGTCACTCAAGGTCAAGGTCACAAGATATGAGCCTTAAAAGTTTTGACTATTACTGAAAATTGTTTACCGGAAATAAAAAAAAAAATGAATCGAAATTCAAAAATCGGCTTCCCATGTTTTGTTAGCAATCGACTGTAGATTCCATACACATCATTTTTATTCAAATCGGATGATTCCCTGATTCTGAATTTCGATTTAAAGTAAAATTAGTCAGTTCAAGATGGCGGCCGATATAAAACAGCTGGGTCAGATTTTATCATTTTATATTTTGTGAATAATGATTACTAGCACATTGCAAAAAGATTTTGTAGAATATTTTCATTATTCCGGAAGTTGACATTTCAACTTTACAAGCGAATGACGTCAAAACCGGAAGTGATATAAGATTTTTGAAAAGATCATTTTGTTTGTCATCAAAATGTGTATGCATATGTAAGTTTTCATATTGATAAAAATAAAATTGCAAAAGTTGAGAAAATTGTCAAAAAAGTGCTTCAAAAAGTCAGCGACAAAGTTTTAAAAATGCATGTTTTTAAACCCCCAATTTGAAGACAATCGGTTAATAAAATAAACAAAAAAAATTCCATCAAAATCGGTTGAAAATCAGAGGTGAAAATGGTAAAAACATTAAATTGGGCTTATTGGCCATACGTCATTTCCTGTTGGACGAAAATGCATCATTTTATATTCACCTAATACCGTGCAGTTAGGCATAGTAAAAAATTATATGAGATAATGTGTGGCATGCTCCCTTCATACCGAATTAGCGTGACCAGAAGTAGACAAAAAAAAAACTAGAACTGTACAGTTAACAGTACTGGTGCAGGGCGGGTTACGACATATATGTACGAGGGTGCGGCAATATTTCGATTCGCATTCACTCTGCACAAATTCTCTATTTCCATGAAATCTCGAATTTATACGTATGCATACCAAATTTCTTGCAATTCGGTTGAGAAATAAAAAGTTGGCAATTCGAATGTGCAATACACAAATTTCAAATCTAATTATATACATACATGCCAATTGTGAATGAATTCTGTTCGGAAATAAGAAATTTAGCAATGCGCATGCGCACAACACAAATTCAATATCTCCATGATATTTCTAATCTTATTAAGCACATGCATACCAATTTTGAATGAACTCGGTTCAGAAATAAGAAAATTAGCAATGCGCATGCGCATAACACAAGTTCAATATCTCCATGATATTTCGAATCGGAATATACATATGCATACTAAATTTCATGAAATTCGGATAAGAAATAAAAAAGTTGGCGACGCGCATGCGCATTACACAAATTCAATATGTCCACGATATTTCGAATCTGATTATACACACACATGTCCATTTTGAAAAAAATTGGATAATAAATAAGAAAGTTGATAATGCGCATGCGCAGTACTGAAATTTAACATTTCCCCTGGATTCTGAATCTGATTATACATGTACATACCAAATTTCGTAAAAATCGAATAACAAACAAAAGAGTTAGCACCGCGCATGCGCACAACACAAATTTTGTATTTCCTTCAAATCACTATTCGAACATGAAGGTATATGCAAATTTTGAAGAAAATCGGTTCATAAATAAGAAAGTGGGTCAATTAATCAGTGCATGACGTAGTTTAGTCCATCCTAGACCTCCCTAAACTGCGTAGACTGGATATAATACATATCTAACAAAAACCGAGGTAGAGAGCCTTTAACCTGACCATGTCAAACTCAGTGACTCCATCAAAAGTGACATGTTTATTACAATCAATTAACCGACATACCTATTATTCTCTATACAGTATAATCTTGGAGTAATGATATGTTCCTCCAGTCAATCATTACTCCAAGGTATAATATAGGAGAATGCTTTTTTTTTAATATGCAAGTAACATATAAGTGTTGCATATTTTTGGAAACCTCAGGATCTGAGCATTACGAATCCGCAAAAAGTATTGCTAAATCTAAATTAGGGCCCTCGTAAAAACGCTTTAAAGGTGCAAAATCACCTTTGAGTCACACCTCTAAAACAGAAAGCACGTGTCGGACATGAAAAATGAATACATCATGTTAAAGCCCTCATAAATAGTTTTAAGATCTGTAAATATCAACTTGATCTGAGGTCAAGTTTTTGAGATAGAAGCCTTCAAAGTTTCAACAAAATCGCAACATTTTGTTAAATTGAATTCTGACATCGCCAAATCTGATATTATTTGAAACCCTTTAAAGAGTACACTTAAGATCAGCAAACATTGGGGTGTTATTCCAGTTAGGTTTTGCGTTACAGCACTGGCAAGATTCAAAATAAGCCATGTTTAGAGCACTATAAAATAGGTTTAAGTGGTCTGACCCCAAAGGTCAAAAGGTCATCAGAAGGTCAAGATCAAAGGGTATCATGGTGTGAAATATGGAGGTCATCAAAGGTCAAGGTCATGTGATCCAAGCCTCTAAACATAAATAAAATAAACATTTCGTTATATACAGAAGGCAAAATCGAAAATCGAAATTCGGCTTCCCGTCAATTGTAGAGAAACTATGAATGCTTCGTTTGACATCAAATTTGTAAAAGTCGGATTACAAATGGATTCAGAATAGGAATTTTCACAAAATGACCCAAACCAATATGGCGGCCAAATTATAACTTCCGATAAATATTTTTTGGATTATATTAGTGTGTAATAATAACACTAATATTATGCATACCTTGTTTTCATCATAACTCAGTTTCACCGGAAGTGAAGCAACCGAAAGTGATATCATTAGAACCGGAAGTGACGTAAAAAATTTGAGTGCGCAGAATTATTTGCACCCGCCGGCGTTCTACATCATAGAAATTTCAAAGTGATCCGTTGAAAATAAACTAAAATATCATATTTCGATAAATTACGGCAAGAAAAAGTATCGAACGAATTTCATATAATCGAATATTTTCAAGTCCTATTGTTTGTCCTTTAGCAAGAGAAATACGATGAAGAAAATTCGGGCAAAATCGGTCGATAAATACGTTATTTAGAGTCCATTTTATGTTTGTTGCTCATGTCGCTTTATGTTGCACAGATTAATTTAGTTTTACATTCATATTAAAATTCGCCATAAGTCAGAAAACGTCATGAGGTCCGTTTTTCTGTACATGGTTCCATTACTGAGAAATAGGTGCACGGTTGGACGAAAAAAAAAAAATAATCAATACGAAAACAAAGCAGGGCGTACGAAGTACGCCCTGCAAAAACATACATTATGAAAACAAAGCAGTGCGTTCGCTAGAACGCACTGCAACTAGAGCTGTGAACAGCACTGAGCGTGGCCCTTCATACTTTGCCTGATAGCTGTAAGACTTTTTGAACTTCAAACCCCTAAAGTCTGGTGTTCACTCCCTCATTTTTAGCAAAAAGTTTTGTGAAAGGGTAGATTCAATATTATATCAATATTACTTATAGTATGGTAATTTTTATAGCTTCTTGGTAGCTATAATATACAGGTATGTGTGAAATGTGAACATTATGTGACGGAATTCCTTTACTGATATAAATATGATCTATAAGTGTTTCACCTTCATTAGTATAATGCTGAACAAGTTGTTGAAAACCAAATTTTTGAAAATAATTATGTATAGACAAATGACCCTCCAAGATATTTTGATTGAAATCTCCCATAATAACATACACCAGATTCTTGTAATTCAACTGGTGATCTTTGTAACATTGGGAGAAATAATTCTAATCGATAAACAGGTGGTCTATGGATAACAATTACGTTAATATTCTTATCCAGATTATCCAAAGCCATGTGTTCTATTTCTAAAACTCCCAAATTTAAGATATTGACATTTTTTTCTTCTTTAAAATATATTCCTAATCCTCAATGCCCCTTTTCTTTTAAAAAATTGAAATCTTTAGTGTCATCATAGCTGCTGCTTCGAGGATGGTGGTAAAGGCGGAAACGATTTAACTTGAGTTTTGTTGGAGTTATTGAATCATTTAGCCACGTTGTTAAACCAATGATATTATCTAGCATTTTAGTGTGTTTCTGTAGATCTCGTATGTGAATAGAAGTAAACCCTGAACATTGTGTAAAATTATATTAGTATCAGTCGATATGGTCCTACTTTCAGGCTGTAATTGCTCCTAATGCTGATTATATTTTTTCATCACATATATGTTTTTTTCCTTAAAATCTTGTATTGTATGACCCTGTAATGTTTTAACTCTGCTTAACGCAACATAGGCTTGACCAGCTTGAAATATTTTACGGAGAGATATTACGCCTCTATCGACCAGACGATAAAAACGGGTTATAGTCAATTGGGCCCCTATCCAAAATGGCCCCTCGTTTGGTCAAAATGGTCCCTGATAAATGGTCAAAATGGTCCTCAAAAAAGGTCAAAATGGTCCTTCCAAAAAGTCAAAATGGTCTCAAAATAATATTTTTATTACATTATACATAATATATTTTTTTTATAATCTTTTTGAGAACTGGAACTGGAACTTCAAATTAATATTGTAAGTCTTAGAATGTCTTTGCTTTGATGAAAATATAAATAGGAACACAATTTATGTCTTCAAAATTTGTTGTTACAGAGTACAATTTTCAGTCAAAATTAGTGACCTTTGTTAGGGTTAAAATAGCTTCCAACTATTCCTTTGATTATCATCATATAAGCTACAATTTATAAAAAAAAAATCAGGGACCATTTTGACTTTTATTATTTTGGCCATTTTGACCATTTTGTCCTCAAAAGGTCATTTTGACCAAAGAATTGGTTGAAATCAAAGAATAAATACAGAGTCCATTTTGACCAAAATAGGGGCCATGGTGACCGGTCCATTTTGACCAAAATAGGGGCCATGGTGACCGGTTCATTTTGACCAAAATAGGGGCCATGGTGAATAACCATTTTGACCAAATTTAACTGTTATGGCCATTTTGACTAGGGGCCATTTTGTATAGGGGATATACCCCCTTCCCCAACATTCGAACTGTGTAAACGTCAATATTTTCCTTTAATGCTGAGTTGAAATACTGTCTTTTGTTTCAATGGATTGGAGCACAGGTACATGGGGACAGGATAGCCTATGTTGGTGCTTCATGGGTCTTCAGTACCCCAAATAATCCCCATGCATTAATTTTATTTTCTTGAAAAAAACGCTTATTAACACTGTGTATTTCCCGGAAATTGTGCAGACTTACTGAAAATTCCAATGTTTGCCGGTCGACTGATATTAGACCTACTCTCTTTATAATAATACTTAAAGGTAAGACACTATCGTCTTGTTGACATGAGATACCACTTGCCTATCATCTTAAAATATTCTTAATTAACGACCCTGCCTTTCATGCCAATGACTTCTTTCAATTCAACATTAATTTTTCTCCATCTCCATAGAAAGTTTTATGAAATCGGAGATCATTTAGTCCAGTTACCCAGTGTTATTATCTCTCAAATTACATTTTTTCTTGCCGTTTAGAATCCGTCAAAGCAGAATTGACGGAAATGTCGGCGTGCGCATCTTCGAGCACTTTGACCTCAATCACGTGGTCTGCATTCTTGCATAAATTATACTGAACTAACGTTGAGTCTTATTCATGTACTTTAGTTCAGTATAATTTATGCAAGAATGCAGACCACGTGATTGAGGTCAAAGTGCTCGAACATGCGCACGCTGACATTTCCGTCAATTCTGCTTTGACGGATTCTAAACGGTAAGAAAAAAATGTAATTTGAGAGATAATAACACTGGGTAACTGGACTAAATGATCTCCGATTTAAAAAACTTTCTATGGAGATGGAGAAAAATTATTATTGAATTGAAAGAAGTCATTGGCATGAAAGACAGGATCGTTAATTCAGAATATTTTAAGATGATAGGCAAGTGGTATCTCATGTCAACAAGACGATAGTGTCTTACCTTTAAGTATTATTATAAAGAGAGTAGGTCTAATATCAGTCGACCGGCAAACATTGGAATTTTCAGTAAGTCTGCACAATTTCCGGGAAATACACAATGTTAATAAGCGTTTTTTTCAAGAAAATAAAATTAATGCATGGGGATTATTTGGGGTACTGAAGACCCATGAAGCACCAAAATAGGCTATCCTGTCCCCTAGTCAGATAAAACCTGCCGTTGAGCGGGTCAACGTCAGGCTATCCTGTCCCCATGTACCTGTGGATTGGAGCAGTCAATAGCCAGTTGAATTGATGTATGTTAGTCAATTAAGTGTCGTGGGTAAGAAGCACCCTCAAAATAAGAAAAAATCTGATATTGTATCAAATATAGCAAACACTCGAAAAACATGTTAATTTTTATAAAGTTAACACAATGTGAAATGAGATTAATTTATTTTTGACCTATAATAATCTTAGCAGACGATAAAAAACAGTTTGAGCGCTTACTTTTTTATTGCAACGGATTAGCGCAGACGCGTAAACAGCCCCTAGAGTTAAAAGATTTTGTAGTCTGACTAATTTGTTTATGACCTTTAATAACCTTAGCAGACGACAAAAAGAAAATTGGTCTTGTAGAAAGAGTTCTATCAATGGTAGAGGAAAAATTCGAACAGGTTAATGTATCAAAAATTCACTGCTCTAATTGATTGTATGTAAAATTAATATAAGTGAAAATTTTGCAAAAAAATGAATAAATTTTTGATACTTTTTAGAGTGTTAAAAGATTACATAATCAGATTAATCTGTTTATGACCTAAAATACTTCACACCTCCATGTGAAAAGTTCATGTCAATAGTTTTATTACCATATTATATAACCTGCTATAACCCTGTCAATCATTTTAATCCTCTCTACTAGGGCCTACTTTATTCTCAGAAAAGGGGTATCCTATGCCTATTTTCACTTTAATGGATTTTGTATTAAACTGCTCATGTCATATATCGTTGAAAAGAGAAAATTTAGTACATACTGACTATACACACCATATTGATATGAGATAATTGCTTTGTAAGTTTGAACCCTCAGTCGAAAAAAAACGCAATATTTTGAAAAAATATTTAAATGGGTTATTGTCATATATCGTTTAAAAGATAATCAAATCGGCATTACAAAATTGAAAAATTTAATTCTCTGCGTTGATTAGACAATGCAATATAGATGTCCAAAGTTGACAAAAATGTCAATTTTCAAATGTCCATAAAACCAGAAGTTAATATTTTTCAATTAATATCAGCATACCTATGGATATCTGAGGTCAAGGACATCCTTCATTGGAATTTTCAAGGTCATCAAAGGTCAAGGTCACATAATATGGCCTTTTGAATTTTCCAAAAATTAAAACGAACATAAAAAAAATTTCAAATTCGAAATTCAAAATTCTGTTCCAACAAACTGTAGACAAGGTTACAAGGTTTTGATAGACACCAAAATCATAAAAATCGGATAACAAATAGAGGACTTATTGATTTTTTGCTGAAATGTGTCAGTCTGTGACGGCAGCTTATGCAACACTTCCGGTTTGGATTTTTTATGCTAAGTGCATTCTAATTATGACTGACAGACAATATATGTAGTTTTTGTCAATATCTGAAATTTATACCGGAAGTGAGGCTGCTAGGCGATATTTTGAAAAACCGGAAGTTCTTACGTCAAAACCGGAAGTGATGAAAAAATTTTGATTGAGTAGTTTTATTTCTATGGACATTCTGTATACGTCCTGTAAATTTCCGGTCGATCGGATAATTAGCGGCTGAGTTAGAAATTTTGAGCTTTTTTGAAAATCTTGGTTTCAAATTTTTTGGACAAAAATATTTAAAAATTGAAATTTGTGTAGTCCCATCTGATACTTCTTTTTACAATGAAGATATTAAAGAAAATTTCAGCCAAATCGGTCCATAAATAAACCCTACAGACTAAGTGCAAAATAATTGCATATTATGCAATAGCCCACTCCTGATTCAGCAAAAATTGAGTTTCAGATATTCATTTTTGATTCCAGGTCATTATATAATGTTTGGTGGATACAATTATGCTACACCATTTTCGATTTTCTCTAAAAAGTTTCCCAAAAAAAAACTAAACTAGAATCGTGAGACGATACTGGGCAGTGCGCATCCGGTTTCGTCTATGGGTGAAAAGTGTCATTTTCAATCCATACATATAAATTGTTTTTATTCGGGAGTGAAAAGTAGAATAACCAGTTGACGTTCGGTGAAAAATGGAACATTTTTATACATCATTGGAAGTAGAATAGTTAAAGAATATATTAATATTTTTCATATGCAATATCATACATATGAAAGAAATGAAGTGAAATGAATGGAGTTTACGTCCTATTTTTTCTGCACTTCTATGGGCTAACTGAGGACGGGCAAACGCCATGCAGTGTGCATTAGCCTGCTCTTTTTTTTCGATTTCCAACCGTCGAGGGACTTTAACGTGAACAGCCAATAGCACACGGGACCTTATTGTCCCATCCGAATGATTAGGCGCTATTTCCATGTCAGCCCCTACGATCTGCATCACTGACGGGATTCAATCCTGGACGTTCAGGTTGACGAGCAAGAGTCTAACTCGCTGAGCTGCCGCATAACACCATTACTTGATATGATATTGAAATGACATCAGAATTCTGAGTGCTAACTTTCTTTTTTTTTTTCTTTTTTTTTTTTTTTTTCTTTTTTTTTTAGCCTCTCACCCACCCACACTCAGATCGAATGTAAGGTGGATATACTATTGTAACTTATGTGTTTAGTTATATCCACCTCTCACATACCCTTATCTAAAAGATAGAAATATATTTTAAAAATTTAACAAAGGTATATGTGAGGATCTTCATTGTGTAACCTTATTATTATTACTATATTTTATTTTTAGTGTCATATAGTAATAATTATATCAATTGATTATAATGTATTTAAAATAATTATTCATATAGATAAATATTTTAATGTACAATTATAATGTTTGATATAATATATAAATAGATATTTTTGTAAATATATAATTTGTAAATATATGATCTGTAAATATATAATTTGTAAATATATGATTGATATATGATTTATAATATATGATTTGTAGATTTATAATTTGTAAATATATAATTTGTAGATATTCTATAAATAGTGATCTACGTACAATTAGTGTTTATAAGTTTAATATTTATGTATGAGGAAATGTATGAAATATAAAAATATACATAAAAATTTAATGTGTTTAAGAATATAGTATAAAAATATATTCCAATTCCAATTCAATATAAAAGATGCCATACTGGGTCATCATGGAGGAGTTATTTCCAACAGACTATATAGCATGGCATCTATTAGTTCATGGACATGCTTCTGGGATTTCCTGTTCTCCCAGATGGTTTGAAAGTATAGGGCCATGTGTGGAAATAGGTTTTTGGGTATCCCTGATAGAAATCTTGTATCATTTACTATGGAGATATCAATTTTAAAGAAGTTTTTGACAAATTGGCAGAGGCTGTCTCTCATGGGTTGAAGGAACTTACACCTGACAAATATATGAAGCTGGGTTTCATTTTCATTTCGACAAAATGGACATTTAGTATCTAAATTAAAAGAACTCCGCGATTGGAGAAAGCTTTTTGTAGGAAGGGCATCGTGTATGACCAGGTAAATAAAGTCCTGCTGCTTTAAGTTTAGTTTCAACGATGGTATAGTTTTAAAGATGTTATCAAATTTTATATGGAGATTTCTTGAAGCCACACTAGGTTTGATGTTGAGACCATGGAGTAGCTTCAAGTAAATCTCCTTTGTAGTGGTCGTTTCCTTCCATTTAATGTCCATTTTCTTGAAATTTGCCATAAGCGTCGTATATTTGTCAGGTGAGTATAGTGTTCTGACAGGAAAGCCTCGGATGATGTCAAAACTTCTTAGAGAGATACCAAACCAATAGTAAAACAGGGATACCCAGGGGTGCCTATTTCCACGCAGGGCCCAGACAATTTGCTGGAGATCTAGACTCTGAAGCTTTGCCTCGAGATCGATGATCTGTTGTCCACCGTTTTCTCGAGACAACTTCAGAGTGTTTCTGGCTATAGGCTCTTGCCTTGATTCCCAAAAGAACTGAAAAATACACCTGTTCAGTTCCTTGAGCATGTATTTGTTCGGCTTTTGAATTCTGCCCACATACCACACCTGTGACAAAATGAAAGTGTTGATGATATAGGCTTTCTCGCGAAAGCACAGTGATCGATTTTTCCATTTAATGAGTTTTTTGCGGATTTTGTTAAGTATCGGATTCCAGTTTAAGTTATGTGAATTTTCGCCAAAAATGATGCCTAAAAGTTTTATTTGGGGTTTTATGAATTTTTGCCACAGCTGAGGGATATGGGCAGACATTCCACCTATAGCCAGGATCTCCGTTTTGTCGTTGTTGACTTTCGACTCGGAGGCAGTCTGAAAGTCAGAGAGTTCTACACCCAGGGCGCAAAAAGAGCCAGGACCTGTAATAACTGCTGTCAAATCATCCGCATGTTGGATGGTTTTTACTGGTTGCGGGTGATTTGGCAGCTTAATACCTATTATATCTGGATTGGACATTATATTATGGGCCAGCGGATGCACGGCTAGTGCATAGAGCGCCATTGACAGAGGGCAGCCCTGTTTCACGCCTCTCTGTGGAGTGAAACCCTTGGTTAGCGCTCCGCGCACCTCACAGTGCACCGTTAGCCCATCATACAAGATACCAATCCAGTTTAATATGGGTTCTGGGAAATTTAGTTTTTCCAACAGATAGTGTAGATAGCGCCTATTCAACCTATCAAAGGCCTTTTCTTGGTCAAAAGCGCACAGCGCTAGCTTAGTGTTCTTTTGGGCAGCGTATTGTAAAATACTGTCAATCGAGAGCAGGTTGTTCAAAATAGTTTTATCCTCCCCCGCTCCCGATTGAGTGTCCAAAAGAACACTATTCAGCGAGGGCTTAAGTCTGTTCGCTATGACCTTGGCGATGATTTTGTAGTCGACCGTCAGCAGAGAGATAGGACGATAGTTCTTCAATTCAGTCCTTTTCCCCTTGTTTTTGTAATTAATTGATATTATTGAAACTTTCATTGAATCTGACAGCCGCTTCATCAGATAAACATTGTTGATGGTATCCACTAGGTCATTCTTTAGCAAGTCCCAGAAGGTGACATAGAATTCCCTAGGGATACCATCTATACCGGGTGATTTATTGTTTTCAAACTGATGAAGGGCCGTTTTAATTTCAGATTCAATGATAAGGGGTTGGTCTAATGAATCTCTCTCTGCTGACGATAGAGTGGTTAAATAGGAGCTATCTACGTACTTTCTGATGGTTTCATCTGGGATGCCGTCCTCTGTATAAAGATGTTCATAAAAATCTTGAACAATGTTCAAGATTTCATCCTTACCACATTGAACTTTCCCATGCTTGTCCTGTAGCTTTTCAATGTTCTTTGAATTGGAGTGAATTATTTCGGCTTTTTTAAAAATTTCTACATTCTCAATATCACTCTCTTCGAACGGCAGTTTTGATCGGATCAAAATGCCTCTGTTTATACGATTTTCTAATGTTCGAAGTTGAGAGTGATATTGAGAAAGTAATGTTTTGTTGTGTGAATCAATTCTGTGATTGATCTCGATGTCGTCTATTAATGTTTTTATATTTTTAATGTCATTTCTAATTTTTTGCATTTTTATTTTGGAGTATTGAATACTAATTTTTTTTATCATAAATTTTCCCGCTTCCCACCATTCCAATTGGTTGTTATACTCAAGTTTTTGAGTTTGGTGGCACAACCAGTAATTTTTAACCTGGTTTTGGTATGTTATATCATTGAGAATAGAAGTGTTAAGCTTCCATTTCCCCCTGCCCCATCTATTGTTTTCGAATTTAAGGATAGACTGTACATATTTATGATCAGAATAGGGGAGAGCTTGGTGTGTAATTGTGTCAATCCTGTCCAATTCTGACATAGATATGTACATTCTATCAATTCGACTTCCAGAAGTATCTCTGAGAAAGGTGAACAGCTTCTTATTTGGAAATTTGTGCCGATAAATGTCTTGTAGTAGAAAATTACTACAGATGTTGTTTAGATGATCCAATGCCGGGACTGGTTGGTATGTTAAATTATTATTTTTATCATCCATTCTATTTTGTATGAGATTGAAATCCCCGTTAAGTAGAATGATTTCATTGATATTATAAATAGAATGGATGTATTTAGAAACAAGATGGTAGAACGGACCCTTTTCTGAATATTCGTTCGGACCATATATATTTACTACATGTACATGCAATATTTTGTTTTGATGTAGAAATTTAACATGGAGAAGTCGCCCTTCCAGTACAATGCTGGTTGCGTATGCATTTATAAGATTTAAGTTCTTGTTGTAGCGGATGGCGACTCCTCGGGTAAATATATTTGGTCCATTGGAAACAGAGAGAGAGAAATTCGACGAATTCTCGACGTCTGATATCTCCTGATCTGTGATCATGCCTGTTTCTTGTAGGCAGATCACATCAGAATCAGAGAAATCGTCGAGGATTCGTTGATATTTGAAAGAGAAACCTCTATGGATGTTAAGGGTTGTGAATTTCATGATTTAGGCGGGAGAAAAAAGAAAGAAAGAAAAGTGTTGCTAAAGAAAAAGCTGCTGTAGAGGCCCTAAAGTTAAATATGTTTTTTTGTTATACTTTCAGTAAAGAATGAAGAACTTCCTTTGAGGTTCTCTTTCTTTCCTCTCTCTCTGTTTCTGGCTAACCCAGGATCATCCTCTGATGATCTAGAGAGGAGCTCAGCTCCAGAGACCCGAGGGTTTTCCACCCTCAGACTCCGGCCGAGCACCTCCCTGTGTTGACGGTTTCGGGGGTCCCGGAAAGGGTCCGGGCTACCGTCCTGTTTCCTATCTCCCGGCTTGGCAGGCCTAGGTGTTACGAAGGGGCCTGCCGTCCTGGATTTTTTATCGTCTTGTTCCTGTTGTTGGTGTTTTTGGAAGCTGTTCTCCTTTCGCTTCCGGTTTAATAAGGCGTCTTTGTAGGGGGAGATGGAAGGGACAAGCGGTTGATGTTGATTGCGCTCGCCAATCTGCTCCGCACTCTCATTCTCGTCCCCATCATTATTATCCCTGTTGAAGACCCACATCAGGGAGTGGGGTTGAGGTGTCTCTAGGTCTTTTAACCTGTTCCAGAGCTCTGCTGATCTGTCCGATCACCTGATGACCAGATTGGTGTGTAATGGCAGAGTTGGAAAGTGATTGAACTAGGGGGAAAATATTGGTTTCCTCAGCCGCAGAGTGGTGTTCGGCTTCATCTTCATCCTCGTGGTCTGATTGGATGGAAACTTGGAGACTATTTGATTGTGGGGCCGGGTTTTGGGGACAATCTCTGGAGATATGCCCCTCACCGCCACAACTATAACACTTCGTGGCGGGTTTAGGCTGACCCTCATACTTGATGGTCAGCCTAACCCCGCGTACAATGACTGTTGATGGTATCGGTTTATTTATTTTAGGGGAAAAAATGAATCTCACACCCTTGTCCATGTGGGGGTATTCCCGCCACATTGCCCTCTTGATGGTAAGGGCGGTGCAGTACTGCTGCATGTGTGTGAGTATGTATTTATTTTCCAACTCGAAGGGTGCTCCGTAAATGGCAATGCGGATATCGGGGGTTCTATTAAGCGAGTGCACCTCGCTGGCCCTTTTTATTTCATAAAGGTTGCCACAGAAGACGTTATTGTCTTGGTAGTTAAACCAGTTTTCGAAGGTAATGACGTCTTCTTGGCACATAAATGACACCAAAAAAGTTGATCTTCCAATATTCTGGAAGCCCCTGATAAGGTCCATAGGAGCCTCATTCTCCTGCATCATCCCTAGCATATCTAGAGATTTAATGACACAGGGTTCAACAGGGCTCATATGGACCGTGAATTTTCTGTCTATCAGAGGTTTTGACATTGTTGGTTTTTTTTTATGTATTAAGGAATATTGTATATATATATATATAAAAAAAAAAAAAAAAATTTCCTTGCACTGAATGCCGATTTAATAATATTTTGAAGAAAGGAAGTAAGCTTAAAAATCTATGAATTAAGATTATTTCAGATGATAAGTTGGGATAATGATAATAACTATATTTGATGATAATATAATTATTACGATTCCTGTATGCAAACAAAACTTGACATAAATTTGCTACTTCCGGAACGCCATTTGTATCAATGTCGAATAGAAAAATGTTGACAATTTAAATCCAGGTGCATCCGAGTTTTGGTGGTATCACTCGGATCACAACTGGAATAATCTAATAGATAAAGATGTTATCTATCTAAAATATCCTTAAAAACTATGAATGTCCTAAGACTTCAAGTTTTAAAACAAAATTTCTGCTGACATGATATCTCTACAAAAAAAAAAAAAGAGAAACGAGGCGAACAACAAGATGGCAAGACTCTGGTTACTCCTACAGATATTTTCTTTTTTTTAAATGTTCTAATTGAATAACCTAGGCGGACTTAGCGGGCCGTCGAAGCACAAAGTGCCCGACCCTAACCACCGGAACTAGAAACCTGTCCAAGAAATCTTTAGTAAAAGGCGAAAGATTTACACGGAAAATGAGGAGAAACCAGAAAACTAGTTTTCAACAAGCAATAACCACGCCTCGGAAATTCCTCATTGGCTATGGTACCGCCACTGCGCAAAGCCTTCGTGAAGGTACCCGCACTCCGATACCACGACTGGGGGGTGGTTATCACTGTGTAACCGTGTATGCCATCAATCGAGAGTCAACTTTGTTTGTGGACAGAGTTTCATCCCCTCAATACAGATAGACCTTTCTTAAAAGTTCGCAGTTCTGCTCGTAATTTATCATTTTATTAAAGATTTAGCAAAAAATTTGTATTATTATTTTTTTTTAAAACATTTTAATGGTCAACGTTTTTAGACATACAGTTTTAAAACTTTTTTTTTAATAAATGACAGAACCAGATTTTTAGAACGAATTTATTTCTTTTGGCATCGGATCGTTTTCTTCCATATCTAGATTTTTTTTTTCATTTTACTACATAATTTAAAACGTTAAAAGCGCAAGTGACAATGTAAGAAAGTAAGCACTTGTAATTGTCAGTTGAGGGGATAGAACTGCATTTGAACATACAGACAACAAACATGTAAGTTTTAATCTTATATTTTGCAAGCAAGTGTTTTTTCAGATCATTTGAAAAATTCTTAATATAGTTCAGTAGGATACAATTCTCCCCAAAAAATTTCATTGTTGTATTTTAGTTTTATGATATTATAAAAAACCATTTGTTGTACATTATATCAAAACATTGACCAGTGAGAAGCGTTAAATGAAACAATACACTGTACACAGTACACTAATCATTAAGTGATTGACGTGCTGAGGGGATGATACATTGTAACACAACAACGTAGACTCTCACATGCCATCAGGTAGGGGAAGATGTAATGACCCTTCCTATACGATATTTAAAGGTAATGAATGTCCATTACTTTACCCCTATCCAGTGATGCAGGTGTAATGATATGAAGGGCCCAGTGGCTTAGTGGGGCAGATGATTGCTCGCCATCCTGAACGTCCAGGGTGAATCCCGTCAGTGATACAGGTCGGAGGGGCTGACATGGTAAGGGCGTTCAATCGTGGGTGTAAGTAAACCGATGTGCTAATTGGCTGTGCATGTTAAAGATCCCTCGACAAATGGAAATTGATAATAATATCAGGCTAATGCAAAATTTTCCTCATTGCGCACTGCATGGCGTTTGCCCGTCCTCAATATAGGTGCAGAAAAGCAAAGCAGGACGTAAAACTCTATTCATTATATTTCATTTTTCAAAAATTAGAAATTTTTATAATACTTCCACTGTAATATATTTTTTCCGGGTCACATTACATTATTTATTTTTTTTATGATGACCATTTTTAACATAATGCAAACAAATATTTTCAAATATCTCCAAAACTGAGGAAGTTAAAATTTCAAGATTACAAGCAAATGACGTCAAAACCGGAAGTGATATAAAGATTCTAGAAATATTTTTTTGTTCAGAATCAAATTGTCTATCTACCTGTAAGTTTTTAGATCGATCGAAAAAATTAAAAAAAAAAACACGCACAGTTTCAATGGAATTTGACACAAAATTTGCAAGTTTTAAAAAGCGCAATTTTGAATCAAATATATTGTGTTATATGTCATTTGAAAGAGCAGATTTAGCATAGTAAAAATGAAATAGAATTTGTGACGTATGTAAATTAGGTCACGTGACAGAGCTCTTTAAAGTTAAAAATTGCAATCTTCAAATGGCGATAAAACCGGAAGTAAACATCAGAAATCGGAAATGAATATATCATCTGATAGATCTCGTTAAGGGCAATAATTTTTGTACAGGTCAAGAGGTCATCAAAGGTCAAGGTCACTAGATATGAGCCTTGAAAGTTTCGGTCATTACTGAAATTCTTGTTCCGGAAATGTAAAGAAATTGAAATCGAAATTCAAAAATCGACAACCTACATTTTTTTTGCAATCGATTGCAGAAGTCGTAGATTTCAAAATTAAAAAAATCCGATTAACCCTCGGTTCTGAATTAAAATTTTAAGAAACATAGGTCAGTTCAAGATGGCGGCTGAACCCTTACACCTGGATAAAATTTCATCATTTTATTTTTTATGTATGATCAAATCTATGATAACACAAAACATTTTTTTCAAATATCTTCAATATTCCGGAAGTTGAAATTGAAAGTTTAGAAGCAAATGACATCAAAACCGGAAGTGATATCGAAACTTTGAAAATTGATTTTCTTTTGAAATTCATATGTCTATGTTATTGAAAGGTTTCAGATCGATCAAAATAAAATTGCAAAAGTTAAAAAAAATCCTTTAAAAAGTGCTCCAAAAGTCAGCTACAAAAGTCAAAATATGAATTTTTCAATTTTTTTGTAGCTATTGGGTTAAACAAATGAACCAAAAAAAGACCGATCACAATCTGTTGGAAAATGAGTTGAAAATGGAAAAACCCTGAAATACGACTTTTTAATATACGTCATTTCCGGTTAGGCAAAAATGCGCCATTTTACATTTAAGCAACACCGAGCAGTTAATCATCGCAGGAAATGATGTCAAGTTATGTGTGGTATGTGCAGTTTTGGCTGGGGAGCGTGACCAGAAATAGACAAAAAAAAAAAATAGTCAATTGCAAACCAAAGCAGTGCGTTCGACAAATCGAACGCACTGCAAAAAAAAAAAAAAAAAAAAAAAAAAAAAAAATAAACATAACGAAAACAAAGCGTGACAAATCGATAGATTTGCCACGCAATTACTATTTTCATGTCTGTATTTACATTGAAGAACACCACGTAGATGTGAATAAAATATATCTTAATTGGTACTTACTGAGAGTTAGATAGCCTAATGCTCGAGATACCAATAATTTACCGTGTAGTTTCTCTATTCTATTAAATAGATCATTAATAACTGATCTAACAGTGGTATTTAAAACTGATTGATCTATTGGTGTGAATGATTTCCACCGACAAGCTTCGTCAAACGCTAGTTTCAAGAACAATGGTATTGGACACTTCTGGAAAGCATCTTTTACAGTTTTAAGTTGGTGCTCCTGTAACTTCTTGTGATTGTTCTCTAGCCATTTGTTCAGGATACCATCAACATTGGGGTTAGACAAGAATGTCACTGGAATGAATTGTTTAGGATCTGTAAACATTGTCTGAAAAACAAGAAACTTTCGGTACAAAGAAATAGTAATCATGTTGTATATATGTACACATGATGGAGGAGTCCACGACTATACAACTTTTACCCCCGGTTTTTCCCTTCTTTAGATGTGATTTTTGTGATAAAACTAGCGATACATTTCACCAGTATCAAATAAACTTAATTGTTATGTGAGCACTGCAATAGAGACACTTTCTAAAGAATATTAGGTGTAGTGGCCGAGCAGGGACCACAGCATTGTCAAGGAAGGCTACGAGCCCCAAAATCTTGAAACTTGTGGGAGGGGAAAAGCCGGGTCAGCTAAAGTTAACCCCCACTGAAAAAGGATGCCAGAAACCCAGGTTCAGAGAGTTCCGAATAGGCCTGTCCTGTGGCCAAACTGGATTGTTCTGGGGGTGATATAAATATCCTGCAGAGCTGGATTCCGAGAGGATCAGCGCTAACATCAATAACCGTGTTTCCACTGACATAAAAAGCCGGCTTTTTTGTGTTTTCACTGACAAATTGGCAAACCGTTACGGTTTGGCAATAGAAGCTTTTTTTTGCGTTCGGCAATACGGGCGCTGTTTATTGTTAACTTATAGAATAAATGATAAGTCTTGTAGATCGCGTGCTGTCTATAACGTGTGATGAGACCAAAGTCGTTTGGGTACCAGTAAAACTCGGTGTAAACACAACGTGTTCGGCAATAAAGCTAGCTAGCTTAGAGCTGGCTTTTCTTCACAATTCTTAGTGGAAACGCGGTTATTGCCACCGTTACTCTGCAAGTAATGTATTATCGAGTATATTTATAAGTGTTTGCCATCAGTACAATTTGTAGGCTTCACAGCACAGTTTATCACTGGTATTTGTTAATATGCATTACAAACTACATTGTATTCCTCAATGCCGGATTATCGTTAGACTTACCTGTAACTTGGGAAAGCATTCATATTCTGGTTCTGGAAGCGTGGATACAATCATTTTAACATGTTTTGGTAATTTAGAAGGAAGCCAGAAGAGTTGCCGAGCACCACCAGTAACATTCAATTGATCTAGTGAATCTAATACTATTAATAATGGTTTGTCTTCCATGGCCAGATCTAATGTTTTTCGAAACTTCTCTGACAGTTCTTTTACCGTCTGAAATAATATGTTGTACATAGAGTGGAGGTAAGTTTCTTTATTTTCATTATTGAAAGGATCTTGCCCCCTTCCCCCCCCCCCCCCCATAATTTGATTAGTATAATAGATTTTTTGAAGAATCAAAATCGATCACATGAAAATCACAGTAGGTTGTTCCTATTATCAACTCAAAACCCGGAAATATCTGTCACAATGTACGAAATTGATGCCATTTTCCATTTTTCTTTCCATGGCGAGACATGGACTCTACAACCCATGCTTTTTAAAAATCCACGCCTTTGAGTCCATGTGCATAAAACACTTATTATCCAAGTTCAACATACCATATCACTCTGAAGTAAATCCTGATTATAAACAGTTCTTATTTGGTTAATAACACTGAGCAATAGACTTCTAATATTCGAACTATCAGGAGTAGTTCCTAAAAACCTGGAATTCAAAACATATTTTATGGTTGAGGGGATTAAAGCTTATGAGTTGATATATCCATACAGTATAAATAAGATCTTATAACAGGACTTTCGATTACCTTGATCAGGGCAACGAGGTCACAAATAGGATACAATAATTTAGTAATCATAGTCTAAAAAAATAACCAACCAAGTCACTGTCACTTATTCCCTGGACGTGCTTAATAAAATTTACAATATCGTTCAATACCTGATAATTATTGTTGGTTTAACTTCAGTATTCCAGGCATTTTTGACCGCCATTGCCATGATAGACGTTTTACCTGAACCAGATTTCCCATGGACTATCAATGGTTTATTATTCTGAGGATCGTTAATATACTCTCGTATTACCTACATAGGGAGATATTAAACAAAGAATGATAGAAATACAGATCGTAATTATAATGTAAAATCAAAAAAAAACGCCCATAATGAACCCAAACTTGCGATCTGGGGCCATTTGGCCGAATGCTTATTGATTTAAAGAAACTAAGTTTAAAATCTACCAATCAGATGACTGAGATACTTTGACAGTTAATTGATGACGTCACGGAATGATTATGACTGCTATCAAAGAGTAAGTTATTCCGAAGGTTATTTGTCAAAGTAGTAAAATGTGTAACCATAACCATACATTCCCGTGTTCAAGACGCACCTATTCAGTTTGCACAACAATTTTGTCTACAAACTTTACACCTATTCCCTAAGGTTTCCTCCAAACTCAATGTACCAGTACCCAAAGATCATTTGTTCAATCAGTAAACTTACAGGCAATATCTCTTCTCGTCCATAGAAAGCTCTGCATTTTTCTTGGCAGAATAAAACATGTTGCAACACTTCTTGATGCAATGGTTGATTTATCACATCTTCTTTCTTTTGATCTATGGCGTCTGATACAGCCTTTTTTATAGTTGTCTCGAAATCATCCCCAAGTTTTTCGATGTACAATTTGTGAGCTTTATCAGAATCGGGATCAATTCCTTAAATATATTGATGGGTTAAGATAAAAATATTTTATAACATTCCATAGAGGCCTTTTTCTATACGTGGCTTATCTCTTCTGAATTTCCATTCTTTCTCAATTATTACGTAATATGCCTGAATACTACTTCCGGGTAATGATTGCCATAATTCGATTTGTGATTAACAAATGAAACAATACAATCACACCAGAGATAATGTTGTATCTGTCAGATAAATCAGAATTTAATCCTATACGAATTTGATCTGATTTCAATAGAACAGAAAAATATATGTAAGTCAAACCTTTATTGGTCCAGTGTATTTCGTAGGTCTTAATGTGGTCTGCTGGTAATTTCGATCTGAGCTTTTCCTCACTTAATTTGTTTAGAAGTTGGTGAGATTCTGTGATATATTCTTTTGTACCAAAAGATTCTGAATAAAAAATGAATCACACATTCGAGATACGATATCTATTTAGTACCAACATATCCAATTTCTACTTATCTTTGAGGCTGAATTTGTGAATCGTTTCAGAGATATTGTGGATAGAAGTTACCTACTGTACCATTTCGGAATTTGTGCTAATATAAAGGTGAAGATGCCTGAAGAATGTCCTAAAGCGGTGGGTGTCAAATCCCGAATTCCCGAACTGTCCGAATTGTCCGAATTGGGTCAGAAAAGGCTAAAAAATCAAAACTAAATTTGTGCCAAAGGTAGTGCACAAATTATGGGTCGAAACATTTTTTTCAACAAACAACGAAACATTTATGAGCGCTTTTCTTTTTTTGTGTGTACACTAATTCTATAGTGAACTAATTTATAAAATGCTGATTTAATGTTTAATAAGTTAACTTGCCCTGATAACCGTTCACAAAACGGGACATATGTTGAAAAAACTGGAAAGGAACGTCAGACGCCGTGGAATAGGCATGATTCCCGTTCCACTATATGGATACTTTTCAAGTTTTGTAACGACCTAATATACGATCTGTCAAGTTTTGTAGCGTTTACCCCGTTTCATACGGCCTATTACGTTTTCCTGCACCGTGGCTGCCGTGGATAATTTTCTGACAGTTTAAAAATCTGGCCCGGCAGCCACGGTAATCACAATCTGTCACGTTTGCCTATACCGTCCCCCAGCGACATCCCACGTTGAAGAAGTTTACACCACGTTGGCCTGAGGTTTGATTACCGTGGCCGTCAGGAAAATAATGTAAACGTTTAGTATGATTGAAATTGTTTGGGGAGTTTTCGTTGTGGCTCTAAACGTGTAATAAGCACCACAATTTCCACGTTTGATCCATAGTAGACCTTGACAGACGCAATAGACCTGGATGAAAACGTGAACAACGTGAGAGAACCAATCAACACGCATCAGACCGGGAAGAAAGAAACATGCATCACTGGTAGACCGCGGCCCCAAAGTTGGTGGAACCGCTTCATCGTCCCATCGGCTTGTCAAGGACAAAGAAATAAACCGTGAGGAAACTTGGTCACAACTTAACAAAACTTGGACATGGAGATCAACAATCAACATAAACTCTGCGTAATTCTCAGATATGCCGATTGTAGTGTGTCTTTAATGAGCCAGCGTACATAAAGTAAGCGAGACAGCAACTAGATGATTGAATATTTTAAATGAGAACTAGTGTGAGATTACATGATATGAATTTGAAAAGGTTTCTATGACGGCTAAGCCTAAAAAACTGCCCGTAAACTCTGCGTAATATTCCCTTTTAAGTCATAGTACATTGATTGTAGGATGTTCAAGTTGAATCTGTATGCTAACTTCAGCCTATACTTTACCGAGCGCCCTACATAAAGTAAGCAAGACAGCAACTAGGTGATTGAATATTTCGAATAAGGACTAGTGTGAGATTACTTGGTATGAATTTCAAAAAGTTTCTATGACGGCTAAGCCTCTAAAATAGCCCGTAAACTCTGCGTAATATTCCCAAATATGTAAAATATAAGTCGACTGTAGTATATCTTTAATGAGCCACCGTACATAAAGTTAGCAAGACAGCAACTAGGTGATTGGATATTTGGAATGGGGACTAGTGTGAGATTACTTGGTATGAATTTGAAAATGTTTCTATGACGGTTAAGCTTTAAAAAAACGCCCGTTAATTCTGCGTAATATTTTCAGATAAGTTAAATATAAGTTGAAAGTAGTATGTCTTTAATAGGCCACCATAAATGAAGTAAGTGAGACAGCAACTGGCTGATTTCATATTTGGAATCAGGAATAGTGTGAAATATTAGGGTTAAAATTTCAAAAAGTTTCTATGACGGCTAAGCCTTTTAAATTGTTGTTTAATTTTTTGTTAGGTCCACCTTCGATAAAAAAAAGAGTATGTGGCTTATATGGGCCACCGTACAAAGAGTTGATGAGATAGCGCTATATGTATTTGCGTAACTGAAAGAACATTAATGTCAGCTTTTCCCAGAAAAAATTCAAATTATTTTAGCGATATTTAAGTTAAAACTAGAATCGTGAGACGATACTGGGCAGTGCGCATACGGTGTACTACAACACCGTAGACTCTCACATACAGTCATATATGAGTGGCTTAGTGAGCCTGACGCTTGCTCGCCAACCTGAACGTCCAGGGATCAATCCCGTCAGTGATACAGATCGGAGGGGCTGACATCTAAAGGGCGTTCAATCGTGGGTGTAAATAAACCTATGTGCTAAATGGCTGTGCATGTTAAAGATCCCTCGACAAATGAAAATTGATAATAGTATCAGGCTAATGCAAAATTTTCCTCATTGCGCACTGCATGGCGTTTGCCCGTCCTCAATTATAGGTGCAGAAAAGCAAGACGTAAAACTCTATTTATTTCATTTCATTTTTCAAAAAATTGAAATTTGTATAATACTTCCTCTGTAATATATTTTATCCGGGTCGCATACATTATTTATTTCTTTTATGATGACCATTTTTAACATAATGCAAACAAATATTTTCAAATATCTCCAAAACTAAGGAAGTTAAATTTTCAAGATAACAAGCAAATGACGTCAAAACTGGGAGTGATATAAAGATTCTAGAAATATTTTTTTGTTCAGAATCAAATTGTCTATATACCTGTTAGTTTTTGGATCGATCGAAAAAATTTCAAAAAAACTCGCACAGTTTCAATGGAATTTGACAATATTGAGCAATCTAAAAAAAATTCAATTAAAAATTACAAGAAAGCAAAATAAAATTTCAAAATTCGGATCCCTAGACAATGGTCTTAAACGACTAACGTTTCGATAAGTACCAGAATCATGAAAATCGGATAATAATTGAGAGACGTAGCAATTTAAAGAAATGTTACTATTATCCAAGATGGCGGAAGATTTGACGTTTCCGGTCTAATTTTTTTTGCTAAATCTGTGTCTAATGTGCATGCGCACTACACAATTTCAATATATCCGTGATATTTCGAATCTGATTATACACATATGTGTCAATTTTGAAGAAATTTGGATGAGAATAAAGAAAGTTGCTAATACGCATGCGCAGAACCTAAATCTAACATTTCCCCTGAATTCGCAATCCGATCATGCATATCCGTACCAAGTTTCATAAAATTTGGATAAGAAATAAAAAAGTTGGTAAATTAAGTGGAAATGTACCTTTAAATGTGGTTCCGTATGCATAAATTACAGCATGATGCTGTTCAATCCAACCTTGAGTGTTCTTATATGTTATAACTGGACACATGAAATAGTTATCAGAAAAAAGTGTAAACATAGCTTTAACACCCTTAACTTTGATTTATATCTGTGTTGACATGGTCACTGACACTAATTAACTGAAATACCTCTATCAAAAAACATTGCGCATTGGTATTTAATGCCATTTTGAATAATATGCTTGAAAGGTATGCATATTATACATCATTGGATGCGTCTTGGTGCGTAGATTACGAATATGCAAAAGTTAAGGAATTTGCACAAAAAGGGTAGCTGCTAGAGCCATTTAAAACAAATTTTAAACTTTTTTCAATCGCTTATAAAACCGAAAGTTACGGTCAAAAACAAAAAATGAAAATACCAGTGGATAGATATTGTCGAGAACTTGGTGTCATGAGAAATTCAAGGTCATGGGAGGTCAAGGTCACGAGAAAAATGACTTTTAATATTGAGCAATTGTAAAAAAAATTTCAATTAAAAATTACAAGAAAGCAAAATAAAATTTCAAAATTCGGATCCCTAGACAATGGTCTTAAAGGACTAACGTTTCGATGAGTACCAGAATCATGAAAATCGGATAATAATTGAGAGACAAGTAGCAATTTAAAGAAATGTTACTATTATCCAAGATGGCGGACGATTTAATTTTTTTTGCTAAATCTGTGTCTAATGATATGTCTAGTTACATGCATGTATTTATTTCCGTTTATCTGTGATAGGTAAAAAGTTGAATATCGAACTTTAAGTGCAGTTTTTGCAAAAACCAGAAGAGTTGCACAATTTCTGAAAACGGATTTAGGTTTATCATTATGATAGTATTATATACTTTAAATTTCAGATCGATTGCGTTATAAGTAAACATTTTAGAACAGTGCTAAAATAGTTTTGCTACAAAAAGGTGCAAATATTTTTGCAAATTGACATTTTTTATAAATCGATACTATGTTGTTAAATACGTACAATACAATGCAAGAAACTCTATGCAAATCGAAGTGTAAATACGACTCCCAGTACGGTCCGAAATATTTCATTGATGCATAATTTATGCATAACCATATTTGCATAACTGCTCCGTAATACATTTAAAATCTAATGAGCGCGTTTTACAAATATGGCATGGTACGAACATTACCGTACTATGTGCCGTTTCGTCCCTGTGCTCTGTCAAGAATTCGAAAAAAAAAAAAAAAAAAAAGAATAATTATTTGCAAAACAAAAAAAAATAGTCAATTGCAAACCAAAGCAGTGCGTTCGACAAATCGAACGCACTGCAATAATGAACTTTATATATTCGGTCGATTTGCCGCGAATCTTAATTTTTTTTTGCTCAAATTTGTGAAAACTTTACACCAATATCTGTAACTATGTGCCCTTTAATGTATCTGAAAGTTTTAACTAAAAAAAATCCAGCCGTTAATTTTTAAACGCTAAAAACATGCTAAAATTTTTAAAAAAAACTTGCGCAAGGTTTTTAAGTGTGTTATGTGTATTGGACGCTGATCTGAAACTACTGAACGGATTTGAGTAAAATAAACGCCTAATTGTAGAGAAATGTCCCTCTTGTGTATTTAAAAGGTTTCAGTTAGAAATATTGAGCCATGTAAAGGGAAAACACCAAAACTAGGTCAAATTGCTTAATTAACAATAAGTAGGCCTACTCCCTGTTTGTAATTAACCCTTTAAAAACGAATTCAGTTTGATCTAGAAGATGCATAGATATAATGAGCATACTTTAGAAATACTTTCAGGTAATATTTGCGCTGTTGATAAAGCAGAATGGCCCTTTAAGTAAAGTATGGCCTAAGTTCGAGCGCTGAAAAGTGCCGTCGGTTAAGTTGTGCCGACCGTGCGAAGGCATAAATCCAAAAATAGCCAATAAGCCAATGATTTGTAACAAAGAATATTACCTCTATATTTACTAAGAATTTTTGTCGGTTCTACAGTCTCGATACCGTTAATACGTCTTTCAAACCAGTAGGCTCTCTCGCCATTATTGATTAAACCTCCATCTATCTCAGCATCAGTTACTGAAGAATAAAAAAAAATGTTTAATTCAATGGTAGCAGAGCAAAGCATCTTGCATTAGTTACTAAAGGATAGGAATAAAAATATACAATTGCGTTGTCATAAAACTTTGGCTGAAGAGGGGTGGGTGGAGGATTGGGGTGCCAGGTTTGCTCACACATTAAGTAACTTTTGTTCAATACATCTTAATATTTTAAGTAAATGTTTAGTAAATCGACTGAATCCAATATCCATTTCATTGCCCGTGCGCCTCATTTTGCATCAGTACATATAAAAATATATGGATCATATAATTAGAGGACAGGATAAATGATTAGTTCAGATCAAGATAATATGAAAAAAACAACAACAATGGTTCTTAGATGTACATACCCGATCTTAGATATTTGTGACTTGATTCAGAATCCAAGATTTGTTTAGCAGCTTCAACTAGTCCTAGTCTCATCTCTTCTCGTTCATTATTCCATAATGTCTTGGCCTGTGTTTTCTCGCCTTCCACTACCGATATATAGTGTGGTAGTCTAGAACTGATGGGTTGTAAAATATAGGTTGATGGTACTGAATTATCATCTCTAATAAACCATCTAGGAGAATAAAGAAAGGGATGTGAATTACGATTTCTGTTAAAATAGAAACTTAACTTACAGAAGAGCATTTGAAAGTTTAGGGAGTTGGTTTGGGTCTTGAACAATCTTCATACATATAAGAATTGCATGAAACATTCCTTCAAATATACTTCCTATTCATGGTTATTTTTTTCTATACACTTAAGATGAAATGAAATGAAGTTTAAGCGCCCTACGTTTCTGCACCTGTGACGCCATGCAGTGTGCAATGAGGAAAATTTGTTCAGGACAGCAGCATTAGCCTACTCTTCTTTTTGATTCTTATCTGTTGATGTGCACATCCTGTAGCAAACGGGGCCTCGGTTTAATGCCCTAATCGAGTCACTTAAAGTTTCAGACACGGAATGATGAGACCCAGAAAGCCAAAACAGTACTGTTTGCAGATAATAATGAAAATTCATAGATTTGACATGTCACAAATGAAATACACCCCGTTTAGGCTAATGAGGACGGGCAAACGTCATGCGGTGTACAATGAGAAAAATGTTGCTAGGAGAGCTGTACATTTTGACAAGAAAATGCATGGTAAAAAATTCTCCGTTTATCCGTGCTACTTATTACCTTGACAACAAGTCCTTTACTCTGTCTGTTTTAACAGCGTCAATTAATTTTTCAAACTCCATGGCTTCGATTTTTCGAGGTACATCTCTATATCCGTATTTGTGAGATAAAAATGTCTGGAAGAGAAAAATAACATCATTATGCTTTGTCGTATCATTACATAGCCTATTATATAATACATTACCACTAACAACACAACACTGTAGAGTCATTGTTACTTTTCACAACTGAAATTTCTTGTAGGACATTTTATTGTCGTTACGGAAAACTCCTTGTCAAATATGATAAATCTCCTTCTTGCATTTTGGAAGATCTGTAATCAGGCATGATTGATCTCTTTGCACCTCATGATTTTGACCTGCCTATATCGGGTGTCCCAATAAAAACGTCCCCAAGTTTGACGGTAAGTATCTCAGCTGTTGGTGAACCGATCTCTTTCAAAATTCTCACAGATTTACTTCAACATGTCCTCGTCAGACCATGAAAATATGCAAGTCATCGAATAAAAATTGTACAGGTACTGCCACGAACAAAATAGCATGTAAAAAAATTCAATATCAGAGCAAACTACACATTTCAACCTGTGTCTATTGTGCTTTCACCACATCGACCACCAATATTATTCATTTTCCATCCTGAAATGCTCTCATCAATCTCATCTTAAGATATTTTCTCCCAAAAAGCTACCTTCCTGTTTTTAAGTTCCTGTTCATCTAGTTTGTTCCACTAGTGCTGGTAATGACTCTGGGCAGTATGGGATTCTCTTAAGAAACAGGTGTTCTGCACTTGGGTTAGAAGTACACACTGATTAAACAGGAACTGAAATGCAGGATGGTCGCTTCTCAAGTGGTACCTTTAGATGAGATCTGTGAGAGTTTATCAGGATGAAAAATGTTTGATATTGGTGGTTTATGTGGTGAAGGCACAATGTAGTTAGCTCTGATATTGAATTTTTTGACTTCTGGTACAATTTTTGTTTGATGACTTTCATATTTTCAGGGTCTTCCAAGGACATGTTGAAGTAGATCTGTGAGAATTTTGAAAGAGATCGGCTCATCAGCAGCTGAGATACTTTGTGTCAAAGTTGGGGACGTTTTTTTTGGGACACCCGATATAGTAGTGGCGAGTGTTGCACGTGAAACAGAACATGCTTACTCTTTTCGAAAGGCCCCATGGTACTTCTCGTATGGGAAGTCCATTACTAAATAATTATTGAACCCAATTTTGTCATATTATGCTCTGGACGAGATTTTTGATTAACGGAATTGATTTGCTTGTAAGGATTTTTATCAGACTCGAACATAGTAAGGATCACAGTTTTAATGTCGGGTTACTATTTTCGTGTCTGTTAATTCATTGAAGAACAGCATGTAGTTTCGTATTTTCGTATTGGTAGCTCATTTTCGTTATATACCCTTTTCGTGACTGAAATTCATCCTTTTCATGTGTTTTATGACATAAACGATACTCACTACAAACGACGGCCCAGTTGAAAGTTTGTTACAAAGGTCTATTTCTTTCAAACAACGTTCTGTAGTCAAATGATCATCTGTAGCCTCGTTACCAACTCCCCATCTCATATCAACAACTTGAAATTCATAACCTTTACTTTGACAGAATTCTTTTAATCTCGGGTAGATTTTCTCCATTAGATAGTTCCTCTCATGATGTGTATCTACAAACCGTATATATACTTTCAGAGGGATTGTAAACTAAACAAATCTCTTTATGTGTACTAGAGACACTGATAGCATCAATTTGCACAATTCCAATTTCCATTCCGACGTCTTTGGCTCTTGCAATTCCAAACGTGTTGGGCGTGGGCGAAGCTGTTATAAAGGGCGAAGCGAGGGAGGCTGGATGGTCTGGGAGTTTGAGGGGTGCCGTGAATTTTGAATTTTAGAGCCCCTGGGATCACGTCTGAGGCGTCCTTAAGTTTGACGGTAGGTATCTCAGCAGCTGATGAACCGATCTCATTCAAAATTCTCACAGATTTACTTCAAATGTCCTGGTTAAACCCTGATATTTATTGATGGGAAAAAGAGCTTATTTTTCCTCCAGATCTCGGAGAATTTTATAATTGCCCGAACAAATACGCTCGTGTGCCCTGTCTTATCGACGGTGATTTTATTTACAGCCGTACAAATCTGTACAAAAATGTTAAATATATTTGGCGATTATTGCGTGGCAAATCTATCGATTTGTCACGCTTTGATTTCGTTATGATTATTATCATTTTTCTTCTTTTTTTTGGGGGGGGGGGGGGGAACTTTCTAGAGAAAAATCGACAATGGTGTAGCATAATTGTATCCACCAACATTATCAAATGACCTGGAATCAAAATGAATATCTAAAACTCAATTGTTGCTAAACCGGAAGTGGGCTATTGCATAATGTGCAATAATTTGCACCAAGTCTGTAGGGCTTATTTATGATCCGATTTGGCTGAAATTTTCTTTAGTTTATTCATTGTTAGACGAGGTATTAGGCGGGGCTACAAAAATTTCAATTTTGTTATATTTTTGTCCAAAAAAAATTCTAACTAAGCCGCTAATTACCCTATTGACTTGAAATTCACAGAATATCCATAGAAATAAAACTACCCAATCCAAATGTTTCTATCACTTCCGGTTTTCCGAGAACTTTTCAAAATCACGCCTAGCAACCCCATTTCCAGTGTAAATTTCAGATGTTGACAAAAACTATATATATTGTCTGTCAGTCATAATTGGAATGCACTTAGCATAAAAAATCCAAACCGGAAGTGATGCATAAGCCACCGTCAAAGACTGACACATTTAAATCCTCTATTTTTTATCCGATTTTTATGATTTTGGTGTCTATTAAAACCTTGTAACCTTGTCTACAGTTTGTTGGAACATAATTTTGAATTTCGAATTGGAATTTTTCTTATGTTCGAAAAATTCTAAAGGCCATATTATGTGACCTTGACCCTTGATTTCAATAAAGGATGTCCTTGACCTCAGCTATCCATAAATATTAGTTGAAAAATATTAACTTCCGGTTTTATGGACATTCGAAAATTGACATTTTTGTCAACTTTGGACGTCTCTATCACATTCTCTCATCAACGCAGAGAATTAATTCTTTCAAACTTTTAATGCCGATTTGATTATCTTTTTAACGATAAGTGACAATAATCCATTAAAATATGTTTTCAAAATATTGCGTTTTTTTCAACTGAGGGTTCTAACTTGCAATGTACTTATCAAATATCATATGGTTTGTATATTCAGGATGTACTCAATTTTCTCTTTTCAACGATATGTGACATGCGTAAAAATACCCTTTTCTGAGAAAATAAATAAATTTGGGAGATTAAAATGATTGACAGGTATTATAACAGGTTATATAATGTGGTAATAAAACTATCCACATGAACTTTTGACATGCAGGTGTGAAGTATTTTAGGTCATTAACAGATTAATCTGATTATGTAATCTTTTAACACTCTAAAATATAAAATTTTCACTTACATTAATTTTAAATACAATCATTTAGAGATGTGAATTTTTGATACATTAACCTGTTCGAATTTTTTCTGTACCATTAACAGAACTGTCTACAAGATATACACAACAATTTTGTTTTTGTCGTCTTCTAAGCTTATTATTGGTCATAAACAAATTAGTCAGACTACATAATCTTTTAACTCTAGAGCTGGACTATCTAGCAGACAGCAATTTAACTGGCTACGCGTCTGCGCTAATCCGTTGCAATAAAAAGTAAGTGTTCAAACTGTTTCTATCGTCTGCTAAACTTATTATATGTCAAAGACAAATTAATCTAATTACACATTGTTTTAACTTCATAAAAATGTTTTTTTCGAGTTTTTGCAAAATTTGACATAACATCAGATGTGTTCTTACTTTGAGGGTGATTCTTACCAACAGCACTTAATTGCGTGACAGACATCAATTCGACTGCTCCAATACATTGAAACAAAAGACAGTGTTTCAACTCAGCATTAATGGAAAGTATCGACGTTTAAACAGTTCGAATATTGGGAATGGGGGTATTTGGTAAGGTTCCAAAAAGGCAGAGGCCGATAAAATTCGCCACGTGTTCCCCCTCAAAATTAGACGAAAAATACACTTGTCTGCCCCTAGCATAAGATTAAATTCGCCTGCAAACATAGCCGTAGGAGACAGGGGACAGGGGACAAGCAAGCAGCTGCAGCTGCCCCCCCCCCCAAATAGTATGTTTACGGGCAGCGAGTTCAAAAAAATCGGGCAATAAAAGCATAAGATTAAATTCGCCTGCAAACATTGCCGTAGGAGACAGGGGACAGGGGACAAGCAAGCGGCTGTGAGTATTTGTAATCACCCTAGGATGAACCCTATTGAAAATAAGACTAATCGAAAAATATTTCATAGGTTATTACCCTTGCTTTTGAAAATATGTTGTGGACATGATAAAGAGTTGGTTCTTTGACGAATTTGATGAAACTTGGTATGAGTGTTTGTATTGATCTTTTGGATAAGAATATATTATGAGGAACATGTATTGCCCTTGTTCAATTTTCAACGCATTGATTGTTTAGCCTGTACCATTACAATCAAAGTTATGGACACAATAGGGAGATGATTTCTTGTCATCCCAGAATCTTTCATTTACTAACAACTCGCTCTTGTCAACCCCCGAACGAACCGGCTGCCATTTTAAAAGTGAGCGTATTACGGTGGCCATCGCTATCGCTAGGGCAAATATAAGCAAGGGTTGTTGAATTCTGCCGTCTCATCATTAGGAGGTCAGATGCATTTGACCACAGGCAACTACAGACCTAATACAGCAAAATATACAGTAATAAAAGTTGGGCTACAGAAAAAATGATATACAGCCTAATGCGCCATGGCCCCCAGGTTGGGAACCACTGATCTAACCCAGGTGCAGTACAGCTGTTTCTTGAAAGAATTCCATACTGCCAGCACCAATGGGACTAACTAGCTGAACAGGAATTGAAAGGCCGGATGGTCGTTCTATTGGAGGAAATACCTTTAGATGAGATCCGCGAGAGCATCTCATGATAGAAAATGGTTGATATTAGTGGTCGATTTGGTGAAGGCATAATGGGCACAGGTGTAAATGTGTAATTTTGGTCTAATATTGAAATTTTTGACATGCTATTTTGTTCGGGGCAGTATTTATACTTGATGACTCTCATATTTTCAGGGCCTGACCAGGACAAATGAAGTAAATCTGTGAGAATTTTGAATACTTACCGTCGAATTTGGCGACGTTTTTTATGGGACACCCGATATTTTGGGAAGTTATTTGTAAATTTTGCTTGAAAACATATTAAAAGGGCACATCTTCGCCCTCTTCGACACTCAGGCGACACCCCCCCCCCCCCCCCGTGCTTCTAGCGCACCTGCATAAAACGCGTTAGGTGGGGTGCATGCGACTGAGGGTACAAGCTGTTTTTTACTAAGGCGCCAAATTTCCGACCCCCAACACCCCCACTGACACCGACACTTTATCTACCACAAAGATTACCTGTAAATGTGCTGCTGGTAAAGATTCGAACAATCTTGGTTGTTGATGGACAATCCACTGATATATTACCACGCAGAATTTCTTCAATCAGTTTGGACTGGATTGGATCATTGGTTTTCTTGAGTTTTATTTCATCTCTCAACTTATCTGGTTGATATTCGTGGTGTTTATGTGAAGAGGCTACAGGTGCATCAGTTTCTTTGAAAGGTTGATCGTTACTGAAATGGAGGTGGAAATTGAAAATATTTTAGGTAACCTTTAAATCCCAACTGCCACAACCACCGCTTTTGATGCAGAAGATTAAATGTAAAAACAGTGTTTTCCTGTACATTACAGTGTTTACATCCCGCAGAGATCCATTTACTTAAGTCAAAGATAATAGAAGATTGAATTGATCGTGATTTAACATGATTAGTGGAGTGAGTCTTTATACCAAACTTTCAACAATTGTCGATTGTCCTTATACTTATGTAGTAAATAAAGAATGATTCACTGTATGGAGTCGATAATTCTATTTTTAGACGCAAGTTTAATATATAATTCTGCTTCTCATAGGTTAAGGACCTTCGTCGCCTTTTAATTGAAGTGCGAACACACTGCTTGGTTTTCATCTTTTTTCTGTCTACTTCTGGTCACGCTAATTCGGTATGAAGGGAACATGCTAAACATTATCTCAGATATTTTCCTACAATATTTAACTGCTCGGTGTCGCGTGAATCTAAAATGACGCTTTTTTGTCTAACCGGAAATGACATTTTATGGTTTTTTTTATCATTTTTACCTCTGTTTTTCAACCGATTTGGATGGAACTTTTTTTGTTTATTTCAGTATTTAATGTCTAATCATAGGTAATCATAGGTCTGCTTCTGATTTGCTCAGTTCCTCATCTTCATCTTTTATGTTATTTTCATTTCCGGTGTTTAGGTCTGCTTCATAGTTGTAATATATTTCTTGCTGTCTCCATATCTTATCCAGTCTGTTTTCAAATATTTGAATGAGTTTTTTGAATGAGAGCGAGAGAAAGAATGGCACACGCGCGCGTGCTAATATCGTCTGCTAGTGAGAAATCACGTGATGCTGCAAGAGGCAATATAAGCAGGAAAACGTTAAAGACACTTCAGTCAAAATGGAACGTTGTCAAGTTTGTAACTTGCCATTTGAATTCACTAAGTAGCCTATAGAAATGGTAAAGATGCATATTTTCAATGTTACTATTGCAAGTCAATGTTGCGAAATACGTATTGGAAGACTGTTAAACATTTGAACGTGTGTCCCAAGATTCCGAAAGTGACGAAATTATGCCAAGGTCATTAATCACGGCTTCACGGCCAGGTCTCGCGAGAGAGACCGAAAATAACAGTATAAATGGGATCCTTCAACAAAAGAAAAAATCGATAAGCCAGTCAATAGAATAGAATAATTGTGAATAGGCTCTTAAACGAACAAAAGAAATCTAGTCAATAAACGTTAGTCGTCTGCTAGTCGCGTGTCTCTGACAAATATTCACGTGTATTAAACCAGATAGTATTATGTGTGGCTTTTTTTTTTAAATTCTCTCTGAGAGACCAAATATATTCATAATTGGCCCTTGGATGAGGGGGGCGAATCGATTTAGAAGGCCAAACGGCGGCGGACTTTGTAACCCCGAAGGCGAATTTCTTCCAACACGGAAGGAGGGGGTACTTTTCTTTTTGGGGTGGTCCCCGTAGATTCCTCCAAGAGGTAAATGTCATCGGGGGTAATTACGACCATTTTGCCTCGCCGTGTGTAAACTTTCAAATCTTGGGTTTCTACTTCGTCCATACGAATCACGACCATGCGTTCTTCAGCCATGTCTGGGGAAAATACCAAAACGTTTCGGGCTTTTATAGAAAAGTTTTGAAACAAACAAAATCTCGGGCTGGGATTGGTTAAATAAAACAAACCACGTGGCATTTTAAGAGATTTTATTTCACTACATAAAGCAAACTACATAAATGTACTACAATAAAATGAATACATGCATTTCTTTACATACTCAAGTCAGTTAAAAATAAGAAAAACAACAACAGCCTTGTGTTCCTGGGTCTTTGTCTTGCGGTAAATAAGGAAAATGGTCCCGAGGCCACGAGAGGACCAAGCAGTCGTTTTCCCGATACACCGAACCAAAAGCAAACAAAGCGTGGGGCGTGGGAACGTGGAAACGATGACAAAGGTAATACAAACAATAATGACCACACACGAAACTGTTTAATCCTTGAAGCCATCTGGGTTGGTGAACGACATTTTTTATCTCGTACAAAACGTTGGAAATGAGTTCCATATATTTCAGGAGGACACCCATACGAGTCAAAAAATTAAACTTCGCCGGGGCGTTCACAGACAAACACCGTCCAATGTCTGCCTGGTTTCCGATCATCGTCTGTATTGACGACGTAAGCCATGGGGTACTGGTCAGGTCGAACATCTTCCAGTTGGTTACTCACCAAAACTCCACCAAACAGAAACGAGGGTAAATGTCGTTCAAGGGGGTCATTCAGTTGATTCGTAGATAATGGTTCACCAATCCATGGTGACTTGCCGATTGTGATCAATTTCCAAGACATTGTCGTATTCGGCAAACAGAAGCAGACTTAGATGATCTGTGGGGGCAGTGCCAAATTTAAGTTCCAGTGACAAATTACCCGTGGTATTGGGATGAAAGTACGTGCCGTCAGCTCCGTGATCGTTGGTCAAATCGAAACAGTACAGCGTGTATCCTTTGATATAGTTGTTGAACGGCAAATCTAAATCTTCTTTGGTGTAAAGAATGCTGACGCGTTTCATCAAATCCAAATAAGACGAAATACCCTGCTTGTTGCCAAAGTCCATTTCATATTCATCGACTACATCTCCGTTTTTGACCAATTTGAGACTTTCCAAACCGTAGTCCCCAAATTTAAAAGGATTCTTAGTAATGGCACCACTATAGGCCTGATTGCCCACTTATCCCACGACGAGACGTTTGGGTAGAATTTCGTTGATAAACAAATTATCCAAAACGTGAATCCTTCGGAGGTTCGGGATCACAACGTCTCTGACAACGACTCGATTCAAAGGGTATTTGGCCGGAGACGACTGGAGTTGTTCGGCCAAACGCGTGTAGGTACTGGGTGACAGGGTCACAAAGGGAACTTCCAAGTAAGCTTTGACAAATTCTATTTTGTAATTGTCGTTATCGGACATCAGGAAAAACTTTGTAGATTGTTTTTCCAAGCTAATTCGAATATCAACACCGTCGATCAAATATCGATTTTGTAGACACATGTCGACGTGGAGGCGGGATTGCAATTCAAAAACTTGACTCTGGGAAATAATGCCGTGTCTCTGTTCCAAGCCTTTGTTCGGGGGGTGTACGACGCTGCCGGCTACTGTCCTGTCCTTAGCTTGAGTGCTGTCAAACTGAGCCGCCGTGTCTTTCTCCCACAAGACTTGTTTGGCCAAATGGTCCGTTTTAGCTCCTTTTCCAAAACTTAGCAAATTTTCTACGTAGGCTCGATATGGATAATTAGGCAGGGAAGACGTGACCAGGGTTTTAGCATCTCTTCCCAATCTCAGCTTGACGTCTTTGAACAAAGAGTGAAACATGTTGTTCACGGGTCCCACCTGTTCGTTGTCACCTAAATTACTTCCGTCTCTCTTCACCACTTTCATAGCCAGATACAGCGACATGTTGGCCTTGTCAATGTAATCGGTGCTGGCATTGGGAACCATGAATTCGATGGGACCATCGTGATTCAAATCGGATGTCAGGGGATACTTTCGAATTTTGGTCACCTTCGTAACGGCCGTTTAAGTATCTGGAACGCTAAACAGTTGTTGAAGTTCATCTCGAGCGCAGGGACAGGAATCATGTCGCATGATTTGCGAAGATATGATGAAAGATATCTGGACGACGTTTGGCAGGTGTCGAAACGATAAACATGTAAAGCGAAAAAAGGACGGGGCCAAGTACAGAGCCTTGGGGAACACCAAAGGTGAGATCGTGATCCTTCGACACCACCGATCCAACTGACACTCTCTGAGTTCTGCCTCTCAGAAAAGAAATTCAATCAATAACGGAACCACGGAGACTATGCTAAATAGTTCCTTTGCGTCAGCGGCCTCGATACCAGCTCGATGAAATAACGTCTTCATGTCGGTCAATTGACTGTTGTACTTGGACCGTTTCGCTGTGAACAGTTGCCGATGAATTTCGAGTCGAGAGTTCATCCATTGTCGTTCTAAATGCCTCAATGAACGGCGTTCAGTCAATAGGCATGGCTTAAACCAATCGGCTCGCGGCTTGTCAGTGATGATCTTAGCACGCAGAGGAGCTAGAGTCGCCATCATACTTTCAAGTTCTGTGTTGTAAGAATTGGTCAGATGATTTACATCACTAGCATTAGTTGAAGGAGCGTCCATTTGTTGAATGGAGCTCACAATAGAGGCTTTCAACTCAGATGAATCGACATTTTTAAATCCCAAAAGGCCGTCCGATCATATCTGACTGTGGTAAG